>CM050167.1:268241282-268726282 GCA_027410445.1 Discoglossus pictus | reverse complement strand
ATGTGCTCAACTATCTAATCGACATCATAGCAAACCAAGGATAAATGTTACATCCAACCTTTTAATTCCCAAAGTTGCGGTTTCCTTATAGGCAATTAGCTTATAGTCTTGTGGATAGTCTTCCTGATCTGCTTATTGATAAATATAGTAAAGAAAAAAAAAAGTGCACCCACTTTATACATGCGTTATATTATTTAGAGGTTCTATTTATCTTCTTTAAGAAAATTACTTGATAGACCATGTTGGACTACTGTAGGCATCTAATAAAAAATGTGTCCACAACATTGGTCTGTAATAATTTTAAATATAATTGTTTTGAAAGCTTGAAACCAAGGTTTGAGAATTGTTAGTGATCAAATCAATAATCTTCCACCACTTAATTTTTTTTTTTTTTTTGCATGTAGAAATGGAATAAGCACAAGTTATTTTGTAGGCCTTGGTGTTTTGGTTTGAATTCAACTCACTTAATTGCATCTACATTTGTCATTAGATATTAGACTGTTTCCATTTTAAGTAAGTGGCTGCTTTATGAAGCGCACCCTTTTGTAAGGGTCAGTATTATACGTTAATCCGATAATACGGTGTCCACCATCCTGTGTTTTAGTTTTCTTGGATTTAGTTTATTTAGCCTAACAAATACTAGAATACATGTGTGGCAATTGCAAAATAATTGTCCAAATTTTAATATGAGAAACCAGAATTTGATTTAGTGCAGCCTGTAGCCAGTAATACAAATTCTGATACCACAGTTGATGTGTCTAAGGAATCGATTCACAATCTATAAATTACATGTTTTGTTCTGGAGGGTAGACTTTATATGAATGTCAATTATTCTACTTTACCCTCCGGTTTAATAAGGTATTGCACAACATTTTTATATTGTGAACCACATGTTCCACAGGCTGCAACAAAGAAACAAAAGTACGAAAAGATAAGTGAAAAGAAGATGTCCACTCCCGTTGAGGTTTTGTGTAAGGTGAGTCTTTTTGGGTAATTCCAGCTGAAATTATATTCTAATGACATGGACACTTGATAAACGATCCCTAAACCTTGTCTCACCATCTCAAACCTTTTTCTTTGCTGGGCTTTACAAAAAGGTAATTTTTTTTTTTTTTCTTAACTTCAAATACAATCAGTAAAATGTCTTTCTTTCTCCTGATTCCCCAACCCCTCCCCCCTCCCCATGTTTACAACTGTGACATTGAGCTACCCAATGATGACAAGCTTCTTTCATGATCTTTTTTTTCAGGGATTTCCTGCAGAATTTGCTATGTATCTCAACTACTGTCGTGGCTTGCGTTTCGAGGAGGCACCAGATTACATGTATCTGAGACAGCTGTTCCGAATTCTCTTCAGGTTAGTCTCCCCATGGTGCTATACACATTTTTTTTTTTTATATCGGTCCATCTATCTTTGGATTGTAGATTTTAAAAAAAAATTCATATTTTTCAATGGAATGTCACATTTACTGAAATAATACTAATATTGTTGGTAACATACATGAAGAAAGCCAACATTTACATGGTAGAAACAATTTCTAATTCCCTGGTTTCATAATATTATACCTGGACAATCCAACCGATATGTCTAATGCCCTCACTATACTTGAGTGCACTGGGATGTAGATAACTACATTCAAAATACAACTGGCAAAAATTAACCTGCATGGATGTTTTATTTTATAAACTTCTATGTAGCTTTATCCTCATAAATTAAAGGTTTTTCCCTGAAGGGGTTTATATGCTTATTACAGAGAATATATCAAATTTACACATTGTCAAACATTTGTCTGTTGTAAAATATATGATCCAAAAAAGAATAGAACACATTCATGATCTTCAGTATGTGAACAGGCTACATTTGAAGTGCTCCTCATTACAAGTCTGTTATAAAATGGGAGCTGGGATGCTGTATGGTTGTTACAGGTTGGAACAGTTATGTATGAATGTAGTAGCCTGCTGTGTGACAAGTATGAACATTATAATACTCAATGCATTTTTCAGGTGGATCTGCAGGACCTTTTTTTATGTGTATATCTATACCCTTAGATTGAAAACTTACAATATTGTGTCAGTGCCTTGGAAACGAGCTCTATGTACATTTGATTTTATACTCAAAAACAGGGCCCTCCATTCTTTTGGTTTCTGCTATGTACTCCACCCCTGTACAGCGCTACGGAATATGTTGGCGCGATATAAATAAAGATAATAAAAATAATAATCTATTGCTTTCCCAAACCTCTCCTCAGGGCTCCCCAGATAGGTCAGGATTTCAATGTAACAGTGTGTGAACATAGGTGAGGCAATTGGTATTCAACAGGTAATGGTACCTTTTAATTTCCTTACCTGTGTTCACACACTGTTACATTGAAATCCAAACCTGTCTGGGGAGCCTTGAGGAAAGGTTTGGGAACCAAGGGCATGTTACAATGTCTTAGGCAGTGGTGTCCTCACCTGTGCACAGTATGGGAATACTTTGGCACTCCAGGACAGAACTGGTCACAGCAGGACTTCTATAGAGCATATAATGTGAATCCTTTAATTTGCTTCTGGTGTCCATCTTTAAAAAAGTTTGCGTAGCAAGTGATTAGTAGATGGCTATTTTTTTTTTTAAACAAAAAGGGTATTGCGTCCTCAGTTCCATTTTTGTTAATACTTGTAGTAGTTTGTGTTTTTTTTTTTTTTTGTTTGTTTTGCATGTAAGTAATCCTCTGTTCTCTTCCAGGACATTGAACCACCAGTATGACTACACATTTGATTGGACAATGTTAAAGCAGAAGGCAGCTCAGCAAGCAGCCTCCTCCAGTGGGCAGGGCCAGCAAGCCCAAACCCCCACAGGCAAGCAAACTGACAAATCCAAGAGTAACATGAAAGGTTAGTAGCCAACAACCAAGGGACGTTGCAGAAAAAAAAAAATAGCAAAAAAAAACAAAAAAAAAAAAACAATTTGGATATTAACAATTACATGAGTGTTAGATCAAGGAGGTGGTTTAAAATAATTTGGCTAAAAAAAATAAAAAAAAACGAAACAACCAAAAGCAAAATTTAAGTACAACCCAAGAATACGTCCTTGGAAAATTTGACTACTAACTTTAATTTAATTTCAAATTTCCTTATGTATATTTATATCAATTTCATCTTTTGGGATGTTGGGTCATCTTAACAACTGCATCTTTCTCATGCATTAACTCCCTTTTCCAAATCCGGGAAACAGTTTTGGTGGTGTGAATGTGGAAGCCTGTTTCAGTACACATTCCTGGACCTAACACTTCAAGGACTACCAGGGGCTAAGTCTTCCCCTCTTGTTTCAGTTAGCTAAGTTACTACTGTTTTCTCTTTAAATTGGCTGTGGTGCTAAAGGAATCTGTAGCATTGCAGGTTCATTTGGCATCGAAAGGCTAAGGGTGTGGTGGTTTTTGTTTGTTTGTTTTTTCCTTTTCTCTGCAGCTTTAGTGGAAAATTGTGACTAGTATTGACTGCATTAGTGTAAATATGTTCGTGTCAAGTCATGAGGTATGCATTTGGCAGACCAAATTATGTTCCACTGAACATTGTGTAAATGTTCTTCCTATGAATTTCCCCAGTCTCAAACAATGAGGCATTTCACTGACTGGTTTTATCTTCATGAGATGGATTTCTTAAATGTTTTAGATCATTTAAGATCTTAGAGTATATCAACAACATTGTTTCTATCCATACAAGCCTATCTACAGTTCCTCATACTATTTTTCACAATTTTCCATTTATGCGCTGTTGAGCTGCTTTAAGTTTTTGGCCATAATTGGTCTGCTTAATTTAAACAGAAGCTTCTGAATTGCTATACAGGAGCTTGTATTGTGTGATTTGTGATGACTTGTGTATGTTGCCTGATGCAAGACCAAATTGTCCTTTCCTCCCCTCCCCCAGAAGCATATTCTTCCATGAATAGTTGGTTTAGCCAGCACCACACTAAGGATCACATTTAGCCTGGACCACCTTATTAAATATGTTGCTGTTCACAGGTCTGCCGCTGACGTAGTGGAGCTTTCTGCGCAAAGGGATGATGTGGAAATCTGACCCAGGGCTGGGTGTAATGCAAATCTTTGGTCTACAGGTGAAGGGGTGCAAAGGCCATTCAAAGGCATAAGGAACAAAATATACTCTAAACATTTTTTTTTTTTTTTTTTTTTTAAACAATGCTTCAGAAATAGCGAACTATTGTAGTTGACTTTCCAATAAGTTGTCCTTCAAATCTCAAAGATAAATTGCTGCTTTCCTGTATGTTGTTGATGAACATTCTTTTGAGATGTAGAAAACATTTTTTTTTTGTTTTTAGATATGATAAATTATTTTTATTTTATTTTTTTCCCCTGTGTTCTCAATAGTCACCATTTTTTGACTGTTGTGTAAAGGATTATTTTGAACTAGATACTTTGATATAATGGATTCTGCCAGAATTGTGGATTGCACTTTTTTTTTTGTTTGTTTCACAGGCCATTTGAAAGTTTCAATATCCATTGTAAGAAATAAAAAATAAGAAAACTATTCTCGTAGGTTAATTAATGTAATGTCATGATAAAGTTATGTAGACAAGAGTTTAGTGTTGCTATGGAAATTGAGCTCAAACGCGAAGAGCAAGGGCAGATAAACTTTCATCATTTTTTAGTTAGTAAAAAACCTTGCTTTTGGATAGATGTTTACTAACTTTAAAAAAAATGTTATGTGCTTATTTAGAGCACTATTCAATTGGCCAAATTGCAATTGAATGAGGGCCTAAGTGTGTATGGCCTGATAAGTAAAATAAAAAACCTATAGCACCTTATTGTATTGTGCATTTAAACAATGAATAACTGTTTTAGTCGTTCCCCCCCCAACCTGTATAAGCTTTCTCTCTCCAGAGGCGGCATCCTGAAAGTGGGGAGTTTTGGAGTGTGTGTATATAGGCCAGGATATGATTTAACAAAAATAATAATTAATTGTGTAATTGCACATTAAGGTGTGTTTTTGTTTGTTTTTTCTTATCAAAATGCACCAAACCATTATAAGACCACAATAGACAGGAAAACTGTATCTTCCCCACTTTTGCCTCCTAGTGAAGTTTAGCAGAGGTTGTCCAGGGTGGCTAGTATCCTAGCTACCATGTTTTGTGCCTGTGTTGAGCAAACAATGCTTCCCTTGCATTATGGATACAAAGGCCATGCTCTTCTAGCACATTGAAAAGTTCAGCTTACAAAGTTGCTGCTGCGGTTAAGATTAGTATACCCCTGATGTTTTAGATAAAAGCGAGCAGTTTGCCAATGTGAAGGTGTGGCAGCATTTTTATTTTCCAATAAATTGGTTGTCACAAGGTAGACCCTATAAAAAGCCCTTTCTAATCCAAACGTGCATCTGGATTTTGTCAGTTATAGAGGTCTTCTTACACTTAAATGGATGAACTAGAATTTATAGCAGCCAAAAAATGCAATTTAATACTGAAACATATAGCCATTGTCCTCAGTTAAGGCATAAAGGCGTTCTGCTGTCCCATATACAGGATTATTTGCGTTTCCAGTTCTTAATGAAAAATTGCTTACTACTTATACTCTGTTAAATGTACTGTAATGTTTTTTCCCACTTAAATTTTTATATTTCTAAAAGTATATTATAGTCAGCAGCTTTCATTCTTTAAAACCGCATATTGTAAATATGGTATTTTGGTGCGGTTACATCTTATAGAGGAGGCTTATTGTAATTAGCTTTTATTAAATCTGTGAAGAGCTAGAAGCTGCAGAAACTAAAGTTTTTCGTGCTCTTGCTGGCCCATCAGTCTTATACACACCAGTCTGAAGAAGATTTTACTATCTTTAGCACAAGTTGCCATCATGGTGGTTATGCCAAAAAGTAATGCAAATTGTATCAATTAATCTTTGATCATTAATTTAAAAAAAAGACAATGATTTATAAAATAATTGTTCATTTTACCCCATCCTCATCAGCGAAAATTGACAGTCCAGTCACCTAGGCTCTGATACTATAGTTTTGCAAAGTTAATTTTTTATAGTAGGTCTCTAGTTGAACAGACTGTTTTCACCCTGATATGGTCATTGAGGGGTTGACTTTAAGAACAATCTGATTATACACCAAGCCATTTTCATCTGCTTCCTTATCTTCACATATGTTAAATGTGTATAGAAGTTTCTCTGTTTTTAATATTAAACTACCCTTGTGTTTGAATATCTAAACATAATTTTAACGAGTGCTTAAAAGCTCTGCCTAAACTCACTCAAACCTCCCCAACAGTCCCTGCAAAGGTCTGCCTGCAACAGCTCATGCGTACAATGTTTCTGTTGGTACTAGATGTGCTAGCTAATCACAAACCTTGTATGCATGAGCTGTGGGGTAGGCCTTTGCGGGGAGTGTTTGGAAGGTTTGAGTGAGTGAAAGCAGAGCTTGTTAATAAAATGATATTTAGATATGCAAATGAACACCTGTGTAGTTTAATACTAAAATAAGAGAAACTTCTATATACTTTAATATAAGTGATAAGGAATCCTATGAAAAATAGTATATTGCATATAATAAGATTGTTAAAGTCCTTTAGATCTGCCAACCCCTCTCAACCCTTGGGTAGCTTTTTGTAATATTAAGAATGGGGAAACTTCCATATCACTTTTTAAATGTTAAACCTTAAGTCACAAGTAGTCTTTGCTTTATTGGAAGGAGTAATATGTATGTTTAGCTGTTAGACCATATTGGAAAGGAGAAGTAACTACATGATTCTAAATGTGCAGGCAGCATAACAAAACTTTTTTTTTTTTGCTTTTCAAGTCTAGAAGTAGAAATTATTTTTTTTTTTCTTCAATACAGTAAAGTTCTTAATTTGTGTGTGCTCCTACTATGCAGACTGGTATTGTAGCATCACATTTAATTGGGAAGGTTTTCTGGACATGAAAGGTATTGTAGTAATGATGGTTATTAGTGAAGAGTAAGTAACTTTTTTTTTTTTTTTTTCTTACCTCTAGGAAGGCAATTTACATGGGATTAAAGCATCCCTCGCTTACATTATTAGAACTCACGTCATCTAGTGCACATTCAGTATTGTACTTCTAGTGATGCTTGCCCCATCCCCTCCCGCACTCTGGTCTTGCTATTGGTCTTTATTTATTTATTTTTATTTTTTAAAGCTGCTTTGTCCTCCTTGACAGGTAATACAACTTTTTGTTTTTTGTTCCTTTTCCACAGGGTTTTGAGCACGCAAGGAGCAAACTTCGCAAATCCGGGCACGAGCTGGACCTAACACTCCCTTAAAACCTAGAGATTTTTAGTTCATATGTACACTTGCCAGTTGTCGTGGGAGACCATTTACTTGGTGTAAAACTGAACTTAATTTCAGTCTAAACTGGCTACCTGCAGCGTTCGCTGTGCCGACTTGTAGCCGCTGTTAATAATTGTGAATATCACTGATTAGTGAAACATGGTGTCCAGTTTTTCTATTGCATCCTACTATATATATATATTTTTTTTTTTGTCTTTTCCCCCCATTGAAAGAGCGGACGGGGTGATTCAGTTATTGGGCGTTCGACAGAGTGGTGGAAGAAATTGTGCATATGCCAATTTTTTTTTTCTATGGTTAACCTATTGAATCTTATACTGCTTACAACTTCTACAGAAGAAAGGCATGAGCTGGTTTCCTAGAGACAGTTGTGATGGTCCTTTTTTGTATAAAAGAAACAAAACTCCATTGTTTCCTCTGTTTTCTTTTTTTTTCTTCACTTGTTCTCGCTTTTTTTTTTTTTTTTTAAGTTGTATACTTAAAACATTCTTAACCATTTCACGGTTTATTGCCTACAGAATATTGAAGGTGGATTTCTCAGTGAATGAGTTAACAAATTATTGCTTCCTGTTTTCATGTTTCTGCCATCTTGTCTGGTTATTATGGTGACCATATGGTTCCAGATTATTAGGACATCCTGGCTTTGAATCTTATGTTTTTAGAGATTAGTTCCAGAATTTCTGTGTAACTTTACCCAGAATAGCCTATGCCAGACAGTGATAGTCTGAAACCATCACATTTCCCTAATATAACCAAAGATTACAGTTTTTAGGCATACCATACAACTGAATTTTTCTGTTTTTGTTTAAGGACAACTTCTACAATGTAGACATAAAACACAACTTGCTAGTCTTTAGAAAATTAAATTAATTATTTTCTTGTAAAAGGAAATCTGCAGCATATTTGTCACAAACTAGTTAACATCTTACAACTAAAGCTTGTATAAGTGGCTTAGGAAATTTTATCACTGTAAACATGATTTGGGATATCTTTGTTTTTATTTTGAACGACCTGTTTGTTTACAAGTTCATTAAAAACTAAAATCTATTTGGTTTCTTTACAAAGATTAGATTTTTTTTTTTTTTTAATCTCCATAGAGGAGCAGTTATTAAAGGACCACTGTAGTTCACAAATGGCAGCCTTTGTGACGTATGTAACAAACGTATCAACATTAAGCAGCTGTATGAGATGTCCGGAGCATTTTAGTTACATTAGACTGGGATTGAGACCACCCACTTCCCTTATCACAGACCCAGAAGCAGGCAGCTTGCAATAATAGATGCAAATACCTTTCTTAAGAAAAGTACATCCATCTCGCACAACATTTTCACCCTGTGAGTTCCAGCAGAGGCATCAACCTTTTATATTTTTTGAATTGCAAACTACCTTTATGACTTTTTATGCTGAATTATGATTGTAGACTTTTTAAACATTGTCATTGTACAGTGGTCCTTTAACTATATTGTTTCCTTTTGTTTTTTTAACATTCGAATGCCTTCTCCCTTTAGATCTTGGCAGTTTAACTATTCATGTCACTATATTCTATATAGTACCAAGTAAGGTAGTGTATCTACAACAGCTTGAACCGTCACAAAGATACTCAAAGCTGCTTCTTTTCGTATTTCCCACTACTCACAAGCACTTGAAGCTGCAAATTGGTATATGTTGGCCTTGGGGTCCACTTTCCATAATCAAGTCCAGCATTTTTAATTACAGTAAAATAGTAGGTGCTTAGTACTGCACAAAGTCACATTTAATTTTAACTGATGCTCCTATCTAGGAGTTTTTGACCATATGTTTTTATTCCTGCGGTTTCCTTGCCATGTGGGGATTGAACAGTTAAATATGGCAAGTGAGAGCATTCCAAAATAGAGCCAACAATGTGCTATAGTTGCATGCAGCTAGTTCTCAGACCAGTTTTGCAATAACTGCCTAACACTGGGACCTTAAGTGATCCTCTTCCACGTGACTTAATTAGAAGAGCAGTATCCTGAGCAGTTTTATCTGGTTACTGCTTTATTTTGTTCATTTGCCCAGCTCAAAATAATAAAGAAAAATAATGCTGGTAATTCCTCAGTGTAATCTATTTATTTTTATGATGTCTTAAGTAAAATGATGACTAATTGCATATGCACCAAAGGTGTTGTCTCTAGGTTTTTCTAAATATTGTTGAGGTTATTTGTATGGCCTGTGTCGCTAGTGATACAAACACTATGCATCTAAAAGTATGGTTTATCAAACATCAGAGTTATTGAATAGAGCCATCTATGCTCAACCATTGTCATGTTAATGGAGGCACCAGAGGAATTCTAAAATCCTTAAATGTTTGCTGTGGCCACTGGAGTTTATAGGCATGTTAAATTGCCATCTCCTTGTCAAGCTTCTGGTTACTTTTATTTACCATTTCATTACTCTTCCATTGTTTTATAGCTAGTATTATTGCACACAAACTAACTAGAATGCTTTCATACACCTAGAAGTCTATTAAAGGTTCACTGTAGTCACCAGGTAAGGCACAGTAATATCGGTTAATTCAAGAAATGTGCATTTATAAATCCAACAAAGTTTTTTTGGTAAATAAAATGGTTTCATTGTTAACCTGTGTGGGCTGCAAGACCTGTCCTCTACCTGGCTCCTGTTGCCTGACCTGATTGTTTCTGTAGAAGGTGGTTATCTGGTAGAATTGTTTTAACTTAAGTATCCATTTTAAATAATCATTTAAACCATGTATGTTATCAACAATTCAAGAAAAGCAAACATTTATACAAAAAAGAACAGAAGTGGCTTTTTTATGTGTAATATAACAAATCTTGTAAAGAAGACCAAGAATAACAATGAAAAGTGTTTTGGTTTTTAAAAACATATTAATGGGAAGAAAGTTAAAGAAAATATTGTAACCTTTAAATGGCCAACTTGTAGTTACTGGTAAAGGCAGATGTGCTAAATAAGTTCTTCTGTATATGCAAGGGTCAGGAACATGCAACTAATGGAAGCTTGCGTGATGGAAAACATCAAAGGGTACGGAGGGCACTGTTTGCCTGTATTGGCAAACCCATTATATCTAACATTTCGAGCTTGATAACAGATAACTGGAGAACAGGTGTTTTTTTTATTTAAGAAGGAAGTAAAAACAATTCTGGGGAACTACATAATCTGTAAGACTCACTTCTGTAGTGGGGGGGGGGGGGCTTACAAGTGTTATAAGGGAATGCCTATGTGAACAAGATAAGGAGTCAACATTAATTTATGAGGGATAGGTCATGTTAAAGTATGTACGATTTTACAACAACACTTTGTTTCCCCGTCTTAGCCGGTTTTCAATCCGGTTCTATTTACTGCAGTTACTGGATGAAAGACGGGAAACAAAAAGGTTGTGAATGGAACATACTCAGCTTAGACTAATTAGGTGCTGTCCTTCAAAACCTTATTGATGACTTAGAATTACACTAAGTTATGGGGTATTTAAATCAGAAAAATATGTACTTTTCCTCCATAGCGTCTTTCATAATTTTACATGGATTTGTATTAAATCTCATCTTCTAATTTATGTGTTTGGGAAGGAAAAATAAGCATGCAATTTATTGTCTATTTATAAATCTAGGTGTCTCAGAGATATAAAGGGAATTTGGGAGTGCTTATAAACAACCACCTACATGACAATGCTCAATGCCAACAGCATTTGCAAAGTCAAGAAAAGTATTGGCATGTGTTAAGAAGAGTACCATTTTGGGCACAACTACATACAAACATTTTAGAGTTGGCAAAAGTACAGAGAAGCTAAACAAAACTGGTAATAAGCTATGAAGAAAGACTAACCACATTAACTTTTATCTCTAAAAATGCCACCTGAGCGGTGATATGGTTACCTTCTATAAATACATGGTCTTATCAGGGGCGATTGTTTGCGCCGAGAGGTTTTCAACTGATGAGGTCATTGCTTGAGGTTAGAATAAAAGGTTATTTTTTAGTAAGGGTGGTTAGACACTGAATCTGTCAGAGGAGGTAAACCCAGAATGAATAGATAATGTCAAAAGGTATTGGCCATATCTTTAACAAGGTTATTGATCCAGGGCATAATCAAATTGCTAGTATGAGGAAGAAATTTATTACCCTTGTGAGATAATTGGCAGTGTTCCAATGGCACTCTTATTTGTAGCATTCTGGACTTAATATACTAAATAAGCATGCAGCAAATAAAAACTATTGATATCCCTAATGAGGTCACACATGCATACAGCACAGTGATATGGGAAGATAAATCTTAACTACTGATTAAACACTTTCAAAGTAACTTCAATGTTTTCTACATAAACAATGTTGAGTGATGTAACAGGTGGGGTGTAGAAACAGACTGAGCATATCAGACAGGCTAACATTCATTTTAAAACCATTTTATTTACAGAAGGCTTTACTGTTTAATTTATCAAATCAATTCTTGAATTGGTGAATTAGATATTCACAATACTTTCTGGTACGTAAACTGGCACTTTATCCATGTTCATTTAGAAAACCAAAAGTATTAATTAGATATTGGAAGTAAAGCAGGCCTGGAACTACAACAAAATAGAGAAGGGACGATAGATGGACACACGGCAGCTTGTTTCCCCATTTGCAGACCTGTAGATATCCAGACCAATATCTGTATAAAACATATTGATCATTCTGATGTTAAATGTATTCCTTTTTTCACAAGCATACAATAATAATAAAAGCAATCTTGCCTTTCAGTCCCTCCTTGATGCCTCTGGGTTCTGGAAAAACCTGAGGTAACTGGTCCATACACAACACAGGGGAGTCACTTTATAATTTGCCAATGGGTGATCAGTATTTTGTACAAGTGCTGGCTGTAAAGTGGCCCTTCCTTTTGTCATATTGATAAACGCTCTGGTTTCAATAAAATGGCTGTCGTCTGTGCTCATTGTAACTGGTACTTTCCTTTATGGGCACTATTTGTTCTCTTCTACAAGCAATAATCTGCTTTAATTATCTACCCACCGCAATCAAAATACACATTCTAGAAAATTCATGCTTAAATCCTCTTTTAAAGAAGTGAGACCTCTTCCTTTTATAATTACTGTAATAACTTTGAATGTATTTTAGAGAGAAAACTTCAGTATTGTAAATTTTCTGGAGAAAACAGTGTTTAACCTAATTAGTTTGGATCATGGAGGGTTCCAGACTGCTATTCTGCCTACAGCTTGAGGGAGATGGTTATCCTATGGGGTCCTAATCTTCCATCACATTTTTTTTAATCAAGGGACTGACTATATGTAGTGAATTTTATTTCCCCAAGTATAGCTACAGTGGATATAAAAAGTCTACACACCCCTGTTAAAATATTAGTTTTCTGTGCTGTAAATAAATGAGACAAAGATAAATAATTTCTGAACTTTTTCCACCTTTAATGTGACCTATAAACTGTACAACTCAATTAAAAAACAAACTGAAATCCTTTAGGTAGAGGGAAGAAAAAAAAAAAATATGGTTGCATAAGTATGCACACCCTTAAACTAATACTTTGTTGAAGCACCTTTTGATTTTATTACAGCACTCAGTCTTTTTGGATATGAGTCTATCAGCATGGCACATTTTGACTTGGCAAGATTTGCCCACTCTGTCAGATTGGTAGGGCATCTCCTGTGCACAGCCCTCTTCAGATCACCCCACAGATTTTCAATCGGATTCAGGTCTGGGCTCTGGCTGGGCCATTCCAAAACTTTAATCTTCTTCTGGTGAAGACATTCCTTTGTTGATTTGGATGTATGCTTTGGGTCGTTGTCATGCTGAAAGATGAAGTTCCTCTTCATGTTCAGCTTTCTAGCAGAAGCCTGAAGGTTTTGTGCCAATATTGACTGGTATTTGGAACTGTTTTATAATCCCCTCTATCTTAACTAAGGCCCCAGTTCCAGCTGAAGAAAAAAAGGCCCCAAAGCATGATGCTGCCACCACCATGCTTCACTGTGGGTATGGTGTTCTTTTGGTGATGTGCAGTGTTGTTTTTGCGCCAAACATATCTTTTGTATTTATGGCCAAAAAGTTCAACCTTGGTTTCATCAGATCATAACCCATTTTCCCACATGCTTTTGGGAGACTTCAGATGTGTATTTGCAAAATGTAGCCTGGCTTGGATGTTTTTCTTCATAAGAAAAGGCTTTCATCTTGCCACTCTACACCATAGCCCAGACATATGAAGAATACGGGAGATTGTTGTCACATGTACCACGCAGCCAGTACTTGCCAGATATTCCTGCAGCTCCTTTAATGTTACTGTAGGCCTCTTGGTAGCCTCCCAGACCAGTTTTTTTCTTGTCTTTTCATCAATTTTGGAGGGAGCTCCAGTTCTTGGTAATGTCACTGTTGTGCCATATTTTCTCCACTTGATGATGACTGTATTCACTGTGTTCCATGGTATATCTAATGCCTTGGAAATTATTTTGTACCATTCTCCTGTCCTGACTGATACCTTTTAACAATGAGATCCCTCTGATGCTTTGGAAGCTCTCTGTGGACCATGGCTTTTGCTGTGGGATGCGACTAAGAAAATTTCAGGAAAGACCAACTAGAGCAGCTGAACTTTATTTTGGGTTCATCAGAGGCACTTTAAATGATGGCAGGTGTATGCTGACTCCTATTTAACATGATTTGGAATGTGATTGCTTAATTCTGAACACAGCTACATACCCAGTTATAAGAGGGTGTGTAGACTTATGCAACCACGTCATTTTTTTACAGAACAGTAACCTGACATTTTAACGGGTGTGTAGACTTTTTATATCCACTGTAAATCGAGATTTTACCTGAATCAACAGTTCTCAAGTTCTTTTATCGGTTTAAGAACATAGGCAAAATGTCTATCGACATTAAAACAATTCAATACAGTAGTTTAAATCGAGGGCTGTATGAACATTGTAAAAACATTTTATACATTATGAGATAAAGTTCTTAAACCGCTAGTCTTTTTTTTTTTTTTTTTTTTTTTTTGTCAGAGGAAGGGTTATATCTCCCATTTAGTTCCATTGTTATTGGGCTATAAAGAATGTTTTTAACAGAAGTGAATATAGAGCTTAAATGTGTCCACTATTCCTCCAACTTCTTCCAGGTTTCTAATCCTCTTACAAATACAAATTGTCCCATCATTAAAGCAAAATTTAATACAATAGTTAATAAAAAAAAATAGAACAATGTCTTCGGCAATTGCATGTACTATATGAGACCTTCCTGCAAGTGAGAATGCATGTAACAGAGTTGAACTGATTCAGTGACATTAAATGATAGCCCAAAACAATCTTGCATTGTGCAGTTGCTTTTTTTGACTAAATATATGTATTAAGTTGCGTAGTAGAGCACTGTTCGAACGCTACCTGTATAACCGCCCTCCCCCCGCCTTAACTGCTCTTATACATTCCTCAGGCCAATTATCAGTAAAAAAAAAACAGGACTAGACTAGTACAGAAAACTGTGTATAGACTTTTCACATTCAGACTAGCTGCTCACCGACGTGAAATATAGGAAAGGAATAGAATTTCATACTTTTTTTTTGTTTGTTTTAATAAAGGTTTAAAAAAGAAAACAAAACTTTTTAAAGGAATAGGTATAGATTAAAGTTGCATCAACCTTTAAAACAAATACTTTGTCTCATTTAATGAATACATAGCATTTCAGTGTGCAATATTATTATTATTATTTTTTTTTGTATAAATTTAGGTACTTCAGTATCTGTATTGTGTGTGTGTGTATAAAAAAAAAAAAAAACCTGCATAACCTGCAGCTCGGTTTTATAGAACTCACGTTGTCATTCTTGTTTTTCCTACACTTACTGTGACCTCTTTGTAAAACAAAGTAAATGAAGAGACATAAACTAGGAAATATAGACTTTTAAGTGTCATGATTGAGGATTGTGTTGAGCAAATTATAATTTTAACAATTTATTTGTGTGTTCAGATGCTTTTATGTTGATATTCAAATCCTGTTTCAATGTGGACTGCCCATTACAATGCAATATGTCTATAATCTGACACAGACACTCGTCTTGCTGAACTTCTCAGTAAATAATAAAACATTTACATAGGGGTGCTGCTTAGATCAAGAAAATATTTTTTACATTTAAATCATACGGTAGGGCAGCTGTATCTTTTAAACTGAACTTAACAATATACTGTAACTTTTTAAACAACATTCTCTTGGAAATTTTACCTTAAAGACTGACTCTTTTTTTTTTTTTTTTTTTTTCTCCTACTCTGCTAAAGTTTACTCTTACAACATGTAGTCTGTGTGCCAATTGAGTAAGGACCACTAAAATGTGTTTTTACATTCTTTGTGCTTTTTTTTTTATATTTGTAAAGATATTACAATTTTTACCTTTTTTCTTACTTTTGGGTGAATCTGTATTCTGTAACTGATATATGCAAGTACTTCCATATTCACATTCATCTTAAGTGTTGATGTAATCATTTCCTGATAGGGCAGGGCCCTTGTAATATTCTCAGTGTACATTTTCTTTCAAAATAGAAATTATAACTGAAGAACTTTTATTGGCACTGAAAAAAAGCAGCAAAACAAAAAAATACCCATTAGCCTAAGTAGTGACATAGCATGACACACAAACTGGTTTCTTGGTGGGATAAAACAATATAGGGTAACTAGTTATTTAAAATCGCTATGTCACAATCTTTCAGTATACAAGTTGCCTCCTTTTGACAAAGCCGCTTTGGGTTGGTGAAACAGCTGTCAGGCATTTATCATTCAGAGTAGCTATTTATATGTCTTGATAATAATTGTAAAGTTTCCCAGGGGCTACTAGGGGATTCTTTTGCACTCGCAATTAACAAACTAGTTACAGCCTGCAATGTATTGATCTAGACATATTGCAGTCCTGTGCTTGTCATTGTTTTTTTATTAGTTTTTAATTCAATATCCATTGCTTGCTTATTATTGTGACTATAGAGGTGCCCATTTTGCTTTTGTACCATAGTCTTATGCTTAGGTTCATGTGGAATTATGAACTGGATTTAGGTCTCGGGTTTTCTCACTTTCTAGTCTAATAGGAACATTGGCCACATTTTAGGCATCATATTGAGCTTTCCAGATAGGAGGTATTCTTTGAGGATCATAGGGCTCTCTCTTCTATGATATTTATGCTGCCTTATATGTAACTTGAAGTTACAAGATGGGAAATTGACCAGTCCCCTTATCAATCCTATAATGTTCTATCTCACCAGAAACCAGTTTGTGTCATACTTTTCCAATTTATAGTTTTAATTTCTAAAATAAAATTATCAGAGTATTATATTTTTTTTTTTTCAAAGACCAACATAAGATAACACAGCAGTTGATGTAGTTATTTAGATTTCAGTAAAGCCTTTCAGACACTCCTAGTAAACTAATTTTGTAAACGTTATATTGTGGGACCAGATTCAAACATGGCTCCTTGGATAGGACACTGGCAGACATATGATCCTGGAGTCCTAGTTAATGGAATACAGTTAGAAGGGATGGTTATCAGTTTAGTGCCACGGGGCTCAGTTTTGTTTAATATATTTATTAGTGATATTACTAATGTGCTTTAAGGTCATGTTTTCTTATTTGCATATGGCATATAAATATGTGACATGACAGGCTTTCCAGGGAGTATGAGTTAAATATGTAATGATTTAAAGAAACACTGCAAGTATGCGGGATAAAGAAATGGAACATTAATAAATGCAATGGTATACACTTGACCCACAAAAGCAAAAATACAATATTTACTTCACTGAAAATAACTGATGTGGAAAGGGACTTGAGAGTGGTTATATCTTAAAAAGGATGTTAACAAATTAAAAACATTTCAACAAGAGTTCATGGCCTGAATGTGTACAGCAGCGAGATGGTGTAATGGAAAAAAAGGGACAGGGTGGAAAATGTAGGGATAGTTTACCGAAAATAGTAGTAGATAAATGGAGGAGCCTTTCTGTGGAATTGATAGAAAAACCATTAAGCAATTTAAGCATGCCTGGGATAAGCATTTAGGTAGATAAAACTGGCAGGCTAGATGCATCTTTTTGTTCTTTTCTGCCATCAAATCTGCTTCAATACATTGAAAGTTCTAAATACTGATCTTTACCACTGTAATCCTGTATTTAAAGTATACACTTTTGAAGAACTACATTGCTTATAGGCTATACATTTTTTAAATGTATATGCAATTCTGTTACTATGAAATGTTCCAAAACTGAGGTGGGTGGATACTGAATTCACAGAAAACGTCAATCTGTACAATGGGGATGTGGTAAACTGCCAGTGGTCTCATTCGGTCTAAACCGCATATTTATTGGGTGTAAAGGGAATTCTCATTCATAAAGACCTACCTTCCTGAGAAAGTAAGACAGAAGCAGCTGCCCAAAGAAAATGGATACCTACAGTGAAGTATTATTGCATAGGAAAGCTAAATATGTAAAAATGTGTTCTTTTATTTTCTAAATAAGTTTGTTGAATAGAATATATAGTTAAAAACAATTACCACAGTGGTCCTGTAACCACCCATTCCAAGGAAAGACTAGTAAAGGACTGCAGTAGTCACATATATTTGCAATACGCACATGCAATTTTGAGAGTTAACCGACTAAATTGACTGAAAAAAGAAAAATTTGAAGTAAAACATAGTAGCACATAAAAGGTAAAGTGGTGTTTATTGTATTTGTTTTCTAAAATCTACCCATTAAAATAACATTGAAGGAAATTAGTTCAATTGTGCTGTAACAAAAGTACAACTGTGGTTACACAGCAATTGAAATCTATATATGAATGTGTATGCGTATATTAGTGGAGCGGAGCCATATTAGAGCACAAAATGTACCCCATGGCTGAATTGGTTTAGGCAAACCATGCTTTATATGAACCTTTCCATCTAAACATGTTCATTTATTTATCTAGTACTGTATCATTGTTTAGCAGTATTTATAGAAATGCAAAATAGAAACTCAAAGTCCTGGAAGCTCAAACAGATTTGTGTATCGGTCAAAACCTACTTGGTTGCCTATTTCATGCAGAAAATTAATAGCAAATAACAAAATATCTTTGCTGCTAGGAGAATTTTCAGCATTTACCAATAAATTTAATTAAAAGTTCATAATCTAACGTATTATAATCAACTTTTTTTATGGGGGAATTACTTATGAACTTTGTGGAGTGTAATATATGTGTGGGAAGAGACGTGATTTTTATATATATATGTATGTGTGTGTGTTCCCTACTCAGAATTTCAAGAAATACAGTTTACACTGCATTCTGGGAACCTGGGCGGGGATATGCAAACGTACCCACAAAGGCCTCACTCTTAAATCCAAATACCACTTTAAGCATATGCCTGCTGTATTACACAGCTTTAAGCAAAGCCCAGGGTAGATTAAGTACAAGCCAGGAAACCTACCCACAGACAGCACTGTTTCAAGGTTACTGCCTCTCATCCGTGTTTGGCCGGTTCCTAGCTGTGTGTAGTAGATACATACATTTCACCTTTGGGTCTTTATGATATAGATATACTAAAATAGAAAATGTAGAAATACAGCCTTTAATTGAAGAACTAAAAACGCTTTGCCTGTTATGACGTGTATTTCTTAGATCTGTACTCTATGTGCAATATGCTTTAAGAGGCTTTGTTTGCCTGAACTAGACCAAACCATTGGATTCAATTAGCTTTAAAAATTGAAAACAAAAAAAGTCCAAAAGTGTCTGTCTGTCATTGCTTCATCTGATCGTCTTTGTTGCCTCACTGAATGTCTGAGCCCATGAACCATTCTTATTTCCGCTTTGTTTTTTAAAATAAGAGCCAAGATGTCAAGTTACAGATTTGTCAATGTAAGTGAATACTTGTTTTCTTATTTATGAAAGGGCAGCAACCATTGTCTACATTTAATTATCAATGCGTCTTCTCCCCCAGCTCCTTGCTCTTGAAGCACACAGGTGTCTGTGGTGTAATTAGACGTCTTGTATTGCTTACCTCCCTTTAAATAATGAAATACTTTGTTGTAGAGCTTTGCATTTTCTTTCTTCCTTAGGACCAAAACTGTGACTTTCATTTATGCATTGATATATTTATTAAATAAAAAAACTATATAGAAATGAACAATGTAAATAAGCACACTAATCACAGTGATGACTAATTATAAGAACATGGATGAAGGTAACACACCTCCACTCCATTCAAATTATATTTCAAAAAAAATAAAAATTGTGTAAATATTACCAAAAAGAAGCACCACTCCTGTACCAGATCCATGTTGTGGAAGTCTGATGTACAATGAGTGACCAACTAATTTTTTTTTTTTTTTTAAATCTGAGCATTAAAAAGGGTTTGGCCCAAAAAAACAGCGTTCTGGCGTGGCAGTGCGTTATACGGGTTAAAATTGCTTTAGAGAAACAGTTCTAAAAGGGGTAGCATTAAGCAGGGTTTACCTGGGTATAAATACAGACATACCCTTTTAACTCTGTAGATGTGTTCCTAGAAGTGCTAAACAAAACTGAGTTAAAAGGGTCGATTTTAACAGGGCAAATCACAGGTAAACTCCTATTTTATAATTCCTTCCATGGTCTTGGTGTTTTGGATGATACATAAGCATCAATCAGTGTTACTCGGGGATGTGTCGGGCTAAAACTGTGTTATTTCAATGAGGGAAGTGTACGTGTTAAATGGGGTAGTGTTAAGCGGGGTCTTCCTGTACCAGCTCCCCTCTTCTAATCTATCTAGTGGATGAATGTACTTTTTGTTTTGAGCTTTGAAGTCTCAACTTGCCTCTATCAGTTTACCCTTTTCTTACAATCTACTCCCCCCTATAACTCTTGTTCTCAATGGTGTAACGCAGGGGTTTCCAAGTTCATTCCTGCTTAGCCGCACACAGGCCTGGATTTGAGAATTTCCTTTGTTTACAGGTAAGACAATCAGGAAGACTGAAGAAGCGATCTTGCCTATTTGCAGCGGGGATATCCTCAATTCCAGTCCTGTGAGTGGCCCAGCAGAACAGAACTTGGACACCCCTAGTGTAGGACTTTTTTAAAAACAATGTGATTGACGGCTTGGAGTTTGGTGTCTGGGATCTTTTTTGTTGCCAGACGTCTGTTTATTAATCTCCTCATTACCACATTATGTAGCCATTTAATTCCCTTATGTCCATCAAACTGCTTAATCTTCAATCTTGGTAAGGAGCATAGAGGATGTTCCAGTATAATTTAAATTACAAGTAATAACAAGTCTATTAATTGAATGATGTTGTTTCTTTAAGGTATTTTCTTCCAAAACACATACTCTGAGGTTTCTACATTTTACTTGACCCAAATGTTTCCATCGAAACATTTATTATTTCTGACTGAGTTATAGTTTCATTATATATTTCTATTTAATTAATCGCAATCTACATGTGATGCTTTCAGTCTATATGTGTTTGCGCTAAATGCACTGGGCATGTGCACACCCTGGGTACAAGAGCTTGAATTACTCCATGACTTAAACATGTCTCCAGATTCTTTAACTAAACACTTTGACAAAAAAAATGCACCTTTTATTTTATACTTGCTTGTAGAAAGTTGTTTGTTTCCTGCCTCCTTGGCACCTGAGCATTGTGTCCTTGTTGTATAATTGGTTCATTTGTATTTGACACCCTTCCCCTTCACATGCTCAGAAGAAGATGTCATGAGACAATGCAATCTCTGCTCCTGCACAAATATACACCCCTCCCTCTTACGCACAATGTTCACTAAGTATCATTGATGCATCCAGGACCCAGCAACTGCATAAAAATGTATTTTTCTTACTAAAAACTGTCTTTGACGTGTTCCATGTCTAGTTAGGCTCCTAGATGCATATTTTTTAAATAAGTATATTTCTGTCCGACTTAAGTCATTCAGGCCACCGCACGCCAGGCATAACTATTGCTATGTCTCTGGTTGTTCTTATCTATAAGGTTATCTTGACAAAGATACTGGAGTGGGTTGTCAGTTCCTTTTCCAGTAGACCGTGATTTGTCTGACCTTTCTTCTATGACCTGCCAATCTTGGGTGACCTTACATGATATAGCTTACAGCTTCATTTCAGTACACCAGCCCCTTCCTCACTACAAGGTAGTGATCCAGAAGGGGCTATCATGGAGTACACAGGATAAACTTACTAAATGTGTTCTGTTGGCAGACAATTGTTAAGTATTTTTTTTTTATGTAAAAGTAAATGATCCCATTAATTGCAAGAAATCCTGATTGAAGAGTAATATAGAATGATTTCAGTTGTTTGGGTGGTTCCATTGTCTGTGATTCTATAGGCTTATTCTTATTCTTTTATACAAGGAACCGTCTGGAAACTTATATTCCCCGAGCAACTGCAGATTACAAAATCCACCGCTTAACATGTTTACACAAGCAATGACGCTCCTTGCAAACTTTCCATTCGCAGTAATTAAAAAGACAAACTGATTAAGAAGAATGATCTGTTTGTGCAACAAACCATCATATATTTCTTTCATGCCACAAAGCATATTCAGTATCTAGATGGTGTGGAGCTATAGCGTCTCCCTATAGTCCTCTGTGCTAATTACTAAATATATTATCTCAAAGAATACGTTTATATTCAAACCAGCAATTAGCATCTTGCAACAAATTGTTTCAAACAAGCTTCTTTTAAAGCTTTTTGATATATTACCTTTTGAACTGGTTATTACAATATCCACTTAAAGCACTGTTCTGTTCCCTTTTATTGTTTAGTTTGTCCTTTTACAATTGCCGAGGAGGAAATGTACCTAGCGTGCCAGCGTTCGGTTTTATATCGGTGTACCTTTGCTTTGTCTTGTAAATGATGTAAGCCTGGATAACAAAAGAGAATAATGTGTGCGATACGGGTGCTATGGCTGATCTGCATCTGAGTGATTAGGTTCAGCCATGGATGATACAAATAAAAGAAAGATGTCTTTGTTTAGACAGCAGAATGAGTGCTTGTCACCAAATGTAGTGTTTGTGCCAACTCCATTTTGGCAGCTGATGATACCTTCCTATTAAATGTCCTTGTATAACCTTTCTTTTTAATCCAATGTGTCCCGCAGCCAAAAGGATTAATGTGCTGTTTTTGTTTACCACTTTATAAGGGACCCAACTTGTTGGGGTTACAGGATCAAATAAATTATTAAACAGTGCATTAAAGCTTGGATACATATTTATTGTTGTTCAGTCCTTTTGTTGGGTCCGACTCGCAGTGACCCTATGGCATTCCAGGCACACTCTCTGGCTGTGCTTATCCATAAGGTTTTCATGGCAAAGATACTGGAGTGGGTTGTCACTTCCTTCTCCGGTGGACCTGAATTTGTCTGACCTCTCTTCTATGACCTGCCCATCTTTGGTGACCTTACAGGGTATAGCTCACAGCTTCATTGAGGTAAACAAGCCCCTTCACAGCGATCCAGAACAGGGGATACATATTACACGATCCTATACTTCAGCAAATTGTGCTTCTAAGACACTAATTTATAATAAAGTGGGCTTGATTTGTGTATGAGTGGATCTAATGGCATAACAGTGGGTAGATCATTTTATCATCACTAAATCACGGTCCGTCAGATGTTAGCTTGTAAGAGCTGCCCGTGTTCATAGTTGAACCCACAATAACATGTCAGAGCTGCATACACAGTGGTCAATAGCTCAAGAATGATTTGTAACAAATGGGACAATATCATATATGGGCAGTTTTTAAAGGACATGAAACTGTATCTGGTATGTAACAAACTAACAATATTAGCTGTGTAAGTTATAGACATAAAACATCTTGTGAATATTTAAATTTAATATTTGAGAACAGGAATTCATTTTGTATTCGTTACATCACATCCTGAGAGTTGGATGGTGTGTGTTTGTGTTTTTGAAGATATAAGTGGATGGAGGGGTAGGGGAGGAGGGAATAGGTAGAAGTCCATAGCTTTTGTTTGATAATAGGATATGTTTACATTTTGCACCACACCCCTTCCTCTCAGAGGCCCTGAATCGGACACCTTGCATCATTCAATGCAACCATAGCGATCTAGAAATGTATATGCCCCTCACACACACACACACCAGTGTATCCTGGCTCCCACCAGGATCCTGCAGAGGCATCAGAACAAGTTTTTGTTTCTTAAGAATTAGCTGTATGACATGAATTTCCAGCTTAATTATACTTGCTCAAATTTTTTTAAATGTTTTTCCCCATTGTCTAGTGATCCTTTAAAGCGGATAAACTGGAGCTTGATAAAAGGGTGGCCTGATCCCTCTGTCGGCATTACTGTAAAATAACTATACATATATCCATAAAGAAGAAGCTTGGAGTTATTTTTAGCTCTCTCCTAGTATGTGCAAACAATCCAGAAACAAAGAAGCCATGGGGAAAATTGGGAACCGGTGCTTGATAAATAGGACATTAAGAGGTTACAATGTGCAAAAATGTCACATGTTTGTCTGGTAAATGGCTATGTAAGGTAGGAAGATTTTTATTCTGTACACCAGTATCCCAAAAGTAGGAGTCTGCAATATTTAATCCATATGCATCCTTTCCTAATCATTATGTGCTGGTGTGTTTTTTTTAATTTATTTATTACTTTCAATATTTGCAGTCGTTATTCCATTGATGGTAGTGAGATTTTAGCATTCGCCGTTGCAACAGGTCCACATTGCTAATAGGTGGCTAGTGCTGCTATCTGGCTCAGCTTAGAATAGCGTGACCCCTGTCCAACATAATATTTTATACAAATTATTATATCACTTCAATCTGTCAAGTCAGCTTTTTCGATGTACCCAATAACAGACCCCTATGTTTTGTTGAGTGATTAATTAGCAATGGTTTGTGGTTACCCCATTGGGCTTTACGTCCATTGTTTCTGTCTTCGCTAACCTCATGTACGTAGTTCACACTACCATCAAAAAGAGATCAGGACAATATACTTCCTTTCCATTAGTTCAGTGATTGGTAATAATGACAAGGCGCAGATCATCACAATATCCTACTGCCACTAAGAAGTGATGGGTATAATCTGCACTGGTTCTGGCATATCTTCTACTCTTTATGTGTTCATGGCCTGATGGGAATGACCTTCCACTCTACATGTCCTAGGCTACTCTTTGCACAGTCAATACTCTATCAATTTTCTCTTTCTTTTGATGCATGTTGTATCATGTAGCTGTCTGTTTAGACTGGGCTTGTGGACCTGTACAGCACGTGGGACCTCCTCAGTAAAGGCTCTTTGCAGCAACAGAGGAAATTGTCTTTGTACCCAGCAACGTGCATATTTTTGCCATCCTTTAGTGTATTTAATATATATGCAGATTATGTTTTTTTTTTTTATAATTGGTAAATAATTGTCTCTTATTTTTATGGATATTATTTGCTCTAAGATCACCAAACTAGCATTGGTGCATAAGCTAGGGTGGGTGGCTTTCTGCTCCCAGAATGGTCTCCAGCTTTATTATGTTTTGTATGTGGTGTATAGATTACTGGACATTTATGGCTGTTTCGTTCTTGAATTATTTTGGAATATACGGCATGTAGCCGAATCAAGAAGCTACTTATTAAAATAACAAGTCAGATGCTGTTTCCACTCTATCTGCATCTGCTGTTTCTATTCAAACTGACGGTTCCATCTCATGTCAGTATTGCTTCAGACTTGATAAAGAGAGGTTAAACCTCTCGAAAGCTTGTCAATATAAATAACACGTTTGTCCAATACAAAGGTATCATAATATACTGCAATACTCCATTATTAATAAATATATATATATATATATATATATATATATATATATATATATATATATATACACACACACAAACACCTACTCCACTCATAGTGATGGGTAAGTAGAAAGGCATCCAGCAAGGATACACAATTAGAAAAAAGGAAGGGAGAAGAGGCAGCAAATGAGCACTAGTGTTTAGAAAGAATGCAGAGTGAACCGATATTCACAAGTATCGGCTATTGTTTCTAATAAGGCCCCAACAGCTCCAGTCTTCTGCCAGCCACATACGTATCTGTGCATTTGCAATCTGTAGGTGCTTGTTGTATGTGTTTGTATCGACTTCTGCTCCTACAAGTAAGGGATGGCACAGTGGCTCAACTGCAGTGTACACACAGGATGTTATGTACACAGCAGCCCTAGTTACAATGTACATATACAATCTGCTTCTTCCCAGATGTCTATTCAGATAACACTATGGGTACATTGGCACTGAGAAGTATAACAATATAGGCAGAGTTTGCATTTGGAGCAAGGATACGCTGGCAGGAGCAGGCCTGCATTGCAGTGGTAAAGTGATCGCTTCATGCTTTAGAAAAAAATGCTCCCTTCCCCCAGCTTTGGGCGTTGATGTCATCACTCAGCCTCTCAGGTGATAGAAGCTGGAGCTGACTCAGTCCAAGCTTCCAATGCAGGCTCGTTCAGGGCCCCACCCAGGCAGCCATCTGAGCTTCCACCTGCTGAGCAGGTTTACGGGCGATGCTGCATGATCAGCTTAACCCCTCTATTGCCGGCGACTGTCAGTTGCATTTACCAGTGGTGCATTAAGCGATTTCGAGCCACAGAGCAGTTGAATTTAACTGTGCATTCTTCAAAACAAGCAATACACGCTATGCCTCTATCCCTCATCTCTTTTTTTTTTTTTGTCCTTATCTTACTCCCCTTCTCTGAGAGATTTTTTATTTTTTTTGCTCTTTATTATTATTTTTCTTGCTCACTCTCCCTCCTCTATCTTTTTCTCTGTGTGTTCTTCCCTCCTCCTTTCTGTCTCTCTCTATGGGGGATATTTACTAAGTACCAACTGCTCTATTTCTTATGGAGTAAAGTGGCATTACACTCCTGTAATCAATTCAAAATATACCCTTCTCTCTTTATCTTTATATATTGCTCCTCTTTTTTTTTTTTTTTTTTTTTATATCATTTTATAGAAACCTTCCTTTCTTTGGGTGCTAAACCAGTGTACACATCCTGCCAGTCAGTGACTCGGTGATACCCCAGCTCGCTTGCCTAGATTTTCTCTGGAACTAGATTAACACAGCTAAATATTAGCCAGCCTGGGGAGGTCCACTGATAAGACCAGGAAGCTGTGGCCTGAGAAAGCAATTTATATGTACCGGTCAACGCAGGGGCCCTAAAGTACACTACCAAGTTTCAAATGTCTTCGTGAAAATTAAATCAAGGTCTACACTCTTTTTTCCTTAGGGATAAGTGAACTCATAAAAAAATATATATAATTGCAAAAATGTTTGTTTTTATCTGAACTTCAAACAAACAGCAAACATAACACGAACTGAACATTAGCAGAAAAATAAACTTTAAATTTGTTATGTTGAAGCTTTTGGCTTATCCTAGAACCCGATTAAAAGGGGTTTGGCAGCAAAAACTGCGTTATAGCGCGGCAGTGCATTAAATGGGGAATTACCGGTCAAAATAGCGTTCATATATAATGAAACCGTGCTAAAAGGGGTAACATTAAGCAGGGTATACCTGGGTATAAATACAGACATACCCATTTAACTCTGTAGAAGACAAAGTGATAAATGAAACTTTTAAACGCGTCAATTT
This sequence comes from Discoglossus pictus, assembly GCA_027410445.1. Lineage (NCBI taxonomy): Eukaryota > Metazoa > Chordata > Amphibia > Anura > Alytidae > Discoglossus > Discoglossus pictus. Next base: position 268,699,435 of record CM050167.1, on the reverse strand, counting down.
TAACATAGGGTAAATCACAGGTAAACTATATTTTTTTAAATTCCTTTAATGGTTTTGGATGATACACAAGCATCAAATCAGTGTTACTCAGGGATGTGTTATTTACAATGGGGGATGTGTTTGTGTCAAACGGAGTAGTGTTAAGCGAGGTCTGCCTAATATATATATATATATATATATATATATATATATATATATATATATATATATATATATATATATATATATAATGTCCTGCCCAGTTTTCCCAGACTGCAGTGCATATACTGTATTCCTGAGAAATTTGAAAAGGAAATAAGTTTTCATCAACTTATTTTTAGCCATTCAAATAGAATCACTAATGTACTATTTCTTATTTGTACTATATATATATATATATATATATATATATATATATATATATATATATATATATTACACGCATTCACTTTAATCAATCTGCTTTAAAAGGGTTTAGGAAAGTTTTTACATGGTGAAGGTGACGCAGATGCAAAACATGATTTAAAAAAATTATAGGTTTTGAAAGGGGTAAATTAATTAGGGCAATTAAGGTACAGGTATATTTTTAGTATATGCCTATGTAACAATATTCAGTCTATGTGTATGTAAAAATATACTCCCATCTACCAGGACATGCAATAAACACAATACTTTCTAAAGAAATTTTTTTTTCTAAACTGATTTTTGCTAGTGCCGTTTAGTGTTTTTTTTTTTATTCTTTACAGACATTTTAAGTTTTTTCCCCATATATAATAATTTTTGTATGTTTGTAAGATTTAATGCAGTAAAAAAAAATAGTTTTGTAAGCACTTCTTAATAAAGTAAACAAATACAGATACATAGGTATATTCCAGAATCCTTCCATGTTGCGCCTCCAGCGCCCTGTGCAGAGATTGATACTTATGTGCAGTGTTGCAGTCTGTATGAACAAATATTGCATTATTACCAGAACAAGACTTTCTTTGTCACACTCTTGCTCTTAGCAAAAATATCACCAAATATTTCTGTAAGATTATACAGCGGCTAGGAGTATATATTTGCTGTGGATAAGATGGCTACAAATTTGCCACTTGCTACATTCATTATTATTTTCATCTGGAGTCAAAATTCAGAGTTGTCTCACATGTGCCTACCATGAAGATTATCCTAAAATACAGTGGTCCTTCACTTTGATTACTTACTCAACATTTCAGTTTTTTTTATATCAAACTATACATTATAGTTGCATAGTTCTATACAGGTATACCCTGGTTTGCACTACCTTGCTGAGCGGCGATTAGTTATAGCATATTTTTCAAAGGGAAAAAAAAAAAACTAAAATTTCTTCCTTACCCTAGATATTGGCCATCGGATTTCTCACTGGATCAATACTCCCTAAATGCCATTTTTTATTACAAAAACATATCCATGCCCTTTTTAAAGTTATCTATTGAATCCGCTGTCACCACCTCCTCTGATAGAGAATTCTACAGATTAACCACCCTTACTGTGAAGAACCCTTTTCTTTCTTTAAGGTGGAATCTTTTTACTTCTAACCTCAAGGGATGTCCTCTTGTCAGTTGAAAATCTCTTGGCACAAAAAGCTCACTTGACAAATCCCTATACTAACCCTGGATATATTTAGATAATGTAATCATATCTTCTCTTATATGACTTTTTTCTAGAGAAAATACGTTTAATTTGGTTATGGTTTCTTCAGAACTTAGCCCCTCCATTCCCCTTATTAGTTTTGTTTTTGTCCTTTTCTGTACCTTTTCCAGCTCTAAAATGTCTTTATTAAATAGTGCCGAAAATACTCCATATTCCAAATGAGGGCGTACTAGAGATTTGTATAGTGGCAGAATTATATTTGCTTCCCTGGCTTCTATACCCTTCTTAATACGTGCTAATATTTATAATTTGAGTTTAATAACTAAATTTACAGAAATTGTGATCTGACATTTTTATGCTCCTTGAACACCTAGACAGCTTTTTTTTTTTTTTTTTTTTTTTTTTTTTTTAACACCGGAAACACCACTGGGATGGTATGTTAAATTTAAATCACATTTCGATAGTGTATTTTATATGGATTTTTATAAATATTGTGAAAAAATCTTGATAGAAGAATTACCCTTTCATTTTTTTTATTTTTTATACGCCAGATTCCACGTGCTCTGACGTGTGTACTGTGCTACTACTCTGCCATGATATGTCTGACCAGACATGACTTGGCACCTCATCAAGTGCTCAGATGGACCTGTTCTGTGCATCTGCCCCAAAGAGCTCTATCAGTAGCCTTGATGACCCTGTATGAACTAATACTCTTACATATTATGTCAGGATCCTGTAATCAGTGAGTACCCTGCATAATCTATGTGTACTCTTCCAGTGCTGTGCCCATGATACATACATTATCTTCTTATGCACCATCTGATGTGTGCCTTGTAGACTTTATGTCCACCACCTTGCTTGTAGTAAATGATACCTGTTTAATTATTTAAGTACATGTCTGCCTCTTTAATTACAATCCATTCCACAAAGCTGCTAGAAAACACTACAAGAAATAACAATTAGGGAATTGAAGGTTCTGTTGATCATTTGTGAAGAGTTTTAAGATAAAAAAAAAAAACACCTTCTACCATGAGCCTACATTCATGAGTAAAGTTATAGTTCTTGCATTTTAAAAATATAAATGGATATAAGGGTTGCTGTTTAGTTTTTTTTATGTACTGTATATACTCGAGTATAAGCCGACCCGAGTATAAGCCGAGGCACCTATTTTAACACAAAATACTGGGAAAAATGAATGACTTGAGTATAAGCCGAGGGTGGAAAATGTGCTGCCCCCTGTGTCCCTCTTGTGCCCTCTGTGTCCCCCTCTTGTGTGCCCTTTTCTTGTGTCCACCCTCTCTCTCCCCTGTGTCTCTTCTTCCCCCCCCTCCTCATTCTCAAACTCCCTCCTCAACCCCCCCCCTCCTCAACCCCGCTCCTCATCCTCAACCCCCCCTCCTCAACCCCATCCTCATTCTAAACCCCCTCCTCAACCCCCCTCCTCAATCTAAACCCCCCTCGAGCCCCCTCCTCCACCTAAACCCCCCTAAATACCTCCCCCCTCTCCCCTCACTTACCTGCTTGTGCTCCGGCCTCCGCTCCTTGACCCGGAGGGGGCTCGAGGGGGGTTTAGATTGAGGAGGGGGGGTTAGAGAGACAGGGGGGGAGAGTGACGAGTATATACGGCACCTCTATATTTCGCTTAATTTTTGTTTCTCCTAATAACTCCATGCCTTTCTTTCATCTTTACTCTCACCCTATTTAACTACTCGCTATCTACACTCTGCTGTGGATATGTCTGGAGGGGAGAGGAAAAATCCGCTGCTGCAAATAATTAATGGAATGTTAGAATTATGAACCAAGGCAAACTGAACATGGTCAAACATGAGATGAAAGGATTAAACGTTGATATCCTGGGAATTGGTGAACTTAAACATACTGGAATTGGATATTTCATATGCAACAAGCACCAAATTTTCTACTGTGGTCAAAAATCCCACAAAATAAATAAAATAGCCCTAATAGTCAATCAAAGGGTGGCCAACGCAATGCCAGGTTACAAGTCAATTAATGACAGAATTTTTTCAATTCAAATTCAAGACAAGCCTGCTAAAATCCCAGTGATCAGAGTCTATGCTCCAACCATGCATGCTGAAGAGACTGAAGGTGTCCAATTATACAATGATATTCAACACATCCTTGATATAATCCCAAGAAAAGTTGCTACCCTCATTATGGAAGATTGGATTGCTAATGTAGGGAGCCAAAAGATAACTGGAATAACGGGCAAGTTTGGCCTTGGAGTACAAAAAAAAGCAGGTCAGTGATTAGTAGAATAATTCTATGGTCATAGCAAACACCTTCTTCTAACAGCCTCAGAGATAACTCTACACATGGACATCACCAGATGGAAAACATAAAAATCAGACTGGCAATATACTTTGTATCCAGGTGGAGTTGCTTAATACAGTCAGCAAAAGCAAGACCTGGAACTAACTGTGGCTCAGATTATGTACTAAAAGCTCATAATTAAAAAAACAAAGTTAGAGGTGCTCAATCAGAGAATGACTAACCTTAATAGGATAATTCTAATGACTAACCTTAATAGGATCATTCTATGGACATAATAACCCACTCTAAGAGCAACCTCTTTTAGCTCACTTGTGCCCTTCACAGGGAGAAATATCCTGTAGTATTTCAGTCTGGTCCCATTCACTAAAGTGGCCCAGCCCCGCACAGCGAGAAATAGATCTTCACTGACCATTTTCCTTTTGCCCTATATGATTCTTTTATTTGTTATGTGCATTGAAACACTGTTTACACTGCTAGGGTGAATGCCACCGATGCTCCCTTTCAGAGAGCGCTAGTAGGCAGAGAAACATATTAGGTCAAATCCGGATGTCCGGTTCTGACGTCAGACGCTGACGTCCAACATTAGCTTGCTCTCTCAAAGCATCATCGTCGTTCACCCTTACAGCGTTTCAATGTGTGCACATAACAAATAAAAGAATCAAACAGGCCAAAAGGAAAAGCGTCAATTCAGATCTATTTCTCCTTGGGAGGAAAAAGTTAATGGGGAAAAGGTTATGTGCACATAACAAAGAAAAGAATCATACATTGCAAAAGGAAAAGGATATTGGGTCAATGGAGATCTATTTTCTCCCTGAGTGAAAAAAAGTTCCTGGGAAAACTAAGATTAAATATCCACCTATAGGGAATTAGAAATTAATGTTCTTTCATAAGGTGTCACTGCCCATTTTTAGAATATCTGAAGGAGTTACTAAATAGTAAAAAAATAGTGCACTTTCATGGTATACTTTAATATAATAAAGGATTGTGTCCCTTGGGATATGGAGTAACACTATTATGTTTAATTGTGCTCTGATATATGGACTAATACCCACCACAGCTAACATCATTAAAACACTTAAAATGAATACAATATAAAAGCCATTATTGTATAGTTACTTCCACCCTAAATCACAAATCAATCCTATCAAAAGGAACCGTGATAGTGAAGTAAAAAATCACTCTTATTGACATTATTACAGCAATCCGAACTCTCAAGCAGCCATAAAAAAATGGAATCCTGTACTTTAAATAAAAATTACGTTTTACAGGGCTCAACAAATGCCAGGAGCCAGGTTGTCATGCCACAAAATGCGTACAGGCACCTAGATTTCATCCACTGTACGTCTCTGCAATTTAATTTTATCTGGAAGCAGACAAGCATGACTGACTGAGCCAGTGCAGTGAGTAGTGAAAGCTACTGCTGGTAGAACAGCCCTCACTGACAAATATACAGTGCCTTGCAAAAGTATTCACCTCCTTTGGCATTTTTCGTGTTTTGTTGCCTCACAACCTGGAATTAACATGGATTGTTTGAGGATTGGCATCATTTAATTTACAGAACATGCCCACAAATTTGAAGATGTTTTTTTGTTTTGTTTTATTGTGAAGCAAACAACAAATAAGACAAAATAACAGAAAAATTCAATATGCATAACTATTCACCGACCCCAAAGTCAATACTTTGTAGAGCCACTTTTTGCGGCAATCACAGCTCCAAGTCGCTTTGGATAAGTCTCTATGAGCTTGCCACATCTTACCACTGGGATTTTTGCCCATTCCTCCTTGCAAAACTGCTCCAGCTCCTTCAGGTTGGATGGTTTGCACTTGTGAACAGCAATCTTTAAGTCTGACCACAGATTATATATTGGATTGAGGTCTGGGCTTTGACTAGGCCATTCCAAAACATTTACATGTTTCTCCTTAAACCACTCAAGTGTTGCTTTAGCAGTGTGTTTGGGGTCATTGACCTGTTGTAAGGTAAACCTCCATCCTAGCCTCAAATCACGTACAGAGTGGTACAGGTTTTGCTCAAGAATATCCCTGTATTTAGCACCATCCATCTTTCCCTCAATTCTGACCAGTTTCCCAGTCCCGGCTGCTGAAAAACATCCCCACAGCATGATGCTGCCACCACCATGTTTCACTGTGGGCATGGTGTTCTTTGGGCGATGTGATGTGTTGGGTTTGCGCCAGACATAGGGTTTTCTTTGATGGCCGAAAAGTTACATTTTAGTCTCGTCAGACCAGAGCACCTTCCTCCATACATTTTGGAAGTCTCCCACATGCCTTTTTCGCAAACTCAAAATGTGCCATTTTGTTTTTTTGCTGAAAGTAATGGCTTTCTACCGGCCACTCTGCCATAAAGCCTAGCTCTATGGAGCGTACAGCTTATTATTGTTCTATGTACAGATACTCCAGTCTCTGCTGTGGAACTCTGCAGCTCCTCCAGGGTTACCTTAGGTCTCTGTGCTGCCTCTCAAATTAATGCCCTCCTTGCCCGGTCCATGAGTTGTGGTGGGCAGCTGTCTCTTGGCAGGTTTTCTGTTGTGCCATGTTCTTTCCATTTGGTTATGATAGATTTGATGGTGCTCCTGGGGATCATCAAAGATTTGTATATTTTTTTATAACCTAACCCTGACTTGTAGTTCTCAACAACATTGTCCCTTACTTGTTTGAAGAGTCCCTTGGTCTTCATGGCAGTGTTTGGTTAGTGGTGCCTCTTGCTTAGGTGTTGCAGCCTCTGGGGCCTTTTAAAAAAAGTGTGTATATGTAATGACAGATCAGGTGACACTTAGATTGCACACAGGTGGACATAATTTCACTAATTATGTGACTTATGAACATAATTGGTTGCACCAGAGCTTTTTATAGGCTTCATAACAAAGGGGGTGAATACATACGCACATGCCATTTTCTGTTTTCTATTTCTAAAATATAGTTTAATGTATATATTTTTCTCATTTCACTTCACCAACTAAGACTATTGTGTTCTGATCCATCACATAACATTCAGTTTAACAAAACATTGAACTTAAGGCTGTAATGTAACAAAATAGGTAAAAAGTCAAGTCAAAATACTTTTGCAAGTCACTGTACTTAGCAGAGCATCCTATGTGCAGCTAATCTAGGCCTCTCTTAATAGTGACTCTCAAGCAGCCGGAAACTACATTTATCCGGCATCTACCAATCCCCATGGGTGCCGGTTAACTGAGAGTCTACTGTATTGTAAAAGGAGTTTAAGATTTATTGTAAATGCAATAGCTCTGCAGCATTGTGAAAAACGTTCACCCAATATTATTTATATACAAATAGGAAGGTTGAATTCCTGTTACATGTGTAAGCGAATTGAAACACTTAGGCCCCTATTCAATTGAGCAATTGTAATGTAGCACGTAAACTAATTTGCTATTCAGATGGCGTCTTTTAACTACCTGCAAAGGATTTGCAAGTTTCAGGCTGAAAATCCCTGCGGTTGTCAAAATCGTAACTCCCAACCCACCTAAGCCTTTGATCTTTCAAGCCTGTAAATGTTACAATCGCAAATTGCTATTCAATTGCTACACAACAATTCCTCAAGCCCGCAAATGTTTTCACACCCGTAAATGGCAAATGTAGAAGAAAATCCTACGAGTACAGAAAGGACTCGCAAGGGGGGTAAACACCTGATCGTAGCGCTGTAAATGCAAATAATTAATCAATACTGCATTTTAAAAGTCGGTGAAAGCGATGAAAGACAGAATTAATTGCACAACAAGCTCGCAAATCTGCAATCAAAAATTATTATTTTTTTACGTTTAATTTCCATGTTATATCAATCTCGGGAATCAAGGAGTTAATATATATTAGGCCACCCACATGGACAATAACATTTCCTTCATTCATTTTTGTTATTTTGTACATTGCCAGATTGCGAGTCTGATCGCTTATTAGACTTCTAATTGCTAACTGATTGAAGTTTAACCTCCATGTTTTATTGACGTCATGATGACGGTCTCATTTACTATTGAATGTTTCTAAATTGGTTGTTACGACCTTGCTTAATTGATCATGATCATGCTCTGAAATGCTACTTACAGTTACATAGTTTAGGCTTTCGGCCAGGTAGCTGCGGGCTTGATCAATTGAATCATTCTGTAACTGTTGCACATTTTAAGCCCGCAGATTTACGGCTGTTATGAATGCAACTGCGGCCTTGCAATTGAATAGGGGCTTTCGAGTGCCTGAGAACTTTGGATTGAAGTTTGTAATATTGTCCAGAAAACAGTAACAAAGAATATCCCCAAAAGAAAAAAAGCTAAGAGGCCAAACGGGCTGTTGATGTGGCTTTGAATGTCTTTGAATGCAACTGAATGCAGAATTCCAGACGATAGCAAGAAGAGAAAAGGAGACGTTCTATAATCAGTGATGTGAAGTTATAGAGGAAAATAACAAAATGGGAAAGTCATAATTTCTCCAAGAAAATAAGGGATCTCTACTAGACCAAAGATTACAGCTTTTACGTTAGAAAGTGGTTGTGAAAGAAGACAAAAATGCAACTGACCTAACAGAAGCAGATCAGATTAATAATAGGAGGAAGAATACACATAATATCTATACAGGTAGGATCTTAACAGCATTGAAACCTCAATAGTTTGTCCAATGAGCTGGATCTAGACATCTTGGAGAGTGAAGTGAGATGGGCCTGGATAACAAGAATGATGCAGGAGTTGACGGAATCCCTGCTGAACTGTTCAAAATCCTGAGAGATGATGCTGTGAAAGTGTTGCTTGCATTATGCCAGCATATTTTGAAAACTCAATAGTGGCCGTAGAATGGCAAAGGTCAGACTACATCCCATTACCCAAAAAGACAGTGCCTAACAATGATCAAATTATTTAACAAATGCACTCATTTCACCTGCTAGCAAGGTAATGCTTAAGATTCTGCAATATTATATAGAATGAGAACTAAGATGTTCAAGCTGTCTTTCTCAGGGACACAAGAGATGAAATTGCCAATGTCCTTTGGATAAAAGAGAAAGCAAGAGAGTTCTAGAAAAACATTTACAGTACATTTGCTTCATAGACTACTCTAATACCTTTGATGGTGTGGATCAAAACAAAATGTTGCAAGTTCTTAGAGATGGGGTACCAGACCATCTCAATCACCACCTGAGTTATTTGTATGCGAACCAAGAAGCCACACATGGGCTCCAAGATCTCTTCAGATGGTGACGGTAGCTTCTGTGGAGAATGCTATGATAAGTCTGGACAGGCTATTAAAAAGTAAAGATATTACAGTTTCAACAAAGGTTGTAAAATAAGAAGATCCAATCAATATTGCAGGAAATCAAGCCAAACTGTTCACTGGAAAGTATGATCATGTAGTTAAAATGCAAATATTTTGTCCATATCATAAGAAGACAGGATTCCTTAGAGAAGACCCTGATGCTGGGAAAGATTGAAGGCACACAAAGAAGAGGATGGCACAGGTGGAGATAGAAAGATGAGGCAAGCAATAAACATGAGCTTGAGGAGCTTGAGCCAGACACGACTGAAAGAATAAACAACAACAAATGGTTTAATACATTCAAGAAGACTATACTAGTTTACATACTATCTATTAATTTCTATACCCTCCCACCAACCTTTGTTAGACTTATTTGAGATGGGCTAGGTTACTACGGTGCAGTTCCAGGTGTTTGACTCTTGGGATTGTGCACAAAAGGCTGCTCTGATCAGTTTATAACCTTAATCTTTTTGTCAAAGCACCCAACATTAGAGCAAGCCAAATCAAGATACTACTGTGTACATAATCCAAACAAATACAATTGTATGAAGTCACATATTTACTTTTTTTGTGTTGTATTTACCATTATTTAGGCCATTGCAAAATTAAATCCTGCTTATTTGTGGTTTTATCATATGCATCTTGAGTTTAATTATGGAAGATCTTTCTTTGGATCACTGATGGTGATGCCTGTGTGATATTTATACTTATCCATCAGTTGTTCTGTGTTAATCTCCCTGCAGCAAAGAGACTAGGGGGTATAGCCCAGACACACTAGAGACAGGGAGGGACATGATATTAATGGAATGAGATTATGATGGAGAGCGTTAATGACGTGTTTCAGAGATCACTGTTGATGATGTTGAATGCATCTATTTTGCATCAGATGGAGATTGTTTAAAACTCAGTGTGAGTAAACATTTTTTATAGTTGACACTTGATAAAATTGCCTTTTACCCCCTCCCAGGGGTAAAGCGTAAGACATAGTTATCTAAATATAAGGAAGGCTTTGACACTGTTCTGCACAGAAAGCTAACTATCATATTGCATTGTTTGGGACCGAACTCTGAAGTAGTTAAAAGGTATTAGGGAATTTGTACTATATGGTCTTCTCACTTCAGTTTAAGAGCCAGGGTAAATACTTTTCATGTTTTGAAATACTAATGAAATACTTTTCATTAGCATATACCGGCACCCGGTATATGCTAATGACGCGGCGCGTATGTGACGTCACGGCATTAGCATATACCAGGTGCCGGCACCCGGTATATGCTAATGACGCATGTGACGATAAATTTGCGCCGGGTTAAGGAGTGGAGGCCGGAGCAGAAGCATGTAAGTGAGGGGAGAGGGGGAGGTATTTAGGGGGGGTTAGAATGAGGAGGGGGGTTTAGGTTAAGGAGGGGGGTTGAGGAGGGAGAATGAGGAGGGGGGTTTATAATGAGGAGGGGGGAGGGAAAGAGACACAGGGGGGTTAAAAAAAGGGCTGAAAAACTCGGCTTATACTCGCGTATATACGGTAGTTAAAATAAAACTTAAGGGTTAGTTTCAGCTATTTCAGGTCCCTAAAGCTTTCTGGCAGCAAGCCAGTATGGGCCCAAAGACAGCTCACTCTACAGGATACTCAGGGGTTAACAAGAGCATGGAGGTGGTTACATCAGCATTAAGGGGTTAACAAGGGCATGGAGATGGTCACATCAGCACTAAGGTGTTAACAAGAGCATGGAGGTGGTTACATCAGCATTAAGGGGTTAACAAGAGCATGGAGGTGGTTACATCAGCATTAAGGTGTTAACAAGAGCATGGAGGTTGTTACATCAGCACTAGGGCAGCATTGCTGAAAGTTAATCATTAAGAAGGTGAGGGTCTAGCATTGTCCCAGGCTACATATGCACAGGGTTGGAAAAAATAACTTTCAACCTATTATGAAAATAAACTATTTTCGACCCATTGCTCTCACAATGAGAGATGAACTTGAGAGTGCAGTGTAAAGATAATTGGCAAAGAAGCCATACAGTGCTGCAAATGTAATTAGCCTCAAAATAGTGATGTCTATTTTAAATACAGTACTCTATAATACAGTACATATAAATTAGATAATGTTAATAGTGCTCATATTGGAAAATTATACTAGGAAGAAGCAGCAATGACCCCTTGTTATAAGTCAAATGTAACAGGAAGTAGGGCCTCAAAACTTATGTACAGTACAATGACAATATAAAGAGTTGCTTGAAAGGCTAGCAATAATATATTTCAAATAAGAGCATGACACAGATAACCTTGTCTCTGACCTGAAATCAGGTCTAAAATAGCAGTCCATTAGAACTAAAAGCTAAGGAGGGCAAGCAAAATGCCATAGAAACCAGGGCTGCAAAACTTTTATAAAATGGTGAGCACAACATTAACAATAATAGGAGCAGGCTGAGAGAAAAAAAGGGGAATTCAGATAGATGCTTAATACAGATAGCAATGTCTCCAGGAAAGACGGTCCATTCAGTCAGTACCTGTGTTTTTTACCCAATGCCCTGCTTGCAGGAACCAATGTTAGTGAAAGTACCAGCAAGAATAGTGGAGAAAGGATCTTGTTTTGGATCTGGTACTCCCATGGTGAAAGGCAGAGTAAATGTCTGCACAACGAGTTGCATTGTTTGATCCAAGTTAATGCTGAGGGTACTTGGTATGCTGAGATTCAGGGAAACTTGAGCACCTCTAGCAGGGGCGTAGGAACTGAGGGGAACACCCCCCCCCCCCAGATTATATGAACAGGGGACACAATAAATAGCAAAATTAAACATAATCATGCATTACCAGCTCTATGGAGCAGTATGTCCTCACCATTTAAAGCTTTGACCCATAGATTTGAAAAGCACCACTCAGGGCCACAGTTCTTTGTCTTTTTAAACTTTGTTTCTCCCTCCCTCCGTCCCACTTCCTCTGTCCCCTCTCTCTTTCTCCCTCCCTCTGTCCCCCTTCCTCTCTCTCTCTCCCTCTCTGCTTCTCCCTCCCTTTGTCCCCCTCTCTCCCTCCCCCTCTCTATCTCCCTCCCTCTCTTTCTCTCTCCCTCCCTTTTTCCATCCTCTCTCCCTCCCTCTCTCTTTCCCTCTAGGACCTGTTGGGGAAATTTTCTCATACTCACTCCACTTCCCACTCCCTTTCGCAGGCAATGACACAAGAAAAAACAAAGTCCTCCGGTTATTTCTCATGGCAAGTTTATTTAGGAAAGATGTGGATTAGTAGCAAACGAACATGGCTGCCACCAATTCACTCACCGGACTGCAACTACTGACAGAGATAATTGTTTTTTAAGACAATGAAAAAAAATCCATCTAGCGGCCAATTACATTTTATTTACATATTATATACAATAAGCTATAACGCACGTGATCAAGACTAATCAAAAATGTTATGGTACGTCACTCTAAATGTGCAGAAATTATTCATTCCTAATGTTCTGTGCAAAGGGCAAATTATGTCCTTGAATATGAGAGAGAAAACATATTGTGTTATTACTAAAAACCTGTGTGCTAGTCTCTAAATGAAATAGCCAAGTCATGGGTCAGATGTATTTAACTATTTCCTACCTAATATCTTATAAAACATGTAAATAAACAAATATCACACTAACTGGAAAGAGTGCTTTTTGTGTATATATATGTATGTGTGTATATATATATATATATATATATATATATATATATATATATATATATACGCTAAAAATGTAAGGATATTTGTAGGGCCACTGCTGTATTGGTGGTGCAGCCATGTGACTGACTCTGATCACAGATGAAGGTATAAGGCAAGACTGGATCCTGTTTAAAATCTGCTGCGTCATCACACAGTTGATCCATCTTCATGTTTGCTGATAATTATGGATCTGATTCCATGTAACATGCTGCTCCATGTGTGTCTCACTGTCTGGGGCAGCTTGGGCTGATCTATTACTTCTATTTATCAGAGCCAACTGAAAAGACTTCCTTAATGAATATTATAATGATAGAGCTGAGTGCTGTATATAAAGTAGAGCTGTAGCTTATCCCAGGTAGTCCTTTTTCTGCCATGCTGGTAGAGATTAGCTAGGCCTGAACTTGCTTGTGGACCAAAACTGCTTGTGTTATTGAAAAATATTGGTATGGATGAGTTCTAGTCAGTGTAAGGAAACCTGCTGTCTCGATAATATTGCTGGATGGCTCCAATAGTAGCTGGATTATGAGCAGCCCTCTTGGAGCCCAAATAGAGCACAGCTTGTAGGTATCCATAGTTTGAGTGCAATTTAGTACAGTATATAGAATATACTTGGAAGTATGGAAGATATACACATGGCATCCTTCATGCACAAGTAGTATCTACTAAAGATTATACCTAAAACATACTTAAATGCCCACTGCTTAAACAGATGCTAATGTTAATTTGTTACAAGCTTCAAACATCCAAAGTTTTCCCAATTTACTTTAAAAGACCACTGTATTTTTTGGGGAAAAATCACATTTGTGGAGTATATAACACAATAACATGAGCAAATCTACAAGATAGGAACATCAAATATTTTACTTTATATTTAGGTGACTCTGCTTGTGTCATGAGCACTTTCATTTTGGATTGCCAGTCTGACTAAAGACTGAGTGGGAGTTTTTTTTTTTTATTGAAATCTCTCTCTCTCTCTTTCTTTCTATCTATCTATCTATCTATCTATCTATCTATCTATCTATCTATCTATCTATCTGTCTCTCTCTCTCTATCTCTCTCTATATATATATATATATATATATATATATATATATATATATATATATATATATATATATATATATATATATATATATATACACACCCGAAGCTTTGAACTTTATTCATTTAGCATGTTTATGCATTATGGAGGAAAAATACATAAATCAGCATTTATTTGCACAACACATTTTATTCATTATGGTAAATATATACGACGTAATACATAAATCATCCTTCATTCATACATATAACACATATCATCATGCATTACGGGAGTGGGAGGTTTATTCTAATGGAGATTGTCCTCTGTTTGCTCCTATTGTAAAGTGTGTTATTTAGAGAGAGATTTTTAACAGTACCAAATATACGTTATCTGAAAACACCAATCCTCTCAGGTTTCTAATCCCTTTAAAAACAAAATATCCCAACATTTTGAAGCTATTTATTTTAAATTTAGAGAACATATTTTCCATATTATCAAGTCATGTTCTTCATAAGAGCATATTATAGTTGATACTACAGTGATGAAAGGGGCAAAACAAGACAAGCCAGTGTAAATAAAAAAAAAAACTTTATTTCATGCAAGGTATAGAACTATTGAGCTCATTTGCATAATAGATCAATGATACACCACATAGAGAGGTTTTAAAATTAAATATTTTGTCCGTATAGGACTTCTTCAGTTATTCAGTGTTCATTTCCATCTCCATTATAATATCACTAAATTCACAAACCTCCATGTTTGCATTCCCTTGCTCCTTAATAAGGCATCTATTTAGAAACTATTTTGTTTTATGTAGAATAATACTGTTTTTTTAACACTGGACTTCTGTCCAGTTTTGTGTGTGTGTGTGTATGTGCGTCTTTCAGTCGAATCCGACTCTCTGTGACCTGAACACACCATGCTGATCCACTTGGTATTCATGGCAGAGCGTAACTGGAGTGGGTTGCCAGTCCTTCTCCAGTGGACCACAGCATACAGCTCCTGGTATTCCTAGGTGGTTTCCCATCCAAGTACTGTCCAAGCCCAACCGTGCTTGCCTTCAGGGTGGTGTGACCTCTTGGTTACCTTGACTGGAATCAAAACCAGGTCCAGTTTTGGGAGATGCTAAAATTTTGCCAAAGTCTTGACTGCCAGTGAGGGTGTAGAGCTGTAAAAGGCTCAGAGGGTCAGATGTGATGTCATTTGGCATTACATGGCAAGGGGCATAGTGCCATCTTATAATATTTAATTATCTCCATCCTCTGCAGTAATTTCCAAAAAAGTTTATGTTGTAAGCACAAACTCTTAGGGGTTGCCTATAATTCTGTAAGAACAGAAAAAATAGATAAAAGTTGGGAGGCACTGATGAGATTTTTTCCACTGTAGGCTTGGACCCAGAAGACCAAGCTTTCAGAAGAAATAGTGACCATCCAAGCTTCTCCCACTGCCAAAGCAGAACACAAATGATTTAATGGTCGCTCCATTCCCCACAAGATTGAATGTAATGCACTATAATAGTTACTAGATGTGAGTAACACCTGTGTGATGTGTATAGCGCAGGCGTAACAAAGATCTGCTTGTTGGCACACAGGAATCATTCAACTGTGCATTTGCGTTGTTTTCACTCCTGCATTGCGCAGCATAGAGCTGAGAGAGAGCGCGGGACAAAGGGAGGGAGAAAGAAAGAGAGAGTGGGACAAAGGGAACGAGAGAGTGGGACAAAGGGAGCGAGAAAGTGGGACAAAGGATGTGAGAAAGGGAGGGAGAGAGAAAGAGAGACAGGGAGGGAGGAAACGAGGGAATGAGAAAGAGGGGGAGAAGGGGATGGAGGGGGAGAGAGGGAGGGAGGAAGAGAGAAAGGGAGGGAGGAAGAGACATAGGGAGGGAAAGAGAGAGGGAATGATGGAAATAGAGAGGGAGGGAGATAGAGAGAGGAGGGAGAGAGAGGAGGGAGAAAGGTAGGGAGAGAAAGAGAGGGAGGGAGATAGAGAGGGAGAGAGAGTGGGACAAAGGGAGCAAGAGAGTGGGACAAAGGGAGCGAGAAAGTGGGACAAAGGAAGTGAGAAAGGGAGAGAGGGAGAAAAAGAGGTAGAGAGAAAGGGTGAGAGAGGGAGGGAGAGAGAGAAGGGGAGGGAAGGGGGAGAGAGGGAGAGAGGGAGGGAGGAAGAGAGAGGGAAGGAAGGAGGGAAAGAGAGAGGGAGGGAGAGAGAGAGAGGATGGAGAAAGGGAGGGAGAGAGAAAGAGAGGGAGGGAGATAGAGAGGGGGAGGGAGAGAGGGGGACAAAGGGAGGGAGAGAGAGAGAGGAAGGGGGACAGAGGGAGGGAGAAAGAGAGGGGACAGAGGAAGTGGGACGGAGGGAGGGAGAAAAAGATAGAGGGGGACAGAGGAAGCGGGACGGAGGGAGGTAGAAAGAGAGATGGGGGACAGAGGGAGGGAGAAAGAAAAAAGAGAGGGGGATAGGGAGGGAGACAGAGAGCACACAGAGCGCAAAGAGAGGCCACAGAGACACATGGAGAGGGCGCACAGAGAGAGACCGAACAGACAATTGGACATAACATATGACACCGTCATTTATGATAGGCAAGTTACAAATATATTATAAATTAAAGGCTTTTTTTTTTACACCATCTTCTGTTTTCACATTGCAAACCCTAAATCACAGTGCTCAATGATGCACATAATGTTCAATATTACCACTGCATGCCTAACAATTGCATTAGAAAAAAAGAAGAAGAAAAAAACCCTTTCCCATGAAGCCCATGCAGTTCCACCCTTTGAAAGTATTGTACATAATTGTGGGTTGGTAATTATTTCTTACTAAATTTACAGCATTGCAGAACCTGTAGACAATTGATAAATTAATGCTAATAACAAGCTGCACACGTCAGTCTGTAACAGCATCAATTATCATCAAGTTATACACATTAACAAGATTATATGCTGAGGTCATTACATCTAACTTCGGCGAATAAGCTAAAATATCTTGTAAAACAAGATTGAAGGTCTTATAGTATTTCATCAAGTATTTTATCCCTGATTTATATTTTGGGGTTTATAAAATAAAGTTCACAACCCTGGTCCTCATGATTTTTATCTCCTCTTGAGCTCGGTGCTAACATCCTATCCTATGAGCATGCCTTGAACACTAGAGTTGGTAATCGGTGATGGACAACCAAGCGATTAGGTGCTAAATCTAAATTAATTTATTAAACAATATCTCCCAAGGCCTTAACGATCTAGGGTGGAAGTAAAAATGTCTCCCCTGGTAAGTAAAGACACTATTGATAAGGATTCAGCATGCTTTACATACAGGAGCGCTATGTGAAAAGAGCGCTAGACAGGGCATTATAGCGCCATAGTGCTCAGACAGTGACATGTCAAATCGGAGAGCTTTGAGCAGGGATTTAAGCGCTATAGTGGTTTATAGTGTTAAGTGGGGAATTACAGGAAAACGTCCACTATTGCGAATCAATGCTCAAAGGAGTAGCGTTATATTTATTTCTTCTCCAATGGACTGTAATTTGTCTGACCTCTCTGCTATGACCTGCCCATCTTGGCTGACCAAACATGGTATAGCTCACAGCCTCATAGAGATTCACAAGTCCCGTCAACACAACAAAGTAACGATCCAGAACTCTATACTTACCTAGACGTGATTTTCTATATATGAATGTGGTAAACTTATGAGTGGGAGTGAGGAAAGGAAGAGTAATTGAGTAATGGCGGGGCACAAGTCTGAACAGGCCTAGGGCAACAGAAAAAATCTAAATACGCCCCTGCAAGAAAGAGTAATGAGGGAAAAAGTAAACCACTTGCTCTAGTTGCCTCACCAGAAAGTCATGTTAAATGCTTGCTCAGGCCATTTCTCCTTTACTGTGGGAATCCCAAGTCATCTGATATCTGAAGAGATGGGGCAAGGACCAGAGCAAACATTCGGACAAGGCTTTCTGGTGACAAAACTTTAGGATAATAGGGCATTCTGTTTTTGTTTGAGTCTGGTGGACCCTAAAAAAAGCATTAATACATTTTGGGAAACCTCATAAAATGTATGTACTCTATACAATTAATGCAGTACAATATTTATCTTACATAGATGCATATAAGTGACAACTAGTCGGTTACATAGTCTCTGTGCGAAAACTTCTGTTCTAGTTTTATGTGGAAAACGCATATGCACATATTAGGGTAGATTTATAAATGCATATTCAGGGTAGGACTATGTGCCTGAAGATGTGCTGGCTAATGGAACGAGCTGTTGGAATATATTTGAAGACATGACTTTTGATTATATACATATCATATATACATAACTCTAGAACAGAATGTACTATTCATAAACGTTTGCCATTATTCAGCCTTGTTATCTATACTCTAAAAAGGATATGCTAATCTGGTCGCTATTTCGCATACTCTTAAAGTGTTTTGTACCATAAACCTCAAGCATTGTTATATCCTCTAAAAATGGGTACTTGAATTTAATTAGGTCAAGTTGAAATGTTTGGCAATGAAGTGTTGTGTATAAGCTTGTTTAATCATATAATTAACGGTGAGCAAAGAATTTTAAGGAGAGGAAAAGGAAGCTATGGCAATACTGTTCCATTAAAAAAGAGGTAGTCAACATAAAATAGGTCAACCGTGCATATTTAACATATTGCATGCAACTGGAATGAGTTCATCAGAATTAATTGTTTAATAGATATTTCTTCAGAGAATATTCTTGCCCAATGGAAAGTTCTAGATTTTTTTTCAGGCACTGATAGATGTCCTCACATGTCTTATCAACTTAAAACAGTATGATACTTTTTATTATTCTAGTATGTTTTCTTTTCCTTGGATTCTTCAGTTAGCTTTGAAATTAAATGTGGTATAATCTGTCCTCCAAGGAATGGTGTGGACTTAGTGATTGGTCTTTAGGTGAAACTCTTGTCTGAGGAACATTCTGAGCTTGAAAGACTTGACATGTTGCCAATGATGATTATCTGTGAACTAGATATCTCTCAAGAGAATTAAATAAGTAGTCTGTACAGATAAAATTATGATTTAGATCTATGTTATATTCGCTATTGGAGACCCACAGCAAAGGCACCAGAAACATATAAGTACACATATAAATAAAATTGGTTGTTATTAAAAAGTTTTAGTAGAGATGTCTAGATAAATGAGCTTGAAGGTTATCTATTGTGGGTAGGGTGACCATCCCCAACAACATGTCCAGATAGTAGATCCATACACTTAGATAGAATAATGATAAAGTCTTACAATACCAGGACATTAAGGAATTATCATTCTGCTGATCTAGTATAGATTTATTAACTGGGCATGCCAACGTGGATAGGTGATAGTCATTTGGAGCATGAAAGTACTTTTTAATGTAATTTTTGCTTTACAATTTCCAAATTGCATATTTAGAAATTAAATATATATAATTAACGGTGCTTACTATTAAAATTTTGACCTGACATGTTAGATACATGCCAGGTCAACATTTTTAATAGTAAGCACCGTTAATGATATATATTTAGTTTCTGCACAATGCCTAGTACCTGTGTTACTTTCATCCCTTGGCAACAAAGGCAGAATGCATATTGTTACCATCACTGAATAGATCTGAACGTGGAATCCATGTGTATCTAGCAGCTGTATTGGGGAAATGGCACATGCATCTGTACAACATTAGAGAGATGATCGGCAATGTCAGACAATGTCACATCCAGCTGGCTGGGAGTTTCATTGCTCTGCCGAAGTGCTGAGACCAGGGAACAGTGAAAGCCCATAATCCTCATGTTGTTGAGTTTGTGCTCTGACGTGTGAAGGGGCACCAGAGCTTCCCCAAATTCAGAAGTGCCATGGCCACTGCTGGATCACCTATATGTACACACCATTAGAACTGAATTATTCACAGTACAAACCTTGTAGAGACATATTCTATGCGATCTGAGGCCTTTATTCATGTAAGTAATCTATTGAAGGACTGCAGTATAATGAACAAAAACATAGGCTTAAAATGCTACAGACAACTCCACTATGTCAGTTGTAAAGTGGACCCACTTGGAAGCCGGGTCCAAATATTTCCCTCCCACCTGACAGTTCTCCTTTATAGTGAGAAATTCACCCCTTCGGTTTTTAATAACACACATTTTTTTTTTTAATCATCCGCTGAAAACTGGGTGAGAACCTGAGAACACAGGATTCTCAATAAAAAGAAGAGTTGGCGGGAGGGCGGGTGAGCATTTGGATCTGTCTCCTTGCAGACAAATTTAGAATGAGATTAGAATTTCTTAGAATACTCCCCTTTGGTATACAAAACCCTTATTTATTATTGTGCACAAATATTAAAGTCTCATTAAAACTACTGTTCTCACAAGATCTATAAGACTCAAAAAAGAATATGTTACATTTGTTGATTTATTTAATTTTTGTAATGGTACTAAGATCAGAACAGTCTTGAGCCCTGTGCAACCATTTATACGTGTTGCACAAAAAACACAAGGAAACTCTGCTACTATGTTGCAAATATGACACTGAACAGGAGCGATAAATAAGCATTTAAAGATCAAGTTCAGTTTCTGATAAATAAACAATGACCCATTATTATTTTTCTTTAAATGACTGTATTTATGCCTTCTAGAAATTGTGCTGATTGGGTCCCTTTGACCTACACATGTATGTGTGCTATGAGGTGAATTCCACTGTTTTTATCACACAGCACATCTCTGAAATTATATAAAGCCTGCTTAGTTATTGGGAAATCAGCAAAACTGCTTCTTGTTCACTTTGCAGCTGATTGCATGTTTTTGAGAAATACCAATGGGGGAACCTGTTGTAATGAAGTCAAAGAGACATAGCAGAGGTTCCCAATAATGAAAAACTATTGGCGATTACAAGTACTTTATCAGCTAAATGCTTTCATGCATATTCTTGCACTAAACTTACATTTAAATATCTCACAAACAAAATTACTAGAGCTAAGTAGCAGTTTCCGTGATTTTATTGGCGCTCACCACCTTTAATACACATACACAATCCAAAATCCTAAAAACAAATTCACCAGCGCTTAAAATGTTATCCCATTCTTATGGGTGATGTTTACCATTTCTAAATACCCCCAGTGAGTCTCTCTGTACTGTGTTCAGTCTAATGCCATATAACACTGGCTTTGTCTCCTCGTCCTGCTCTCTTTGGCTCCATTACACTCTCTTCCTTCCAACCCTATTCACTCTCTTTCTCTCACTCTTGATTCTTCTCTCTTCCACAATTTCTATTGCCCTCAAATCTTCTTGTGCCTCTTTTGCACCCGTTTAATCTCCTTCTCTATTACATGTTTCCACATCTCTTTACCCATTCTCCCTCCTATTACCTTTCACTTCTTTCCTTAACCCTTTCTTATGCTGTCCCTTGATACTGTCAGTCTAAATCGAGTCTGGATTTGTTAGAAGGCAGCAGTGCACGCAAATCCAGCCCTGGTATATAAATGGATTACCCTCCCTTGTTCCAATTTAAACCTACAATCCATTCCACAGTGTCAGTATTGTTTAATTCCTGAAGTGCCAGCATGAATTACTAAGTGCTTTATAGATGGGACTTATTGAAAGCCTGCTTTATTAAATATATATATTGATAGAGTATAACAAAGATTAATATGTGATGCTCCTTGCAGGAAATGTGCAGTCCTAAGGAAGCACTGGGAATTTAGCACATGTGACCTGTGAGATCATCACTTGGAAAGTGTTGACTCAGAGGAATTAATAACCTAGTAACTCCTGCTTCTTCGTGTTTATAGGTAGGAATACAGCTTGTAAACGGGCGTATAAGAGCTGGGACAATAATACAGCTTTACTTTAACACTAAAGTTCAAGATCATAAAGAAATAAAATTCCTACCAGTTCCTATATTTTACAGATTATGTGTGCATCAAGAGTATAGTAATGTGTCACTTTCTACATAGTTCTGATTGGGTCTTTTATTTCTAAATCATTTTAAATGGTAGTTTAAACTGCATATGAAACTGTCTCACTGTTCTCCTTTACAGTAAGAATGACATTTTAGCTTCTCAGCCAATGAATGATCACACCCTTGCATGTTTTTCACTAGTACCCATTTTGGTTGGTTGAAACTGCGGAGTCTTACTGGCATTATTGCACATAATAGGAAATGCATTAAGGGATTTACTATTTCTCTCTAAAAGGATGTTGTACATATGAGATCCTGGTGCCCATTTTGTATACTTGTCGTTTGGTCAGCAACGTGTTAAAGGGCCACTAAAGGTTAGCAAACACTTCACATGTTTGTGATAAATGCAACAAGCTAACACTAACAGCTATGTAAGTCATTGGCAGAAAAGTATTCTTAGAGAAAATCTTTGCATGGCAGCTGCCATGATAGTCCTATATAGAGGGCAGATACAGAGCAGGGCAAGCAAAGCTAGCAGGTATACTTTCATGCTGCCTCTACTGAACCTACGGGAGGAAGGGGAGAGATGTCCTCCTACAAATTCACCTTCCTACCGCCTTCCATTTATTTAATTACCGCCCTTTCTCTCTACTTCACATAGTTTCTAAATTACTTGAACGTATCATTTACAATCGTCTCTCCCAATTTATTTCCTCCAACTCGCTCCTTGTCCCCTTCCAATCTGTCTTCCGGCTCTCATTAAAGTCACCAATAACTTGCGAACCGCCAAATGAAAGGGCCGCTTCTCTATGGTTATTCTCTTGGATCTCTCCGCTGCCTTTGACCATCCTCTTCTTATCCAAATTCTCCATTCTTGGCATCTGTGACACTGCCCTCTCTTGGTTCACATCATATCAAGAAAATCAAACATTTAGTTTGTCCTTCTTTGACTCCTCTTCATTGCCTCATCCTCTGACTGTTGGCGTACCTCAAGGGACTGTCCTAGGTCCCCTTCTTTTCTCCATTTACACTTTCTACCTTGGTACCCTAATCAACTCTTTTGGATTTCAATACCATCTATATACTGATGACACCCAAATGTACCTCTCTGCAGCAAAACTACCCCCCTCACTCAAGTTGCCAAATGCCTCTCTAGCATATCCTCCTGGATGTGTGACCTTCATTTATTATTATTATTATTATTATCTTTATTTATAATGCGCCAACATATTCCGTAGCGCTGTACAGGGGTTTAGTACATGGCAAAAAACAAACTTAAGACCTTATAAAGAATGGAGGGCCCTGTTTTTGAGCACACAATCAAATGTACATAGTGCTTGTTTCCAAGACACGGACACACAATTGAAAACCCGCAAACTTACAATCTTCAACTCAATATGTCTCTTCCCACCTTCTTCCACAGATTACACTCCTCATATATCTCTCTCCGTTGACAAAGCCATCATCATGCCCAGGCCCAGATCTATCTTTTTGGAGCCCCAAGGCAGTAAAGTGGAGGAGCCCCTTTTTCTGTGCGTGTATATCTCTATCTTGCTGTGTGAGCAAATTGCAGACATTTCCACCATTTTTAATAGCATAGCTGCTCATACACACGCCAATCTATTACTTGTTCACATTCTCTCCCTTCTCTTCTCCTCCCTTCTCTCTCCTTCTTTCTCTCTTACCCTCCTTTTCTCCTCTCTCTACCCCTGTCTTTCTCTATCTCTCCTTTCTCTTTCTCCCCCATTATTTCTCTCCTTTCTCTGTCTCCCACTCTCCCTTTTCCACTCTCTCTCTCTTCCCTTTCTCTCTCCCTTCCTTCTCTTTCTCTCCCTCTCTCTCTCCTCCCTCTTTATATCTGTCTCTCTATCTCTCTATCTCCCCTATCTTTCTCTCAACCCTCTGTCTCTCTCTTTCTCTCCCTCTTCCCCTCTCTTCCTCTCTCTCCCTATTTCTCTCTATTCCTCTTCCCCTCTCATTCTCTCCCTGTCTCCCTCCCCACACTTTCTCTGTCTCTCTCACTCCTCTCTCACCGTCCTCCACTCTCTCTCACTGTCCCCCACTCTCTCTCCCTCCCTCTCTTCCTCTCTCTCTCTGGCTCTCTCTTTCTTTTCCCTCTCTCTTCCCCTATTTCTCTCTCTTCTCCTCTCCCTACCTCTCTCTTCCCCTTTCTCTCCCTATCTCCTCTCCCTCTTTCTATGTCTATCCCTCCCCCATCTCTCTCTTTCTCCCTCTCTCCTACTCTCCTCCCACTCACTCACCATATTTTGTTCTCTCCCTCTTCCCCTTTCTTTCTTTCTCTCCCTCTCTTTTCCTATTCCTATATCTCACTCTCTCTCTCCTCTCTCCCTCTTTCTTCCCCTTCTCTCTCCCCCTTCTCTCCCTCCCTCTTACCCCTCTCTCTCTCTTCTCCCTCTCTCTTTCCTTATTTCTCTCTCTCTCCTCACCCTCTCTCCCTCTTCTCTCTCTATCTCTCTCTCTCTCCCCCTCTCTGACTCTCTCTTTTTCCCTCCCTCACTCCTACTCTCCTCCCACTCTCACTATATTTCTCTTCCTCCCTCTTCCCCTCTCTTCCTCTCTCTCTCTCTCTTCCTTTTTCTATCTCTCCTTCTTTCCCTCTCTCTCCCTCTTTCCCTTTCTCTCCTCCCTCTCCCTCTCCCATTTCTCCCTCCCCTCTCACTCTCTCTCCCTCTCTTCCCCTCCCTTTCACTGTCTGTATCCCTCTTTCTCTCCCTCCCTCTCTTTCTCTTCCCCTCTCTCCCCCTTCCCCCCTCTCTCTATCTCCCTCTTTCTCTCTCTTCTTTCCCCCTCCCTGTTCCTCTCTCTCCCTCTTTCTCTCTCTTCTTCCCTTCTCTCTCTCTCTCCCTCTTTCTCTCTCTTCTTTTCTCCCTCCTTCTCTATCCCCATCCTTCTTCCTCTCCCTCCCCCCTCTTTATCCTCCTCACTCTTCCTCTCTTCTCACTCTCTCTCTATCCCTCTTCTCCCTCTCTCTCTCCCTCTTTTTTTCCCTATTTCTCTCTCCCTCTCTATCCTCCTCACTCTTAATCTCTCTCTCTCCCTCTTTTTTTCCCTATTTCTCTCTCTCTTTCTCTCTTCATCCCTCGTTCTTTATTTCCCTTTCTCTCCCTCACCCTCTCACACACATATACATGCCTCTCACCTCATCACAGCTCCTGCCTTCATCTTGTGTTGAAGATCTCCCGCCACTGTCTGTACCTAGCCTTTCTGCCATGGCTGCACAGGGGAAGGCTTCCTCTCCCTGCTCTCTGTGCTCCGGTGCAGGGGGAGGGCTTAGGCTTCCTGCAATGTAATCTGAGCTCTGTCTGTTTTTTAGAGGAATCAGGCACTGCACAGAGCAGCACATGCCAGGAGGGGATTTGGAGGGTGTCTGTGGTGGAAGATAGGGTGATAATGAGGCACCTCTCTCAGAGATGCACCTGTAGGCAGGAGCCTAACTCGCCAAATGGATGATCCGGCCCTGATCTCACCCATCTCTCAGGCCCCTTGTCTTGGGATCCTGCCCTCTCTTTCATTCCTCGCATACAATCTATGATTAAATCTTGTCATTTTCCCATAAAAAACATTTCCAAGAGACATCACTTTCTCTCATACAAATTCTAATTCACTCTCATCATATCTTGCCTCGACTACTGCAACTTTCTCCTTGCTGGCCTCTCTATCACCCGTCTCTCTCTCCACTCCAGTCAATAATAAATGCCTCTGCGAGACTCATCTACCATACTCATCGCTCAGTATCTGCAGCACCTCTCTGTTAGTCTCTTCACTGGCTTCACATAGCCTCCAGAATAACATTTTAATTCCTGACCCTAACATATAAAGCCCTCAAAAAAATGTACCCTCTTATATCTCTGCTCTTGTCTCTAAATACTCTCTCAACCGCCCTCTTCTCTCTGCTAATGACTTCTTCTTTCCTCCTCTCTCATCACCTCCTCTCATTCCCACTTTCAGGACATTTATCGTACTGCTCCAATTCTGTGGAACTCCTTGCCTTGCTTCACTAGATTATCCTCCAGCCACAAATCCTTCAAAACCTCACTAAAATTGATTTTAGCTATTTAAATAAGCTTTCTATACCTCACCTATACCCTCTAGGCTGTAACAAACACTAAGTGGATACCAGTACTAACAAATAGGGACTTAAAATGTAGATTTTCCCCAAAAAAATTGTATGCCTATGGTTTACACATACGCAGCCTTATTAAATTGCGATTCGGCCAATTAAATAGGGCTTTATATAAGCACAAACTTCTGTAAAAAAAATATCCTATGTGCTTATAAAGAGCCCTTTTTAATTGGCCAAATTGCAATTTAATAAGGCTGATAGTTAGTTTGGTACATACCGTACTTGATAAACAAGTGTATTTTTTCTTGAACTGTAGTGGTCCTTTAACTTTTATAAAAACATTTATACTATTAAAAAGTCGAGTTCCAAAAAAAGAGCATATAACAAATATAATACTACAGTTGTCCTTTAAATTGCATTGTCTGCATCAAACACTACTTATAGATCTCGAATATATATTATTTTATTGCATCAGTATACATTTCACAAAAGGCTTCCAATTTCATTCATATGAACGTTAACAGTATTTTTCTTGACCTCTAACATGAAAAAGTGATGCATATAAAATAGATTGTTTTATGGGTCATTGTAATAAATAGGACATATTACTCTTCGTGTTCAAAGTCAAAACGCAAATGATTAGGCGCTAAATACCACCAGCTCTGGCTGTACAATTATTTGGCAATTAAACCATAACAAGGATATATATATTTAAATATTGCTCCAGACAAAAAATATGGGATGTTGGGTAGAAAAGTTACTGTATATATTACTCTATATATTCTAATTTTACTTGCTTGTCTCAGGCAGAACATGAGATGTGATTTCCCACATACTCTGTAAAACCGTGCTCCATCTGCAGCTAAGGATTCTGGGTAGTGAAATGCAAATGAGATTAAAAATATACCATTTCAGAAGGATAAAGTCCATTTGAGCCTGCCACTACCCAGGGCTTTAACTGAAGTGAGAGCAAAGTTTATATCATAATCCTTTGGAAAAACAAGTTTCCTTGTTTACTTAGAATGGCTTTTCTTTCCTTGCACTACATCAGAAATTCTTCAACACCTTTTTAAAGTGATACTACTACCATCCTGGGTCCTATATTCTATGGACCCTATTCAATTGAGGAATTGTTGGTTACTGGAGTCCGTAATGTAGACTAATTTGCTATTAAATTGGAGCCTTTTAGCAACCCACAAACGATTTGCGGGTTACAGGCTGAAAATCCCTCCTTGACATTTAACCTCCATGTTTAAATGATGTCATGATGATGGTCTCATTTACTATTGGCTGTTTCTAAATCAGTAGTTACGGCCTTGCTTAATTAATCATGATCATGCTCTGAAATGCTACTTACGGGTGCAAGGGGGAGATGAGGAGAAGGGGGGAGATGAGAGATGGGGAAGGGGAGATGGGATATTGGGAGATAAGGAGAAGGGGGAAATGGGAGATGGGGAAGGGAAGATGGAGAGAAGGAGGGATGGGGTAGGGGAAGATAAGGAGAAGGGGGAAATGGGAGATGACCAGATGGGGAAGGGGATATGAGGAGGAGGGGGAGATGGGGTAGGGGGAAATATGGAGAAGGGGCAAATGAGGAGATGGGAAGGGGAGATGAGGAGAAGGGGGGGGATGGTGTGCCAAGAGGGAGCATAAATGCAATATTTTACACCCCCTCGGGCCCCCCCTCCAGAGCTCTCTCTCTTTCTATATATATATATATATATATATATATATATATATATATATATATATATATATATATATAGGGGGGGATTTTTGCACCAGGGCCCTCCATTCACTAGCTCTGCCACTGATGTAGATATACCTTTAAAGCTTGTAAAAACTAAAAAGATTAAACATCTATTGTTCGACACTTTTGTCTTAGAAATGATCACTCTTTAAACCTCATCATAAGTACAGGAATAAGCTATGGAAAGAAGACACCATAGTGCTTAGCAAGGAGATAAGAAGGCAGAAAACTACTTTTCAAAAGCAAATCTAAAAAAAAAATAAAACAGCTCTAGAATATGCCAACTGACACTGCTATTAATGTTAACTATTGCTCTATTGATTATATTTGTTAGCAGTCCTTTCCCATACACTCTTATCTATACCAGACACACAATCATACCATACAATGCGCTGGTGGAAAGGTCATAGCTTTGATAAACCATGACATGACAGGGAGTGACAAGCAAGCACAAGCTAAACAGAGATCTCAGATAGCATCCCAAGACCTGCTTATTATGGCAAAGATGGGCAGACAGCTTCATGCTGTACCCAAGATCTATGCACTTCTCCATTCTACCATATTAGCTACATATTCTACATCATTAGATAATTGGTGAATTAACTTACATTTTTTATAGTCTATATTTGGTTAATTGTTCTCTTTTATAATTAGCTAATTTCTTAATTGGTATATTCTATCCACTTACATAAAATAGTTAAAAACCTTTGCGGACTAAAAGCAAAGCCAAATAAATACATATAACTATAAACTCTAAGCGGTCAGTACAGATTTGGTAGGAACAGGTAAAGACTGACCACTGATATTAAAATGAATTTGTTTGAAATCCGTTCATGCATCATTCAAGTCAATTAAGGCATGGCAACAGTTTGTGTTTATGGTGCTGTCAGTCGTGCAAATGCACTTCAGGAAGCAAGTCAGATTGGGGTGTTGAGACTTACAACCCACCCCAAGTAGGAATCTGGTTCCAAAAGTCAGACTAGTTGTTGGTTTTCAGTCCCAGGTCACAGGCCAGGTTGCAAGCAGAGGTTGGCAAGGTTGTGTGCAAAGGGTCAGGGTTTCTGTAAACCGGATGTCAGTTTGGGGGTCAAGACAGGAATGAACAATGAAGGCTAGAGATAGTCCTGTTTATAAAGGCTGCAGGCCAGAGTAGCTACTAATCAGTGTAGAATTACTTAAGGTGGGTCCAATAGGCTGCTAGCCAGATGATAAGGTCCATTTAAGGTGAATATATCAAGACTAACTATCAGGTAGAGTATCCTGGCTGGTGCCTTTTTCTCCTCCAACAATATTATTAATAAAAACAGAATTATTTGGTTTTTTTCTTTTTCATGTACCGAATCAGTAGTGCATAAAACTGTTGGGGCCTTATTCAATTGCAATTTGGCCAATTGAATAGGGCTCTAAATAAGCACAAAGCATTTTTTTTACAGAAGTTTTTAGTTAGTGAAGACCTTGCTTTTGGATAGAAGTTCACTGACTAAAACCTTCTGTAAAAAAAATATGCTATGTGCTAATTTAGAGCCCTATTTAATTGGCCAAATCACAATTGAATGAGGCCCATTGTTAGTGATTAGCTTTCCCATAACAGGCAGAGCTAAACAATAACATATTAGAAAAATACACAGAAGCCATTATGTTTAGCTCACCCCACACTCCTCGTCACTCAGTGCAGTAAATGATAACTCCTCATAAGGGACGAAAACCACAGAGGTAAGTATTGAATGACTGGGGGCCTCATTCAATTGCGATTTGGCCAATTGAATAGGACTATATATAAGCACATAGCATATTATATTTACAGAAGTTTTTAGTTAGTGAACTTCTATCCAAAAGCAAGGTCTTCACTAACTAGAAACGTTTGTAAAAAATATGCTCTGTGCTTATATAGAGCTCTATCCAATTGGCTAAATCGCAATTGAATGAGGCCCTGGGTATACATCTTGAAGGTGGAGCGATGGTGGAATTTCTCCAGGGACAATGCGCAATAGCTAGCTGTCCAAGACAACTTGCTTGGATGCAAAATAAATGGGATATGCGGGAAGATCCAGGACTAGTGTTAGCCATGGAATAAAACATATTACCTGTGTTTGGTACTTCTGCCCAATAAAACCGATTCTTACATAATTCCAGTATAATGGACGCTGTCTGCGTTACAACAAGTTTAATTCACTTAAAGACCATTAAATCTGGCTATATATTGGTTTAACCATTTTCTCTATAGTAAATAATTCCAGAGATACTGAGCAGTGTTTGTGCTGCATTACTACACTAATGTGTTCTGACACCATAATAAAACTTGGGTAGGTTGTGTGTCGCTGATTAGCGCATCAAAACAGTTAATGAGCATAAACAACAATGAGTATCTCAGCAATGACTTACTTTACTTATAGTCAGTTTTTCATGCTCTACAAAAAAAACGACTTGACTTTGGGGTGACAGTGTTTAAGTCAAGATAATAAGGTAATAGAGAAAATCACAGAGCATATGTTTTAGCCGTTACATATATTGTTTCCACATTGTTTGAATTCAAATTTTAAATCCTAAACTGAAAAATGCACGCTTTATGTAATAATGAGAGTAACCACATGTGTCTATGACACGTGATACACGTGAGATTACACCCAAGGTGTGCGCACACTCTGGCGTGTCCTAGCAAGCAAACTGTAAATTGCTAGGATGCAGAGGATGTAAGACTATGTAACTATATTAATATATAAATACAGCCCATCTTCTTTATTGCACTGATACATACAAATTAGAGACATAATAGTCTATAATTAATAAAACTGTGTTGGCTTCATGTTTTTGATCCGTTAAAGCTGAAATTGTCATAAACAAGAAGCAAATCTAGTTATACTATAATAAAAATAGATAAATCCTAGGACTACCCTGTATGCTACAATGTTATCATTTCAAACATATATAGTGATGTAGAGGAGATCGTCTTGGAATTATTTCACTGTATTTGTCCCTACCACCTCCGCTTAAAGGTTATTCAATTTATCTACTACCCTTTCTGTAAAAGCTTCTCAAATTACCTATACATTTGCTATTGTCCAACTACAAAACTTATCCTAGTTTTCCTTTTATGCTGAAAAAATGCTTTCCTCCCAAACTGTTTAAAATTAATATTATACATTTCCCATCATTCTTTAAAATAGCATGTTTTAAATATCCCAATGTTTGCTTGGGGAAATCAGTTACCTATCATTTAAAAAAGGCAAGAAGAACTCTTTTTTTTCTCTTTTTCCCTGACTTTGGTAATATGTGGATCATTCATAAGACTTGTAATTATTTCCATGCTTTTAAATGCACAATTAGATTTGCAAATTAAGATTAGATTAGCAAACGCAGGCTAGAGCAGGGTCTAATATGGCCCTGTAACTTATTTATTTGGCTTCTTTGGAAAATCCTAAACTACAGAGTCTTGTTCTCTTATATATTACAACATTTTTATCATGCCACCCCTTTCTTTTCTCTTTACCAAGATTTACATATTAAGGTCATGAATTCACTGGTATTTCTGCCAAGTTTGTGTTGGTTTAGTTTATTGAATGGAAACCCAACAAATGGTACAGCATGCTGCTCTAGTCATGAAGGTGTTAATCCTTTTACGTCTCACCCAGACTTATTTTATAGCCCATTGAGGGGCTTCTCCAGTTTCTGGTAACAAGATCCAGGGATGTGAGTTTGTGTGTGACTCTTGCCTTATTCATCCCACTAAACTCTGAAAGGAGTAGAGTAACAAGAACTATGCAGTCCTCGAAGTCCTCGAGCGAGGAAGGGGTCAGAAAACAGGTGTCGCAAAAAGAAGATCTAAAGATAAAGCTAGTGGAGCAAAGGCCAAGAGACGATAAAACACTGCATGTCACATGACCAAGGAGAGCAAGACGAGGAAGAGTACAAGGAAGAGCAAAGATAAATACATGTATCTGTCGTTCATCTATGAGTGCTTAAAAAGCTAAAAAAAGAAACATTAACAAATGGATCAATCACTCCTTTTCCGCAGGTCTCCCAAGAACATACAATCTGCAGAAAATATTTATTTTTGTATAAATTGTTCATGTATTTTAACACAAATATACATTTTCTAAAAATATTCTTGTTTATAAAAATTATTTTGTTTGTAAAGAGCTAGCAGATTCTGTAGTAATAGGTGTACAGTAAATACAGGGATCACATCTGACATACATTTGAGGATAGTAAAAATGAGACAATATAGCACATTTGTACATGTCCATTGACAAGTGAGGAGATAATGGCCCTGTATGCATGAGAGTTTCTAATCTATGATGTGATAGGGCTAGTCAAGGCTAGCAATGCTGTTTTCAACACAATGCGAGACCTCCGGTGATCATTGCAAGCCGCAACTTTCCTGCTTTGCAAAGATCACCTTTAGCGCTCATCGTGTGCACCACGATGAGGGCCTTCGGTGCTCATCACTTGGCTCGTAATGAGCGCCTTTGGCGCTCATTGCAAGCCTCTCCCCCTGTAAACTTTATAGGCGTTGCGCTTGAGTGTTACTGTGTTGGGTTGTATTACTGCATTGGGTTAAGTGTTAGTGGCTTGGGTTAAATGTTACTGCCTTGCGTTAAGTGTTGCTGCTTAGGGTTCTTTGTTACGTCCTTCAGGTTATTTTTACGTCCATCGGGCTAGTTTTATGTCCTTTGGCCTCATTTTCGTTGTGTTGCGTTTTTTTGGCAGCCATTCTTTTCCTTGCTTAGGCAATTTTCAATCGTGGCTCTCCCACTGTGCTGTGTGTAAGTGTGTAAGTAAATTTGAGGCATATTTTTTGTGTTTTGGGTGTTAAAATCAGATTTTTGCGAGGAGTTTCGGTCCTAAGTCTTACAGGTCGTAAATCCTGCGTGCCTCAACTGCTCGCCTCAACGTGAAATGAGCACCTTTGGCGCTCCTTGCAGCCAAAGTCCTGCGTGGTCGACGGCTCACCTCGCGTTGCAAGGCTCACAGTTGCAGCCCTACGGGCCTGCATCGCCAACGGCTCGCTTTGCGGGCCACAAAGTGTGATCAACATTGTAAGCGTTCCCAACACTGATAACTATAATAGTGATTGAAACCAGGCTTATTTTTCATGCACCTCTTTGGTAAATTATAACGTTTATTCAAACATTTCAAAACCAGTGGGTTCACTAAAACATATCTCAGAAAACAAAATTAATTTCAGATGCAGACACACACTAATAAATTATAGGTTGGGCCTCAGGTCGTGTCTACATATAATGGAAGGAATTTGTTTTATTTTTAGGGATGTAATATTTGAAGGAGCTCAAAGGTGTGGGTTAAATTGTTAAATTGCACCTGATAATATAAGTATTCCATGTTTTTAGTCCTGACTAAGCACTCTTTTACTAATCAGAAATGATGACAGTTCTGGATTCTTCTTATCCTCCCACTTTATGGCCTGTCTCTTGATACAATTCCCTCCCTCCAATCTCCTTTTCTGCTTACTCATCAAATACGCTCTAAATTCCACTCATTGTAAAGAAACTCTCTCCTGAACCAACCACAGTATCTAATTACTGTTGTTTTTCTCTTCTCCTACAAATTACTTGAATGACCTGTTTACAACTGGCTAAACCTACTTCCTCTTTCCACCTCTTTACTGGATCTTCTGCAATCTGGTTCCTCTATCAAGACATCACTAATGGTTCTGAACCTACTACTTTTTGATACAGTTGACCACCATCATCTTCTGCAAATGTCTCATAATGTAGTCATAACCATATACACTCTCATGGCTCTCATTTTAACATTTGTCCATTGATGATCATTTTAGAAGCACCTTTTCTCTTCCACCAAAACATCTCTGCTTTGGTCGGGTGCTGTTCTATCTCTACACTTCATCACTTGGCTAACAGGGACTTCATTTTCAGTGCTAATAATAACCAAATCCAAATCTCTCTCTGCTTTCTTGCATCACTTCTTTCTCGTGTCTAATGTGTATATTATTTGTTCCTAGATGTTCTTCTGATACCTAATTTTTAACACCTTAGAATTGATCTTTTATTTCCTCCCCTATACTCATGCCAGCTTCCATTCATCGGTGTCCCTTAACAAAAATCCCACATTTTTCCAACCTTCTCTACTGCACATTACACCTGATTTATCTTTCCATAACCGAGCTGGCCATTTTGAATAATCTGTCTCATCATCACAGTGACATCACTGCCCATTATCTGTTCTTACTCTCTTCCCTTTTCCTCTTGTACACAATGATCACAAAATGGGACAGTTTAGAGTATTTCCTAAGCCTTCTGTTATCTAAGTTCTCAACTCCAAGGACACCCCTAATTGCCCACTAATCTCCTTTCTCTCAGGCTCTGGCTCAAATTGATTTATCACTGAGATCATTATTAAGCATGAAAAAAGCTCATATAGCTAGTTTTTAATTTGAACTCTTAACTTGAAGAAAAAGTAATCTCCCACCCTCTGCTGGACCCTGGAGGCATTCATCATGCTTTAGAAAAAGTTGTACGTGTGAGTGGGGCATTTATATTTTGGGAGATCAATGCTTGCACCTATTGAGCAGGCTGCCTCTGAGCCTGTGAGGGGGAAAGGGTGTAGTTTCAACTTAAATCAGATTCAAATACCTAACAAAGCTTTTCTTTTCCCTCCTCCCCATCACTACCTCCATTGACAGACAAACAACACAACCTCATGATCCAGCTCTCAGGAAATGATGTAGCTCTATTCATAAATAGTCTTCAAAAATTATGATTTCCTCTAAAAATGTTTTATGTCCATGATAAACCAGTGCTAATGATTTAGGTTTGCTACATATTTCACAAGCAAATCCCCTTTTTCTTGAACTACAGTGATAATTTACATGCAGTCTATAAAAATATATATAATTCTAATTTGAATTAACAAATTATCAGATCTCTGATATAGGACTACTTCCCTCATTTAATATCATTTTACACTGTAATTGTCTCTCACTCTATTACAATTTATTTCATTTATTGCAAAGGTTTATTTTTCCTCAAAATGCATTGTTAGGCTGTCACATAACCTATATATTGCTTGTGAAGGTTATTGATGTACCAAGTGACTAGGGAATATTAATCACTTTTATAGCTTGCTGACTAAACAAGAAAATAAATGTGCAAAAAAAATCTCAGATGAAGCCCTCTGGATGTAAAATTATTTATTTTTAGTTCAACAAATTCCTATATTCTGGAGAATCGAATATAATTACTGATAAAATATACATAATGAATGTTATAAGTCAGTAGAGCTGTTCATTCTGACTAATGAGGAAAGACCATGTTTTCACATTATTGAATTGTTGATGAAGCAAGGGGAAGGAAGAGAGACGCCAGAGGGGGAAGGGTTAATTGTATCATTATTGATTCACTAGGGTAGGGAAGGAATATGTCATTCCCAAACGAGAGGCTTCCGGATGAGTCACTGCTCACAGAGGTTAAGCTTTAGTTCCACCCGCCCTCGCCATACAGAGAACGCCTTTCCCATTTCACGTAAATGAGTTATCTGATGCCCTCTGGTGGTTAATTGACCACTACACAATGAAAATAGAAATCATTGTTTGAAAATGAAAAGAGCATAATTAGGCAGGACAAAGTCATACAGCTAGTTTTTAAATTAGGAAAAAATAAATGTTGATGCCTCCGCCAGCACCTGAGGGAATCCATGATACCCTGGTGGAAGTTTTTTGTGTGAGAGCAATATGGTTGCATTTCTTTAAGCAAGGGCTTCTAGGCCAGTGTAGGGGTTGGGTGGAAATAAAGACTTTAAAGATCCGAGATTCCGAAGAACTGTTTTGTGTCCTTTTACAGCTGCTAGTATTGTTATTTTGGTACATATTTAACATACAAGTGTTTAGTTTCTGTAGTGGTCCTTTAACTGTGCACTGTGCTTCACTCCATGATATTGTTTACAGTTTAAATTAGTATATATTGTACACGTGACCCTGAATCACAGAGAATACAATCTGATTCATGAATAAAATAAATATATTTATAGTTAAAGCTCTGCATTTTAAGGCTTCAAACACTTTCATTATGTCAATATTTAAACCACACTGCAAAATCAGCAAAATGTTTTGTGGATGTAAAAAAAACATAATCTCCAATTTATTACATTTTCTATACATGCTGCTGAATCATTTTGACGCCATCAAATGGGTGTAGGAAATAGGGGGGGGGGGGGGACAAATCCCCCCTAGATTTTTCTCTGTGTGTATGTATGTATATATAAGCTATTTTACGGCCTGTGTATACAATGAGCTGCATCCCCCCCAGAATTATTCTGGCTCCTACACCCCTGGTCATCAGATCAGCTTTATGAGGTGAAAGGAGAGTTTGAATGCATCTTGAAGTTTCTATCTTTTTAATAGGAATATGGCAGCTACAGCTTTCAGCAGGGCTCAATGGAAGTCCATTAGTTTACAGGGACATATCTACATTTGAAACTGGCAGGCAAGAAAACAAAATGGAAGCCTACAGTAAAAGATATAAACATTGCAAAATGTAAAGTTGTTTTTTTTATTTAATCTTTGCTTTCTAAATCCAATTTCACTTTACAAATGCCTTATATTGACATATATATACAGTACATATATATATATATATATATATATATATATATATATAAATATATATATATATAAATATCACACATAATAGTTGTCAAACTACAAATCGTTGTCAGGCTTTGCGAGCTCGCAAAGTGAGCTTGCAAGAACTGCGTCCCTCGCGAAGCGGGCGCATTTGCGGAAGGCGGAGGCTCCAACGTCGGCTGCAATGAGCCAAAGGCTCATTGCAGGCCGCAAAAATGGCCCCCGAAAAAAAACGAAAATGAGGCTACAGCATGCAAAACTGCACACTACACACATTGCTGACACACCTCAGCTCCACAACAGCGAAAACCGACATTGTATGCTGCAGGAACATCAAAACAGATTGTCAGCTCTTCAACACAATGCTTCCTGCATATATTACTTCCAAATAGGTAAAGTATATACATTTATTAATTTATTAATTATTTAATTAGCATACAAAAAAACATATACACAAAAAAAGCCTCTCACAATAAACACAAAGCCATTCACCGCGAGACTCACAACGACCGCCAACGCTGCTCAAAGCACACACAGCCTTGCAATAAGCGCAAAAAGCAGATCACCGCCGACCAAACAATAACACCAAAAGCGCCTATCAGAAAAAAAAATACAACCATCAGCCTCGCAATGAGCGCCAAAGGCGTTCATTGCGAACCACGCGATGAGCGCCAAAGGCGCTCAGTGCGAGGCTCGCAATGAGCGCTGAAGGATCTTGGACCACCAACAAAATTAGTGTCTGGCCCAAACAGCATTACCTGCAAGTCGCTAGTATATATATAAATAACTCTCCCAGCTATGCACATCTTCTCCGGCTGGCCCCTATCACCAATTTGCTTTAGATATATACTCCATGACTGATACCATGACGTACAGTTGTAGCACATACTAGACAACTTCCTGCATGTATTATTACTGCAGAAAATAGCCCTGTATTTTAATTGACAATGCCCAATTCAAAACCTGCAAGATATATGGTAGAACATATTTACAGATAATGTTTAAAAATTAGGAATACTCATCATCCTATAGACTGTATACATCGAGATAAAGCTTGAGGTGAAATAGTATATTATTATTATAATATTATAATAATGGTGTATGTCTCAATACTAATGAATAGCTGGTATAATGTATAGGTATTTAAAAAAAAAAGCTTTCAAAAAAATCAGCCTTGGCTAGGGGTAGATTTTGTCCATTTGTGTCCCAACAAATCATACCACTCAGATTGTAAACTTTGTTATAAGACTATATTTCAGTATAAATAACTGCAATTATAAAAGTACTATATGAAAGAGAAATAAAAACAATGTTGGACTTTAGTAGGCTTTCTGATCAGTCTGTTTTATATATATATATATATATATATATATATATATATATATATATATATATATATATATATATATATATATATAATTTCAGTCTGTTTCCCTCAAGAGGGAAAAAAAGAAATTCCTTCCTGACCCCAAATACTGGCGATTGTACTCCTCCCTTTAATTAACCAGGATAACCCTGAATGCCTGTTTTATTTAAAAAGATATCCAATCCCTTTTTAAAGTTAACAAATACGCTGTCACCACCTCCTTTGGTAGTGAATTCCACAGTTTAACCACCGTTACTGTGAAGAACCCTTTTCTTTCTTTAAGGTGAAATCTTTTAAATTCTAAATTCACTTGACAATGCCTTATATTGACATATATATATACAGTATATATATATATATATATATATATATATATATATATATATATATATATGTAAAAATATATATATATAACTCTCCCAGCTATGCACATTTTCTCCGGCTGGCCCCTATCACCAATTTGCTTTAGATATATACTCCATCACTGATACCATGCCGTACAGTTGTAGCACATACTAGACTACTTCCTCTACCCACTCATCTCTCTTTAGCCATCCTGAGCAATGATTCACCAACCTCCCAACTTTCAGATGTAAAAGTTGTTTCACAATGTAACACATGCATACTTCTATGGTGACACAGAGATGGCCTCTCACGCTGTGAGTCAGTGTATACAAGTCTTGGATATTTGAACGCTCAATATGACCTGTGCTTAGGGCTATCAGCTAAAGGGTTCTTACCACTGCTGATGTGTTGTTTCTTTTCTCATTCTCGCCTATTACAGTATTTATTGTAAACCTTCAGGGAGTAACTAGCAATTGTTATCAATCACTACACTAGCACAAAGATAAAATCAAAGACTTGGTATTTGTATCAGAAAGTTGATTAACAAGTAAAATTAATAAATATCTATGTGCGTTTACTGTAATAAATTGCATTTTTAAATAACATTCAAGTGATAAATTATTGTTACTATATATAATTTTACAATATTTTATATTTGCTCTTTCTCTTTCTCCCTAATTTCTCTTTCACACGTATTACATCCTCCATCAAAAGTAGGTGTGAAAAACAACAACAGTAAATCCAGTCCTTATAATATGTGTCAGGATTATGCTCATTTCAGAATGTTCTTTCTGCCTGGAGGTCTGCATGCATTGTTTTCAGTTTGAAAACAGTGTTGTTTCTACCAATCACTGTTAGAGACAGATTTTCAAGCCCATGTCTTTTACAGATCAAGACATGTTTTCCACCCTTATACAGGTATACCCCACTTAACTCTACCCCTGTTTTTCATGTAATTCCCCCTTTAACGCTAAACCTCCCTTTTTTTGGCCTGCTGAACCCCTTTTAATGCTCTAATTCGCTATAACTCTGTTTTTTCTTCACCAGACCCCTTCTGATGCTCCGATCTGGACTACACCATTTAAAGTGACAAAGCAGCAGAAAAGAGCAAAGAGGAGAAGAAAAGTGCCAGCCTAAAAAAATGTTCAGTGTTTGGTTTACTGTTTCTTACAAGTTCATTCAGAACCAAATATTTTCAAATTGTAATTGCTTTTATGTATTTTGTTCCATGAGTTATTTTGTACCCTATGTTAAAATGACCCCTTTTAGAGCTGTTTTGCTTAACACTCCCATTGCTAGAAACCTATCTACAGCCTTAAACAAGTTGTTGTATTTGCTTTATTTCTCTGTAATCATTTTTACCTGACAACTGATGAATGGGGCCATGTAGAAAAAGTACCACTGGACGAAGTAATAGTCATTTAAATACAAAAATATGCATACAGAAGACAAGTGTCTTATATCAAATCATTTATGCATTTTCTTTTTAAACAGAAACAATGAATAGTAAGAGGTCCCCATTTATACAGGGAAAGTATATGTTTGTGCAAAGCAATGAACACTCCAGTGATTTTAAGGACGCCATGAGGAAGCTGGCAAGCTTTTCAAATATTTGACACAGATATGCTGTTTCTGCACCTCCCAAATATTTTGGATCGTAAGAAATATGCAAGACAGTAGCATAGTTGTCATATATTCCACCAGTTGTTAGATGCTCACACTGGGTCAAGTACTGAATAAATCCAAAGGCATGTCGTATGTCAGATTCCTGTAGGGATTTCACACAGTGCTGGTCCAGTGAGAGTTTGGGTGGAGCCACAAGGATCAGTTTGTGCTTGACATCTGGTGTTCATGGAATGAAAAATAATCTCCCCGTATAATCTGAATGCCTCAAGTCAGATTTGAAAAGCTTGACACACCTAATGATGCAGAAATGCTGACTCTTTCATTAGAATGGAGGTTCCAAAACATTTTCTTCGAAAAAATGCTGAGAAATATACACGTTGTTGTGCTATAAAATATTTTATAGTCTGAGCACGTATAAACAATAAAATCAAATATCTGGCCACATCTGCTCTGTTTCTTTATATCATTTTATTTATTTTCTTAATTTTGTTTTCTCCTTTTTTTTGTATTCCCAGTTGTTCTATTCACTATCTATATGACGTTTATGGACCACTTGTTGTCACAGTTTGGGATCCTCTGAGCTAGAAGCCAACAATTTAATTTAAATCTCTTACTAGGTTCTCCTCACATTACAAATTTGGTTTACTTTTGACAGACAGACAATGATTGTCATCTATGCTGTGTACAAAAAAAATGTATACGTGGAAGCTATGGTTTACATGGTTGTTGGGTTGGAAAAATGCTTCATTTACGGCATTCGTGCCAGGTCAGATTAAAATCTGTAAGTAAATAGCACATTTAAAAAAATAGTTGTTTTTCTTTATTGCATATGTTACAGTTTTTTTTTTTTTTTAAGATGATCAGAGCACAATAAACTGGTTCCAGTGTTTAACTGCTCTAGGGGTTGCTCCTATGACCCAGTGGTTCTTGGTGTAAATGTAAAGTCCTACTTGTCTGTCAATGATACCTACATTCTACAGTACACTTTGTGCATTTATTGAAACAGGTTTTACTGAATAGATTTTTACGTAAAAAAAAAAAAAACATATTTTGTAATATTTAAAACTTCTTAAAAATCTTTGAAATGAAAGTGAGAATCTATGTCTCATGGTTCTTTAATGGAAATATAATCCCACTGTGTAGCATTTAATTTTGTGGTGTTTTCTATTTATTTAAAATGCATTTAACATGAGTTTTCCTAAAAGGTAAACCCATACAAGGAAGTTACTTATTAGGCAGATCACGTATGGGTGATATTTGACTAAACACGTTATCTTAATCCATACTTTAATTTGGGTATAGCTATTCTATTCCAGGAAGGAGTCGAGCTCATCAAAGAAAGATGCAACACCCACCACTTCAAAGAACTGTAGGGTTAGGACATAATCTCACTCACTTACTGTACTGCTCCAACCCGTTGTTCAACTTGCTGGATCTCTTATTGGTCAGTCAAGAGTATATGTCTACCCATGTTCACTAAACAGGTGATCCCCGGGTTAAGGACGAAATAAGTTCCTTAGAACGTCTTTAAACTGGATTTGTACGTAACTTGAATCCCTGAATAATAATACAATTAATAATAATAATAATAACAATAACAATACTAGAATGGCTCATATGTGGTAATAATACTGCAGTGTAATACTGTAATATAGTAATAATAATAATACCCCTGTACTGTAATAATAAGTTACAGAAACTGTTCAGCTCTTTCTTTTAATTCAAACAAACAACAACTCATAAGAAAGCCTTGGAGGCCCCAATTTAATTATGGGTCGTTTGTAAGTCGGGACGTCTGTAACCCGGGGACCACCTGTATCTATATTTATTATAAGTCAAGTGAGTATGTAAATGGCTGCCAGGTTTAGAGAACGACTCAAGACAGTGGTATTTACCCGAATCTGTATAACAAGAACCTAAACAATTATATGGGAGCCTTGGGCAGACAGCCAAGTGACTCTCATACACCTCCTAGAAATGAGTCGGCTTTCATACTGCAGACATTGTAAAAAGATAATGAATCCAGTCATTCGCTGAAACTGCCCTGACATCAAAGTAAAATCTTTGAATTATGTGTCATGTATAATATATGTCTATTGTTGTTCCAGTTTTAGAACTAATTAGCATATGTACCACATACAGACTGGGATCCGCATCATGCCCATAAGCTGCTGAAGGAGCGCCAGCACTGAACACATGCACTGTTCTGAGAACTAAATGGATGCTGTAGTTCAATATGTACCCTCTTACCTACAGTGTTCCTTTAAGAGAAGCCATTATATAGAATGCATATATACATAGCACAGCATGTGCTTACACACAGAACATATCACTTTCCCCACCTCTTGATGATGTCCTTTGTACCTGCAGACCCTGCCACATTTTTTAAGGAATCCATTTAAAAACTATCCACACACCATCCTCATTCTAAAGTGTCCTCCACACCCTGCACACAAGGGGGTATGGTAGGATCTGCCCAGGAGGCTGCTTTGATAAGATTTAAAAGCTGCTATAAAGGTATTAAACAAATGAATCCCTGTTGTATGACCACTACAATACAGCATGTACCATATTGGTTTTGGTGAATACATGTTGGTGATTCCCTTTAAGTGGCCATCAAATTGTTCTCAGATGGAAAGCTTTACAATACCAAATGGAGAATGGCTTTTTGAAATAGCTGGACATCATCTATGCACATGATATCACATGATTGATTCCCGACAATCTCCAGCCACAATCAACTTGTCTTTTTGGTAGATATGTAAAGAGATATTTGTACCATGTTAAAATATAAAAATAACAAAAGTGTTATAAAGGGGATATCGTTAATGGCTGTGATAAAATAAAATAAAGCAAGCTTTTGATGCAGTATGGTGCCTTCTTCAGACGTCCTAATTTGTTAGCAATTAGACAATGAAATATTGCTCTTAACTGGCTCAATCTGGATAAAAATGATTTAGTGTAAAAGAGTCATTTGTCATTGCTGGTCACTCAAACCTGAAATGACGCATTCCAACCATTATAGGCAGACATTGCTGGACACTCCACAAACTCCTCTACTGGTGGATATTGATTACATTAAATGCTCACAGAGAAGTTTGTACTATTATTGTCTTATCAATTAAATGGAAAAGCCATGGAAAATTGTATCACAGAACAGACAGCATGCTGAAGTAAGATGAATAATCAGTCAACATACAGTGCCTTCCAAAAG
This sequence comes from Discoglossus pictus, assembly GCA_027410445.1. Taxonomy (NCBI): domain Eukaryota; kingdom Metazoa; phylum Chordata; class Amphibia; order Anura; family Alytidae; genus Discoglossus; species Discoglossus pictus. The sequence continues at coordinate 268,656,699 of CM050167.1, read as the reverse complement.
TATTCACCCCCTTGACTTTTTACCTTTTTTGTTACATTACAGCCTTAAGTTCAATGTTTTGTTAATCTGAATTCTATGTGATGGATCAGAACACAATAGTCTAAGTCGGTGAAGGGAAATGAGAAAAATATATACATAAAACTATTTTTTAGAAATTCCCCCCCTTTGTTATGAAGCCCATAAAAAGCTCTGGTGCAACCAATTACCTTCAGAAGTCACATAATTAGTGAAATGATGTCCACCTGTGTGCAATCTAAGTGTCACATGATCTGTCATTACATATACACACCTTTTTTGAAAGGCCCCAGAGGATGCAACACCTAAGCAAGAGGCACCACTAACCAAACACTGCCATGAAGACCAAGGAACTCTCCAAACAAGTAAGGGACAATGTTGTTGAGAAGTTAGGGTTAGGTTATAAAAAAATATCCAAATCTTTGATGATCCCCAGGAGCACCATCAAATCTATCATAACCAAATGAAATGGCTGGCACAACAGGAAACCTGCCAAGATACGTCCGCCCACCAAAACTCACAGACCGGGCAAGGAGGGTATTAATCAGAGAGGCAGCACAGAGACCTAAGGTAACCCTGGAGGAGCTGCAGAGTTCCACAGCAGAGACTGGAGTATCTGTACATAGGACGACAATAAGCTGTACGCTCCATAAAGGTTGGGCTTTATGGCAGAGTGGCCAGAAGAAAGCCATTACTTTCAGCAAAAAACAAAATGGCACGTTTTGAGTTTGCGAAATGGCATGTGGGAGACTCCCAAAATGTATGAAGGAAGGTGCTCTGGTCTGATGAGACTAAAATTTAACTTTTCGTCCATCAAAGAAAACGCTATGTCTGGCGCAAACCCAACACATCACATCACCCAAAGAACACCATCCCCACAGTGAAACATGGTGGTGGCAGGATCATGCTGTGGGGATGTTTTTCAGCAGCCGGGACTGGGGAAGTGGTCAGAGTTGAGGGAAAGATGGATGGTGCTAAATACTGTGCATGATTTAAGGCTATGATGGAGGTTCACCTTCCAGCAGGACAATGACCCCAAACACGCTGCTAAAGCAACACTTGGGTGGTTTAAGGGGAAACATGTAAATGTGTTGGAATGGCCTAGTCAAAGCCCAGGCCTCAATCCAGTAGGAAATCTATGGTCAGACTTAAAGATTGCTGTTCACAAGCGCAAACCATCCAACTTGAAGGAGCTGGAGCAATTTTGCAAGGAGGAATGGGCTAAAATCCCAGTGGTAAGATGTGGCAAGCTCATAGAGACTTATCCAAAGCCACTTGGAGCTGTGATTTCCGCATAAGGTGGCTCTACAAAGTATGGGGGGTGAATAGTTATGCATTTTTCTGTTATTTTGTCCTATTTGTTGTTTGCTTCACAATAATAAAAAAAACATCTATAAAGTTGTGGGCATGTTCTGTAAATAAAATGATGCAAATCCTCAAACAATCCATGATAATTCCAGATTGTGAGGCAAAAAAACATGAAAAATGCCAAGAGGGGTTAATATTTTTCCAAGGCACTGTATATACTATATTTGAGGCATACACTTTCATTAGTCACATTACTTTAGCAAGCAGACTTTTGTTTGTGGATATAATGTAATAGCAAGAATGTGCAAGCTTGTGTTTATCTGCTTGTTATGTTAACAATCATAAGGCTTTGCAATGCTTTGCACTTGTGTATCATTTATAAACATTTTCAGTTGTGAGTAACACCTACGAGATGAGTTCTGCGCAGGTGTTACCCACAAGCTGCTATCACTAAATCACTGAAAGTTGCACAACTGCGCATGTGCGACATATTTGAGCAAGAGTAGTTGGGGCGTATTTGTCTGTGAGTGCGCATGAGCGGTGTAGCATGTGGCACTGGGTTACTGGGAGAGAGAAAGGGGGAGATAGGAGGCAGAGAGAGAAAGGAGGAGAGAGGAGGCAGAGAAAGAGGAGAGGGAGAGAGGGGGAGAGGGAGAGAGAGAGAGAGAGAGAGAGAGGTGCTGGGTCACTGAGTGGGATGGAGAGATTAAGGAAGAGAGAGAGAAGAGAGAGGTAAAGAGAGGAGAGAGACAGAGACAGGGAGAGAGAGAGGGAATAGGAGAAGAGGAGGCAGAGAGGGAGGGAGAGAGAGAGGAAGACAGAGAGATAGGAGGCAGAGAGAGAGAGGGAGGGGGAGAGGTACAGAGGCACTGGCGGGAGGGAGAGAGAAAGGAAGAGATAGAGGAAGCGGGGAGAGAGAGGAAAAGAGAGGAGGAGACAGAAGGAGGAAGAGCGAGGGGACAGGAGAGAGAGGAGGCAGAGAGGGAGAGAAGCACTGAGTCACTCTGAGGGAGAGAGAGAGGGAGAGAAGAGAGAGGGAGGGAGAGGAGAGAGACAGAGGCAGGGAGAAAAAAAAGGTATCACTAATACTGCAATACTCTGATTATTCATCTAGATCACTGGACACGCATGGCTACCTCACTCTTCATATAAATAACAACATATATACAAATGTAAAGGGAATGCTCAGTGTGTCATTCATCCAATGGACAGCAGGGGGTGTGTGTGAGCCATTTACATTTACAATTTTAGTTTACTACCTCTAGGTGCACAAGTCATGGCAGCCTGGATGGGTGATGAGGCTGTAATCTGCCATAAATGATATTGCTATTTATTATTATATTATTATTTTAACTATTTACATTTCTATAGATATGTTTTCCAAAGCATTTTTACAGTTACAAAAGCAGTGCAATAACGTGTGAAGCAAAACATTGCACATAAAAGGCAGAGCATAAAGCGAATGTGGGCTAGTTATAGTGCAATGATCTGGGTCAGCATTGTGCTGTGTTGGGTCAGTGGCTGGTTATAGTGGCAGGGTGATAATATCTTTCTACTTGTAAGAAAGGAAACTTTTAGGGAAATGCATAATTTTAGGGAAATGAATATCTGTTTTTGTTTCAGGGAAGTAGGCCAAGGTGGGGTTCCCTGGTGGTCCAGTGGTTAGGATTCAGTGCTTTCACCGCTGCAACCTGGGTTTGATTTCCAGTCAGGGAACCAAGAGGTCACACCACCCTGAAGCCATGCAGGGTTGGGCCTGGTCAGTACTTGGATGGGAGACCACCTAGGAATATCAAGAGCTGTATGCTGTGGCCCACTGCAGAAAAAAATGGCAACCCGTTCCAGTATCTCTGCCATCAATACCATGTGGATCACCATGGTGTGTTACGGTCCATGAGTTCACAGAGAGTTGGACACGACTGAACGATGCAAATGCAAAACGGCCAAGGTATGAAAAGGGTCAGAAAGGAGATTTGCACAGGGTGGAAGTGAGATTGAGTACTGTGAGGACATAAGCATCACAAGAGATATTGCATTTTGCCTACATATTGAGGTAACTTCTTTTCCGATGGCTGTGTTTAATCAGTATGCTATGAATGTAAGTACAGCTTACTGAATGATTTCATCAGATTGTAAGAAAATGCTCTTAGAGCGTTAAAAGCATCTCTCTGCCATTTAGTATATCCAAGGAAATCTGTAAGACACACATACAGTATCTCACAAAAGAGTACACCCCTCACATTTTTGTATTTTATGTCTTATCCGTTGGCAACAAAAGTGAGTGCACCCCTAAGTGGAAATGTCCAAATTGGGCCCAAAGTGTCAATATTTTGTGTGCCCACCATTATTTTCCCGCACTGCCTTAACCCTCATGGGCATGGAGTTCCCCAGAGCTTCACAGGTTGTCACTAGAGTCCTCTTCCACTCCTCCATGATGACATCACAGAGCTTGCACTCCCCCACCTTCTGTTTGAGGATGTCCCACAGATGCTCAATAGGGTTTAGGTCTGGTGACATGCTTGGCCAGTCCATCACCTTTACTTTCAGCATCTTTAGCAAGACAGTGGTTGTCTTGGAGGTGTGTTTGGGGTCATTATCATGTTGGAATACTTCCCTGCGGCCCAGTCTCCGAAGGGAGAGGATCATGCTCTGCTTCAGTATGTCACAGTACATGTTGGCATTCATGGTTCCATCAATGAACTGTAGCCCCCCAGTGCCGGCAGCACTCATGCAGGCCCAGACCATGACACTCCCACCACCATGCTTGACTGTAGGCAAGACACACTTGTCTTTGTACTCCTCACCTGGTTGCCGCCATACACGCTTACGAAATATGTTTATCTTAGACTCATTGGCCCACAATTCAGCAAACTGTTTGCAGGCTTTCTTGTGCATCATCTTTAGAAGAGGCTTCCTTCTGGAACGACAGCCATGCAGACCAATTTGATGCAGTGTGCGGCGTATGGTCTGAGCACTGACAGGCTGACACCCCACCCCTTCAACCTCTGCAACAATACTGGCAGCACTCCTATGTCTATTTTCTTGCAAGAGCAGTTGATTAAAAAATAAAATAAAGCTACATTCAGCTGATACAGGACCAAAGGCATAGGAACCAAAAAAATCGGGGGGCTGGGGATACAGTATATACACATTATAAATATATATAATATATATATATAAAAAATATTTATATATAAATATAAACATATATCACATATATAGTTGTGAGCATGTGAGCTGCTGCTAACGCATGCGGGCACGCGCAGCTCACGAAGAGAGGGTCCGCAGTTGCTGGCATGGACCTCGCCACATTTACGTAGTTATGAAAGCAAAATACGAGACACATTAGGACCCATTACGACCTTGCAAAAATCGCCCGAAAACTGAGCACATGAAAACATGTAAAACACAATAAATACACACAACAAATACATAAAAAGCTTACCTACAGCAAGGACCTCGAAAACTGAAGTTACACCTCAATGTAACTGCAAATAAAAGAGTTTAGACACCCGAAAATCCCAGAAGCGAGAGAAAAAATTGTGGGCGAAAAAAACAAAAACGTGGCTACAGCACTCTAAAGACACAAAACACCACCAAACACCTACGGATTTCCCGAAAAAGACGTACGAGATCCGAAAAGAAGAACGCAACCCGCGTGACCCCAAAAACATTACAAACACAATAAATACACAAAACAAACACATAAAAAGCTTACCCACAGCAAGTGGGAGCACACAGGACCTCTGCAAGTGAAGTTACACCACCATTTAACTAAAAATGTCGGAGTTTAGACACCCAAAAATCACCTAAGCGAGAGAAAAAATGGCCACCGAACAAAACGAAAACGAGGCTAAAGGCCCCTAAACACGCAAAACACCACCAAACACCTACGGATTTTCCGAAAAAGTCAGACGACCTCTGAAACGAAGGACGCTAAATCAGCCACAGCCGCATACCACACATTAGCCGCCATTTTAGAACACTAATTTATACAATCCGGAAGTACACAACTACACTAACGGATTTGCCTCGCGCACGCACACTATTACACTGCACACATTCATCACGCTTACACAGCAGCTCCACAGCACTGATGCTGCAGCAACATCAAAACAGATTGCCAGCTCTTCAACACAATGCTTCCTGCATATATTACTTCAAAATAGGTAAAGAATATAAATTTCTTATTTTATTAATTATTCATTGCCATACCAAAAAAAAACACCAACGCTGCTCATAGGACACAAACAACCAAGAGCCTCGCAATGAGCACCGAAGGCGCTCAGCGCGAGGCTCGCAATGAGCGCCGAAGGATCTTAAAACACCAACAAAATTAATTTTACAGCCAAACAACATTACCTTACAATCGTATTGTCGTCATTTTTTGACAGGCAAGGTGCTAGTCACATATATAGTTGTGAGCAGCAAAAAATGTTGCTAACGCTGACGTCATCAAGGGGGGTGTGGTTATGAGGGCACACAGAAAAAGAGAGAGCACAGAGAGAGAGAGTGCGCAGAAAGAGCTCTCAGAGAAAGAGAGCGCACAGGGAGAGAGAAAGTGCATAGAGAGAGAGAGCATACAGAAAGAGAGCGCACCAGGAGTGAGAGAGACAGGTCAGAGAGAAAGAAATGAGAGCAAGACACACAAGACAGTGAGAGAGAGAGACAAGGCCCCTACGTGAGGGCCGTACGTGACTGGCTTGAGGGGGGGAGAGGCTGAAAATGGTTTATGAGTTACAGGCTGCCATTTTTTTCAAGCCCGTAACTCAGAAGCCATTGGGAGACTGCCAAAATACGCTAATTAATTAAAAAAATAACTTACAACCTTGCACACAGCACAGGGGGAGAGGCAGGGAGCCTGTGAGTGAGGTTACAAGCTAATTTGATATTTAACTGGTTGAATTTCCCAAGCCCGGAAAAGGTTTCACACCGGTAAATCCAAACAGGAGCACAGAGGAGAGGGGGGGGGGGGGGAGAGACACAAGGGAGGGAGTGGGGTGGAAAGAGACACAGGGGTGAGAGGGGGGAAGAGACACAGGGGAGGGAGATAAGGGGGAAAAAACCCAGGGGAGGGAGAAAGGGCAGAGAGACAAGGGAGGGAGAGAGTGTGGAGAGGCTCACGATGAGAGCCAAAGGTGCTCATTGCAAGGCCCAAATGTTGCGGGTTGGCCGACCCCTGCAATAAGCTACTAATTGGGGGGCTCATCGCGAGGCCTGGAATGTAGAGGGGGAAGAGGCTCACAAAGAGTGCCTTCGGTGCTCATTGCGGGGCACGAAAGTTGTGGGTTGGCGAGGCCTGCAAGTGAGAGGGGGGAGAACCTCGCATTGTGTGGCAAACAGCATTGCCAGGCTTCACATTTTATTGCCTTAATTTTTGACAGGCAAGTCGCTAGTATATATATAAATATAAACATATAAATATATATATATATATATATATATATATATCCTCACCCCTATCCTCCTTACATCCCCCTCTCTATCCTCCTCACCTCCCTCTCCTCTCCTTCTCCCTCTTCCTATCCTCCTCACCTCTTGTGCCTTATGCCTTTGTCTTCTGACAGTCGAGTCTCACGAGATCATGTGAGTTGCGTGATCTCGCAAGATCTGCCAATTGTGATTTGGCCAATTGAATAGGGCTCTATATAAGCACAGAGCATATTTTTCACAGAAGTTTTTAACTTAGTGAGCTTCTATCCAAAAGCAAGGTCTTCACTAACTAAAAACTTTTGTAAAAAATATATGCTCTGTGCTTATTTAGACCCCTATTCAATTAGCCGAATCACAATTGAATGAGGCCCTAGGTCCATTGTTTTGAGCACAATAGGCTGCACAAAAAGACTAGGGCCCTCATTCAATTGCGATTTGGCCAATTGAATAGGGCTCTAAATAAGCACATAGCATATTTTTTTAAAATAAGTTTTTAGTTAGTGAAAACCTTGCTTTTGGATAGATGTTTACTAACTAAAAACTTCTTTAAAAAAAATATGTTATGTGCTTATTTAGAGCCCTATTCAATTGGCAAAATCGCAATTGAATGAGGGCCTCGGGATGCTCAGATCCAGATGGCCACAGTCAAGGCAGTGGACCCAAATTCTACAGCTGTTAATCAGAAATTAGTGGCAATTATCTCTCATTAACAGAAGATATAAATGTCTGTTTGTGTGTGGATCCAAACGGTTTAATTACTGCACAGAATTGGTTATTGTAGGGAAATGCATTTTGTTAATTACATTCAATTGATATAGTACTTGTCATTACTAATACTTTTAAATGATATCATATTGGAACCTCCACTGTTTTTCATCCTTGTAGCACTAATTGTTCATGTAAGAATATTTGATGATGTTTTAAACCTCTTCTTTTAAATGCATGACAGAAAATATGTGACTTATATATATATATCCCTGTAACATATACGATCAATGCATAGAAAACAAATGTAGAATTAATTGTGGGAGAGAGTGAGGGGAATTAAAGGGGGTAAAGAAATATATACTGAGGGAATAAGACAAATATAGGTGGCAAAAACTGTGTGCTTCAGAGAAAGGGAAAGTGATATATATAAAAGACGGCTGTACAAAAATATAAATATGTTTGAAAACTTAGAGTGTGACAGCCTAATTAAACAGGAAAAAGTTATACAGATAGTTTTTAATTAGAAGAATAGTTAAAGTTGGGTTCCTCTGGAGACATGGGTGATACTTTGGTGTCTCCATTTTTGCAGAGCTGTGCTTGCAGTTCTTGATGCAAGCTGCCTGCTTTTGGGTCTGTGATGTTGGAAGGGGTGTGGTGTCAATTTCAGACAGATCTATTTATCTTATAAAATGTACAGACCTTTCCCTGATCACTCCTCCACTCCTTCTGCTTATAGATAAAGCACTTTCTGAGAGTTGTGTTTGTTACCACCCTTTCTCTGTGCCACTTAAGAGAAAAGGGATATACTGTATTAGAAGCATATACCCCCTGGCAACATGTTGCCTAATACTGATGCCTGTTACCTACCTGTAAACCTTGATGGCCCATTTTAGACAGAAAATGTATAAGGTTGCACAAGTATGAAAATAACTATTGCCCTTGTATCTGTGCTGCATGCCCCTACTTTCACTTTGTAACTGCCAGGATTGTGGCAGGTGCAGCTGCTACTGTGCCCTGGGGTATCAGATTCCAGCCAACTCAGTCACTTGTAGCATCTTCCCTCTGCTGAGATGTATCATCAGGCACTCTCCAGCAGCAGGAAGAGACAAGATGGCATCTGCACCTGGCTCCTGTGTTCATTTAATTTCTATATTTGGTCCATCTAAATGCAGCACATGCAATGAGTTGTGAGAGTTGTGTGGTTTAAAATTTCTAATCTTTCAAAATAGTTCTTAAGTTAAGCAAAGGCTTGAAGTTGCCTTCAAATACAGGACTAAATCTTCACAGAAATTTTAAATTATGTATATGTGAGCAGCAAATGGGATTAGACACTGCAGTGCCCAAAAATCAGTGTTTGTAGGTAGCCAATGGGACTAGAAAATGTGGTGCCTTCATAATCAGTATGTGTAGGTACTCAGCGTGACTATACAATGTACTACCTCCATGACCAGTGTGTGTAGGTACTCAGCGTGACTATACAATGTACTACCTCCATGATCAGTATGTGTAGGTACTCAGCGTGACTATACAATGTACTACCTCCATGATCAGTATGTGTAGGTACTCAGCGTGACTACACAATGTACTACCTCCATGATCAGTATGTGTAGGTACTCAGCGTGACTACACAATGTACTACCTCCATGATCAGTATGTGTAGGTACTCAGCGTGACTATACAATCTACTACCTCCATGATCAGTATGTGTAGGTACTCAGCGTGACTACACAATGTACTACCTCCATGATCAGTATGTGTAGGTACTCAGCGTGACTATAAAATGTACTACCTCCATGATCAGTATGTGTAGGTACTCAGCGTGACTACACAATGTACTACCTCCATGATCAGTATGTGTAGGTACTCAGCGTGACTATACAATCTACTACCTCCATGATCAGTATGTGTAGGTACTCAGCGTGACTACACAATGTACTACCTCCATGACCAGTGTTTGTAGGTACTCAGCAGGACTATAAAATGTGCTACCTCTATGACCAGTGTGTGTAGGTACTCAGCGTGACTATACAATGTACTACCTCCATGATCAGTATGTGAAGGTACTCAGCGGGCCTAAACAATGTGATCCCTCCATGACCATGTGTGTAGGTACTCAGCGTGACTATACAATGTACTACCTCCATGACCAGTGTGTGTAGGTACTCAGCATGACTATACAATGTACTACCTCCATGACCAGTGTGTGTAGGTACTCAGCGTGACTATACAATGTACTACCTCCATGATCAGTATGTGTAGGTACTCAGCGTGACTATACAATGTACTACCTCCATGACCAGTGTGTGTAGGTACTCAGCGTGACTATACAATGTACTACCTCCATGATCAGTATGTGTAGGTACTCATTGTGACTATACAATGTACTACCTCCATGACCAGTGTTTGTAGGTACTCAGCGTGACTATACAATGTACTACCTCCATGACCAGTGTGTGTAGGTACTCAGTGTGACTATACAATGTACTACCTCCATGATTAGTGTGTGTGTAGGTACTCAGTGGGACTAAACAATGTGATCCCTCCATGACCATGTGTGTAGGTACTCAGCGTGACTACACAATGTACTACCTCCATGATCAGTATGTGTAGGTACTCAGCGTGACTATACAATCTACTACCTCCATGATCAGTATGTGTAGGTACTCAGCGTGACTACACAATGTACTACCTCCCTGATCAGTATGTGTAGGTACTCAGCGTGACTATAAAATGTACTACCTCCATGATCAGTATGTGTAGGTACTCAGCGTGACTACACAATGTACTACCTCCATGATCAGTATGTGTAGGTACTCAGCGTGACTATACAATCTACTACCTCCATGATCAGTATGTGTAGGTACTCAGCGTGACTACACAATGTACTACCTCCATGACCAGTGTTTGTAGGTACTCAGCAGGACTATAAAATGTGCTACCTCTATGACCAGTGTGTGTAGGTACTCAGCGTGACTATACAATGTACTACCTCCATGATCAGTATGTGAAGGTACTCAGCGGGCCTAAACAATGTGATCCCTCCATGACCATGTGTGTAGGTACTCAGCGTGACTATACAATGTACTACCTCCATGACCAGTGTGTGTAGGTACTCAGCATGACTATACAATGTACTACCTCCATGACCAGTGTGTGTAGGTACTCAGTGTGACTATACAATGTACTACCTCCATGATTAGTGTGTGTGTAGGTACTCAGTGGGACTAAACAATGTGATCCCTCCATGACCATGTGTGTAGGTACTCAGCGTGACTACACAATGTACTACCTCCATGATCAGTATGTGTAGGTACTCAGTGTGACTATACAATGTACTACCTCCATGATTAGTGTGTGTGTAGGTACTCAGTGGGACTAAACAATGTGATCCCTCCATGACCATGTGTGTAGGTACTCAGCGTGACTATACAATGTACTACCTCCATGACCAGTGTGTGTAGGTACTCAGCGGGCCTAAACAATGTGATCCCTCCATGACCAGTGTGTGTAGGTACTCAGCGTGACTATACAATGTACTACCTCCATGACCAGTGTGTGTAGGTACTCAGTGTGACTATACAATGTACTACCTCCATGATTAGTGTGTGTGTAGGTACTCAGTGGGACTAAACAATGTGATCCCTCCATGACCATGTGTGTAGGTACTCAGCGTGACTACACAATGTACTACCTCCATGATCAGTATGTGTAGGTACTCAGCGTGACTATACAATCTACTACCTCCATGATCAGTATGTGTAGGTACTCAGCGTGACTACACAATGTACTACCTCCATGATCAGTATGTGTAGGTACTCAGCGTGACTATAAAATGTACTACCTCCATGATCAGTATGTGTAGGTACTCAGCGTGACTACACAATGTACTACCTCCATGATCAGTATGTGTAGGTACTCAGCGTGACTATACAATCTACTACCTCCATGATCAGTATGTGTAGGTACTCAGCGTGACTACACAATGTACTACCTCCATGATCAGTATGTGTAGGTACTCAGTGTGACTATACAATCTACTACCTCCATGATCAGTATGTGTAGGTACTCAGCGTGACTACACAATGTACTACCTCCATGATCAGTATGTGTAGGTACTCAGCATGACTATAAAATGTACTACCTCCATGACCAGTGTGTGTAGGTACTCAGCGTGACTATACAATGTACTACCTCCATGATCAGTATGTGAAGGTACTCAGCGGGCCTAAACAATGTGATCCCTCCATGACCATGTGTGTAGGTACTCAGCGTGACTATACAATGTACTACCTCCATGACCAGTGTGTGTAGGTACTCAGCATGACTATACAATGTACTACCTCCATGACCAGTGTGTGTAGGTACTCAGCGTGACTACACAATGTACTACCTCCATGACCAGTGTGTGTAGGTACTCAGCGTGACTACACAATGTACTACCTCCATGATCAGTATGTGTAGGTACTCAGCGTGACTATACATTGTACTACCTCCATGACCAGTGTGTGTAGGTACTCAGCGTGACTATACAATGTACTACCTCCATGACCAGTGTTTGTAGGTACTCAGCAGGACTATAAAATGTGCTACCTCTATGACCAGTGTGTGTAGGTACTCAGCGTGACTATACATTGTACTACCTCCATGACCAGTATGTGTAGGTACTCAGCAGACTATAAAATGTGCTACCTCTATGACCAGTGTATGTAGGTACTCAGCAGGTCTATAAAATGGGCAACCTCTATGACCAGTGTTTGTAGGTACTCAGTGAGACTAGATATTGTGGTGCCCCAACGATCAGTTTGTGTAGGTCTTCAGCAGGACTAGACAATGTGGTACCTCCATGATTAGTGTATCTAGGTGCTCAGCAGGACTAGATAATGTGGTACCCCCATGGTTATTATGTGTAGGAATTCAGCAAGATTGGATAATGTGGTACCTCCATGATTAGTGTATGTAGGTGCTCAGCAGGACTAGACAATGTGGTACCTCCATGATTAGTGTGTGTAGGTGCTCAGCAGGACTAGATAATGTGGTACCTCCATGATTAGTGTGTGTGTAGGTACTCAGAGGGACTAGGCAATGTGGTACTTGCATGATTAGAGTGTAGGTGGTACTCAGTGGGACTAGACAATGTGGTACTTCCATGGTCAGTGTGTGTAGGAATTCAGCAAGACTGGACAATGTGGTGCCCCCACGATCAGTTTGTAGGTACTCAGCGGTACTAGACAATGTGGTACCTCCATAATTAGTATGTATAGGAATTCAGCAAGACTGGATAATGTGGTACCTCCATGATTAGTGTGTGTGTAGGTACTCAGTGGGACTAGACAATGTGGTACTTCCATGGTCAGTGTGTGTAGGAATTCAGCAAGACTGGATAATGTCGTACCTCCATAATTAGTGTGTGTAGGTACTCAGCAGACTATAAAATGTGCTACCTCTATGACCAGTGTATGTAGGTACTCAGCAGACTATAAAATGTGCTACCTCTATGACCAGTGTATGTAGGTACTCAGCAGGTCTATAAAATGGGCAACCTCTATGACCAGTGTTTGTAGGTACTCAGTGAGACTAGATATTGTGGTGCCCCAACGATCAGTTTGTGTAGGTCTTCAGCAGGACTAGACAATGTGGTACCTCCATGATTAGTGTATCTAGGTGCTCAGCAGGACTAGATAATGTGGTACCCCCATGGTTATTATGTGTAGGAATTCAGCAAGATTGGATAATGTGGTACCTCCATGATTAGTGTATGTAGGTGCTCAGCAGGACTAGACAATGTGGTACCTCCATGATTAGTGTGTGTAGGTGCTCAGCAGGACTAGATAATGTGGTACCTCCATGATTAGTGTGTGTGTAGGTACTCAGAGGGACTAGGCAATGTGGTACTTCCATGATTAGAGTGTAGGTGGTACTCAGTGGGACTAGACAATGTGGTACTTCCATGGTCAGTGTGTGTAGGAATTCAGCAAGACTGGACAATGTGGTGCCCCCACGATCAGTTTGTAGGTACTCAGCGGTACTAGACAATGTGGTACCTCCATAATTAGTATGTATAGGAATTCAGCAAGACTGGATAATGTGGTACCTCCATGATTAGTGTGTGTGTAGGTACTCAGTGGGACTAGACAATGTGGTACTTCCATGGTCAGTGTGTGTAGGAATTCAGCAAGACTGGATAATGTCGTACCTCCATAATTAGTGTGTGTAGGTACTCAGTGGGACTAGACAATGTGGTACCCCCATGGTCAGTGTGTGTATGAACTCAGCAAGACTGGACAATGTGGTGCCTCCACAATCAGTTTGCTTAGGTACTCAGCTTGGCTAGATAATGCAGTGCTTCCATAACCAACATGTGTAGCTACTCAATATTGTACATCCATGTTTGGTGTGTACAGGGACACAGTGACATCATATAATACATTTCATCAATGTGTTGTGTAGGTACTTATAAGATAGTCTTCTAAAATAAATGTCTGACCAAATATAGGGGCACGTTATTTATTTGCCATACAATAGAGCAGTGATTCTCAGCCCTGGTCCTCATGGCACAGCAACAAGCCGGAAAATGAGGATATTCATGCTTGTGACAGGTGTTGTAATCAGTGGCTCAGTCATTGTGAATGAGCCACCTATGTAGGTATATAATCACACCCTTGCCTACTGGTGTGTATGTGTTAGGAACTATGGTTGGGAACAATGGTCACAGAGACAATGAGCTTGCATTTACCACGAAGGGCCTTTTCTAATGCCTGGTATGCCAATCTCCAATCATTTTAAAACGTACAGTATGCAGATATTTATGCAGCTACTTGCAGCTATATGATTTAACAGAATAATTGTTTTATGTGGTGATTGCCTGTGGAGTAGGAGGGTCATATTATGTTATGAATGTCCTACAGTTGTAAGACTTACAAATAGGAAGTACTTTATCAAACAAAATCTTCATTAAAGCAGTCACAGAGCCTTATTGAGAAAGGTGCAGTCCTGAGTCCTCATTCAATTGCGATTTGGCCAATTGAATAGGGGTCTAAATAAGCACATAACATATATTTTTTAAATATGTTTTTAGTTAGTAAAAACCTTGCCTTTGGATAGATCTTTACTAACTAAAAACTTTAAAAAAATATGTTATGTGCTTATTTAGACCCCTATCCATTTGGCCAAATTGCAATTGAATGAGGGCCCTGGATTTTTACAGCCTTATTAACTTGAGATTTGGCCAATTGAATAGGGCTCTATATAAGCAAGTTTTTAGTTAGTGAACTTCTATCCAGCAAGGTCTTCACTAACTAAAAACTGTTAAAAAATGCTCTGTGCTTATATAGAGTCCTATTCAATTGCCAAATCGCAATTTAATAAGGCAGTTAGTCATTAATGGTATCTGTGTGATAGGGGAACTCAGCTCAATGGCTATTACTTGTGAGGATCAATTTAAACGGACATGTCTGGTAACATAGTAAGACCCTGTATAGATAAATTGTGATATAAAAATGCCCTTTTGCTTGGAATGTGTTTCTGTGCTTATAATTTTTATTGTTTAGCCAACTTCATTATCTATTACCCATGAATTCTAACAAGAACTGCAGACGTCTGCCAGACCCACCATAGTCAGAGATAACACCTGCCTGTTAAACTGAGTTTAACACTGCCACTGTTACTTGTTGAACCAATATCCATGCTTCCAACAGCAACCTATTATACTATTCACCTATGAAGTGCCTCTAAATTCAAACAAGACCACAGCTAGCACTGGAGACAGATATATACAAACATGCAATTGACATAACCAGTGTTTTTTTTAATAAACATTTGTATTGCAAAACAATTGAAAAAAACAACACAATACCAATATGTTTATCAAATACTTCTTAAGATACTATAGGGCCAGGGTATCCAACATTTTCACATTAGGGGCCACAATGAAAATGTTTCCAATTGTAAGGTCATTTTAGCAAATATAAAACATATAAAAACAGCTTCAAAAGAGAAAATAATATAATACTTATTTAAGTATTTCACTTTTAGATGTATTTTCTTATTTGTCATGGACCTAAAACTAAATGTCCAAAATGCTTTTCCTAAAGAACCTACCAAGATTGATAACTTCCAAAGTTGCAATCAAAAGTGTATGATGCATATGTTATGGATCTGCACGTACTGGAGTCTAGTGGGAATGGCACAACAATATACCACACTATGATATATTCTAAATAAGATGTATACACCTCGACAACGGTTAGTGGAACATTCTCAAACACATATAGAAATCATAAAACCTTCCCCCAGAAGTGGTTGAAGCCAAAAATTAAACATAGAAGGGAAGTTTACATGGTTTGTTTCTGCCTTAAATATTTGTTTCTAAAGGTGGGAATTTACCTCCTGTGTTATATTACAGAGTATATTCACCAAGTAGGCAGTTATATCTTTAAAACTAGAAGGATAAATCATATAATGCAGTTAGGTCATTTAGTATAGATAAGTATTTCTTGCCCTTTATCATAAATAGGAATTAATGTGAAATAAATTATAATTATTAGATTAGTATTTCATGAACTATGTGTATATTATGTATTTTTTACTTTCAATGTTCCCTTTTATGTTTTGGTCATTTAAATAAACACATAAAAAAAATGTCTTTGTTGCATCAGAGGATATTTGATTATATGTCATAGTGTGTGTTCTTTTTTCTAGTGAAGGTCTCAAAGCAAAAATAATGTTGAGTAGTTTAACTGCTCTTGGAGGCTTGCCCTCTACCAGCCAATGAGATCTATATGATAAAGTATGCTCTCTGTATTTCCTGTTTGTAATCATAATCCAAAGAACAACTTAAGCAATTGCAGCATATAAGTACTATCTGTTCGGGACATTGTCAGAAACAAAGAAAAACACAATGTTTTCATTTTTATTAATGAACAAAAAGATTTTATTGAAGATCATAAAGTTTACTTTTTATTTTTAGCATACACTATAAATACGAGAATAAGACAGGAAATGGAAAAAAATAAAATGGAAAAAAAGGCGTGGTTAAGGATAAGAGGAAAACACATAAAAGGGAAAGAGAGCTGGGAAAGGATGGTGGGAATGTTTTCCTCTTTCACCTTGTGACCTTTGGCGCATTGTTTCCCACGCTTCACATCGTTTACTCATGGTAAGTGTATAGGAATGTAGAAAATTATCAAAAACATTTATGATGGACAGTTTCAATTCACATTATAATAAATTAATATTAATGAAATAACACTCTCTCATTTTGTGCGGTAAACTTACAGGCTAATAACTACCCATAATCCTTTGCCAGAGCATACATTTGGCATTTATCTGGTTCAGCAGGGGCATCCATGCTCTCCAGTATTGAAATGACAGCCAATCCAGTTCATTCAGTTCTGAAAGAGCCATATAATTAGCGTTTATTGCCTTGGCCTGGATGTGTTACTTCATGATGAGACAAAAGAGACATAAATACCTGAATATTGTAGCATTTAAAAATAATAATAATTTTAAGGATACAAACTGTAAATGCAGATATGCAGAACAGATTAGTGTGTGTGGAGGTTCTTCAAATTTACCAAAAAACAGTTTTTAGAGTATCACAAAAACATTATGATGGCTTTATGAGTCAAACTGATACACACACAAACATGATATGGAAGAGTCTAGGAGAGCAGAAGAATAACTAAACATACTGATCTATACACAGGATGACAATTGGTTACCTTAATAAAAACATCAAAGTGCCACATTTCATGTTCTTGTTGAGTCCTAAACCAAATGACTCCACTGATAAGTACTTCCATAATAAAAGTTTAGAGAGACAGTTTAAACAAGCGATAACACAACCTTATTACCTCTTCATTGTTCAATGATATGGTCAATGTTTCCAGATGCCAAGCCTAGACCCCAAGAACAGTATTTCCAGGAATCCCCACCACAACACCCAAGGGATTCCTGGGAAAACTGGACCCTGAGGACGAGGTTACAAGGTCTTCACAAGCATTTCGACACCACAGCACAGGCAAACTAGACTTTCCTGCTAGTGTGTATGGAGAGGGAAATCATTTCTGGTTTTAAATCCTTGAGAAGAGATATGGTCTAGTAGACTAATTTGTAAAGCAGTCAAAATATCTGATGTACACAAACATTCACATTTTTTTAAGAGAAAAACACTGGATAACACATATATATCTTAGAAAAATAAATAATACAACCTTTATCAAGCTTGTTCGCTAATTATCAAGCTTAGTTCCTGAGGCTTATTCAAGACAAACGTTTTGGTAGATAGAATGGGCATACCATATAGGCCTTTTGGTTCTTATCTGCCATCACATCTATGATTCTGTTTCTTCTATATAGCATAATAAAAATATGAGACTGCAGTAGTTATTTAAATTAATAAAAAAAACAATCATGGTTTGTTTACTTCTGGTTGTCCAGAGTTAGTCCATATCAAGAGAGACATGGACAGTCTAATACAGGTAACCAATTCCTTACACGTTACTTCACTTCTGTTCTGTGGCCATCCTGAAGCTCTGTGTGCTTTTTTCCTGTCATCTTGTACTTGGTCGCACATTTCTTTCCTTCCCGAGCTACAGTGCTTCATCTCAGACTCACAACTGACCAGAGATGCAGCACTGCACCTTGGGCTGGCAGATACTAGCATTCTCTGGAAGGAAATGTCCTTCTAGATCTTCACCAAAGGTGGCTGCTGGAAAGAGCAAAATACAGACTTACCACAGCTTCTTACCACTCCTGAAATAGAAGACAAAACATAATACTCACATAGGTTATTTTAGAGATAATCAGTGAAGCTCGTGAAAGACCACTGTTTATGATCCACTGACTATGTACTTGGTTATAAGTAACATAACTTTATCTGCGTTGGTGCCAGAATCCATAAATAGCTTCTCATATCTGCTTTTAAAGAAAGTGCACCACGACATATGGTCATACATTTCAACACGTTATTGCTTTAAATGCTTTAAAACATAATTTAGATTTATGTGAAATGGTTACTGATATTAATAAGTAGACTTATAGCCGAAATTCATGACCTAAACTAGCTGTGCTAAAAGTTTAGAAAAGTCAAATTCCTTCAGTGGCTGATTTTTGGCAGTGGTTTTAGCTGTGAGTCAAAGCGGCTGCTCCTTGAGACAGACATTGTTATATACAACTGAGCAAGTGATTTCCTCTCTTTCCAGCTGTTATTATGAGGTTTGGACAAGAAATGAGGAAATCATTCACAACCATAAAGCCAGTTCCGAGCATGGTCCTGCCCTCTCACCTGCCCTCCAAGTTTCAGGAATGTTACCCATGCTGCATCACAGATGTTTGGATCAGTTGGGGCTCATAGGGTCTGTCTGGAATATAGTGGGTGCTGTTATTATCATTAATGATCATCATTTTGGTTGTCAGGCTTCTTTGTAATAACACCTACCTATAAAAAAAAAAGAATACATTGATTAAGCTATGTGAAATGTAATCAATTTAGTTAAAAAAAACTCTTGTATACATTGACTTTACTTTAAATACTGCAATGAATGTAATATGTGATAAGTATATAAATATATTTATTTTTCCACACCTGAAATACTGCATTATCTTTACCCATAAATCTTGACTTGTCCTTAGCCTTATATATTGATTGACCAAGGAGTTATTTTCTATTTATCATTTATTTATAATCTTTGGTCATACACAAAGGTTATAAACTCAGCTATTATATTGTAGTTCTCGCTGGCATTTAAATTAATTAAGTACCGTATTTAGTTCTTTGCACACTATTTTTTTTGTATATTCTGTGCCTTTTGTTACAACATTGAAGTGGTCCATTAAAAGGGACATTGAACTTACAAATTTGCTACCACATTTTTTGAATTCATGACAAGTGAGTTCCGCAAGGTTTAAACAATGCTATTTGAATCCTTGTACAATCTGCTTTTGGAGCAAAATCAAGACCCCATTCTTACTAATTCTAATATAGCTGTTCCAAGGCTCTGCACCAGCATTTTATCAGAAAATCAACTACTCACTGAACCTAATACAGCTAAAACCATTTGAGAAGAAGGCCCTGACTTTGCTCCAATATTGGTTTGTAGAATAATTAAAAAAACATTTAACCCATTGTGTATGCAATCAAAAACACACCATAGTATCTAATTTGAAAGTACAGTACATACTCCAAATTTTTGTTACATATGAGACAATAAGACAATAGGATTCCAATCCCCCTTCCAGACTGTCTTCTTCTGAGCATATTTGAGAGAGTTCCAAAATAATTTACTGTTCTCAAGACATTACAGCATTGAGTCTGGCACAAGACATTTTTGTGTTTTCAACCTACCAATTAAGGTCACAATAATGAATTGCACTCAAAAGCAATCTGTAAGTCTGTTAGCATGTTTTCTGTAAAAGACATATCAGGAGAGCCTTCTTTGATTTTTGTTTTTGGAGGCTTGTAGATATGTATTTAGACACCCCGAATCCAGGGCTCGTCTCTGGATGTTGGATGCACTAATAGGTGATTGGTCAGTGTTATTGTTATGTGATGAACATATTTTCATCTTAATGTCACCCTTGTAGAGTGGTTTAATTATAATAAATATTGCCACTTCTATGATTTGTATTTATTAGATTTACAAACTTTTTAATGTACACTGTGCTTTGAACACTAGGAAAGAGCAGTCTCGTAGCATTTTTCTGGTCACTCCAAAAAAATAGATTAACAGAGAATTCAAACATATATTTGGTTTCTTATAGTGCTTTGAAAATCTTCAAATACAATGCACATCATACAATGTATTGTATTACATTTATCAGTGTATTAAGGGAGGACTTCTCACAATATGATGTGTAAAAGAGATTACACCAAGCTGCTGCTCTCATGCCTTTCCTTGAGGTCCCCCCTCCCCATATCTGGGCTTTCACTAGAACTGGCCCTGGGGGATGATGAGTGTCTTCCTGGAGATTTGGCTTCATGGCCAGTACTTTTTATTTTGTATAAAAGACAGAAGGTATATAAAGAGGCTTCTTCTCATGTGTAATTATTTTCACCAGCTTTCAGGATTTTCTAGAAAAAACAAAGTGACTGAGCAGATGTGCAACAGCTGGCGCCTGTCAGATGACTTATTAGGGACCAGCACTGCTACCAGATACATATCTAACTGCTTTATTAATTGTGAGCTTTGCATCTCAATACTCTGAAATATATGCAGATCAGTGGTGCTTTCCGCCGTCATACACAAATATTGTCACCTCTGGGCTGTAACAAAACAGGAGCGTGAGTGTTACATTTGGTGTACAAATACACACAACAAAAACTAAGTGTGCCCATCTACAGTACATACATGGGTGACACTGCACTTGGGAATATATAAGAAATATAACTACCCATGTGTTATATACAAGACATGATTTCATGTACTGCAATGCAGTGTGTGCATGTGATACCTAGTAGGTACATATTATATTGCATGTCTTAGGTGTTATTACTGCATCTTAATTGTTCATAACCTCTTTTGCCTGTGATATTACCAATACCATCTTCCTATATCTTTCAGGTATAAGTTCACAATGTTGACCCTCACCTACAATGCCAATCAGCAATAACAAATCCTCCCATAACTCAAACTTGATTTCCATAAACCCCCCAAACTGCACCTTACCTCTGTCAACAGCCAAAATTGTCTATAATTTGTAAAAATTGTTACCTCACCATAGGAAGCACCAAAATGAATGTTCAAATGCTTCATAATCTCTCTGAAAATTCATCATATGTTTACATGCTCCTCAAACATATTTTCCTGATAAGACCTCCATTGTTTTAACCCGTTACTCAGTATAGAACTAGATTGCAAGCACTAACAGAGGAACAATCCTGATCTTCTTCTGCACAAGAATGTATACTTATGTCATGCATGTGCAAGTATAACCCACTATATGTAGCACTACAGAATATGTTGATGTATTATAAATAAATGATACAAGTGTGAGTACAAATGACAAATCTAGTGTCATTGTCACAGAATATAAGTGCGCATGAATTCTATGTTTTTTCCACCATCACATAGATTAAGATCTTTACTGCGTCCTTATCTTATATTTTGTGTATTTCCGTATATTGCCTGTAATGTCTTTTCGGAGTCATGTGTATCAAGTCAATAAAATGTAAATGGTATATATATCAGTCCTTCCCCATGCATACTGTAAAGTGTATATATATGTGTGAGTGAGATTTATGTACCAGGACACTGAATCTAGATATCTATCACACTGCACAGCTTTCTTCAGATGCATCCAGACCTAAAACTAAAAATAGCTTTTTCCATGATCTGGACTACAGAAAATGTCTCTTCCTTTTATGGTCAAAGGCAGATTCCTACAACTTCAAACGGCTCCAGTCCCCCTCCGGCAGTAAGCCAAACCACTGGGGGCCTATGCTGTTTTTTTCCTCAGCAGTTTATTCTGGGCTACATTATAATATTTGAACCCAAAGGCAAACTGGGGGTACTAGGATCAGATAAATTATATTGTTATGAACGACCTAATTAGGAGTTTAGCAGGAAATTCATGGAATTCCCACAAACAGCCACTTAAATTATATAATTTGTATTTATGTAATCCAATTGTAAAGAGACATAGAGTACCTTGGCACTGGATATATGAATTACAATATTAATTCTTGCCTCAACAAGAGTATTGGGCATCATCTTCACTGTTACCATATTGACTGCTCTCTTTGGCCCTCTATGTTAACCCTTGTTTTTCTGACCCTTTTTATTAAGCCCTCTTTTCCTAGCACTCTCCCATTTAACCTTACTCTCAGCACTTTACTTTTGTACCCCCTGCTCCCCTTGTTCTGTAAACTACAACATACTCTTGTGAATACTGTGATAGTCATCCGAAATCAGAGCCGATAAATATTACTCTATAGTATTCTCTGAAAAACTATAATGATTATAATAAACTAGCGAATTGCACGTCAAAAAATTACGAGCATGACATTGTAAGCCAGGGAGTGCTTTTTGAGACATAATGTAAACGTAAACGTTTTTTACCCTGAGGACCTTTGGAGCTCATTGCAGCCGACGTGGGCGCCTCCACCTCCGCAAATGCGGCCCCTTGCTTTGCGAGGCTCCGCATTTGAGGCCTGCAATGAGCCTTTGGCTCATTGCAGCCGACGTTGGAGCCTCCACCACGCTTTGCGAGGGTCCGCATTTGCGGCCCGAACTGCATCCCTTGATTCCCAAGCTCGCAAGAGTAGTTTGACAACTATTATATGGGAGAATGCTGTACATAATACATCGGTAAGATTTCAAATGATTGGTATAATTTCAATGGAGATCATATAAAATGTATCACCCACCTATTTTTATACACCTTGGAAAATGAACCCCTTGAATACATCACAGTGGTATTTAATTTATATCACATGAGAAATATCTTATTTTAACATTTTACTCCTTCTAGTAAGGTTAGAAAAACAAATTAACAGTGATTAGTTTCATTCATACCATTCTGCCATTGCTGAAATACATAAAAAGTAAGGAGGACATGCTTATTTAAAAGCCCACAAGTGATCTTTTTGGAGAGTTTTGGTAAAGCAGACATTTTGAATTAATCTAATTCTCTAGGTAAAGAGAGTAGGTTGGTTTTGTGGTACAGATTAAGTAAAATCACAAGATTTTGGTTCAAAACACTTAATCCTTTTTTTTATTTATTGTTATTTTGTTTTAGTTACTTTATGTAAATTTATCGTTTTATAATAATCCCCACAAAATCTTCTCTGTCTTGTTCTAAGGCTGCAAATTACACTATGGCCCTCATTCAACTGCAATTTGGCCAATTGAATAGGGCTCTGTATAAGCACATAGCATATTTTTTTCAGAAGTTTTTACTTAGTGAAGACCTTGCTTTTGCATAGAAGTTCACTAACTAAACACTTCTATAAAAAATATGCTATGTGCTTATATAGAGCCCTATTCAATTGGCCAAATCACAATTGAATAAGGCCCTTAGTTAGAGCCCTATCCAATTAGCCAAATCGCAATTGAATGAGGGCCTTAGATAGAGTAATGCTTGTGTAATGTATAAATACAAAGGGCCTCATTCAAATGTGATTCGGCCAATTGAATAGGGCTCTATATAAGCCCAAAGCATATTTTTTTTACAGAAGTTTTTAGTTAGTGAAGACCTTGCTTTTGGATAAAAGTTCACAAACTAAAAACTTCTGTAAAAAAATATGCTATGGGCTTATATAGAGCCCTATTCAATTCGCCAAATCACATTTGAATAAGGCCCAAAATAAGCAGTGAGTTCATCTATCAAGTGAATGGCATTTTAATCCTGTAATTTAACACACATCACTTCAGATTACATTTATAATTAGGAGTCTTGTCCAGTACATCTGAAGATGATCACCAGGATAATACAACTGTGTTATATAACAGGCCCGTGATCCTAATATCCCTTGGCACATGATCCCACAATGCTTTGCATTTGTGCAGAAAACACTGCCCACCTAATACATCAGTTCCTTGAAAACATCAGAATAGTTTTTCACTATTATGGAATAAACCGATGCATCTTTGAAGAGATCATGACTTCACTCCTAATTCACTATGACCTCTAAGAGATGGATGGCAGCTTCACTGTATTTCTTTTTAGCTTTTTATAGTGACGTTATGATGACACAATATGGTTAGGACCGCACATCTCATAGTATTAAACTAATCCTGGTACCCGAGAGCTGTGAGCAATGTTTGTGTACAGAGCCGATTGTCCCTGGGTACATGCAGTAACTAATAGGATGCTCCCTGAAGGAAATAGGGAGCGTGTGACACAGACACTTAACATCTCTGTTTATATGTAACATTCTTCATAGAATAAAAACAGCTTCAATAGCAATCTGTGGGGTCAGGGTGCATGTGAGAGAGGACACTACAAATGTGGTGGAATAGAGGGGTCAGAAATGAGCATTAAAGAGAGCAGGAAATGCCTTATTATTACAAACCACAGACAAAAATATGTTTTTGTGGCAGATTGTTATGCTAAAAGATAAAAAAAATGGAGGGTAATTAAGACAAATGTTGTACATGCTGACATTTAACATAAAATAAATACCTAAGTAATTACAACTGAAAAACTCTACTGCTTAAGAAGATAAAGTTTAAATTTGTTGAAGATCCTTTGTACAAAAATCTGCACTTTATGAATATTTAATTCATGTTAAAGTAGTAATACAGATATATGACAAATATATGTATATATATATATATATATATATATATATATATATATATATATATATATATATACATTCACATACAAGTATATATATATATATATATATATATATATATATATATATATATATATAAACACAAATCCGTAGATTCAAGATGTCCAGTCTGAGGACCGACCTACTGGCTAATTCATTGGCTTGTCCTAAAGGTGTAAACTTCTATTTAGCTCATCAGTACTATAAACAGTGGTAAATATCATGTAGTATATTAGTCTGATCCCACCGAATCGAGTAGTCTAGCCCAAAAATACCATGCAAACCCCTTTAAAGAGTATTACCGTCTAACCCCATACACCTATCTCATCCTTCCTGGGCCTCATCACTTAGCAGTGCAGATGACCTCTATAGTATATAGACTCCACTGACTTGAATGATGAAAAGATCCGTAATGGCACATCTGTGTGTTCAGTGTTCAACTCTTTACATTGAATATCATTTTGGTTTGTGTTTATTATAGAATAATTATTTACTAATATCATTTTATTGACACAAAGTACATATAAAAAAAGGTATTTTTAAGCAAAAATACACACATTAGACAGTTTATATATCTAGTCATCTATATAAGTATTCCATAGAATACATTTTGCTGAGATTTCCTTTATATATTTATCATTCTCAACCAACTAATTGAAGTCCCCTTTACAATATTATATTCAAACACTGAGGGGACTATAACACAATTTAAACCGTGTAAGCTTAACGTTAGGAGGAAAAAAATTGCAAACACATTTAGGTGTATTATGAAGTGCAAACTCAAAACACTTCAGCGCTCGGGTTAATGTGTTCAAGTTGCAATATTGCGTGTAAACTGGAACACCAAGTGAACCTCGGCCAGACATCATTTCATTGTTCAATGGATTGAATTCTGGCAAATTCACACTGTTTACACCCTGGCTTTCTATCAGACATCTGTGTGCAGTGTTAAATCCAATATATTATGCGTTTAACATGTAATAATGTATAAACCCAAATAATGTGTCAGGCTGGGTATGTTTAGTTTGTTATTGCGTGTTTTTGTGAGTATAACATTCTCAGTATCATGGGTTGGATGACTAGACATTGGGTTATATGAAGGGGATTTTATATGGAGTCTTTTTCAATATCTATACCTATATTATGACACTTTAGTGAGCAGACTTAATAAAATAGAATTGGAGTGCGAGGGTTATTATTATTATTATGTTTATTCCATAGTCAGGGACGCGGTGAATACATATAACTAACATAAAAAACGTACACATACTAGTACACAAGGTGTAGATGACCCGTTCATGGTGAGGTCTTTTCTCAATAGTGATAAAGCTCTTAGTTTAGCAGTTTTTGCCCAACTTGTATCAATCAGATATAAAATATTGAATCAAAATGATAATATGTTGGCCTCTTGCATTAGGTTTACTCATCTCGCTTAACTAAACAAATATATTTGAGGCAGGTATGTAATCCACCAGGTATATTCTACTGCTTTTCCCACCATAAGGGAGAAGCTTTGATAGCACACTGATCAGGATTATACTGCCACAATACAGATGTTTTCTCTGCCAGTCTGGAATAAACCAGTTCACATGACACCAATCCATTTGAGTTTACAAAAAGGTTTGTGTGTATCATGTCCCTATACCTAATACAAACTAAAAGCTTGTTGCAATACTGTGATACAAAGCTGATTTTCTATCAAATGATGCGATCTACTCAATAAGGACTAGCTAGGCTATGATCTTGTTTGTCTGCCTAGATCACAGTAGTAGATTACCAACTATGGGCCTCATTCAATTGCGATTCAGCCAATTGAATAGGGCTCTATATAAGCACAGAGCATATTTTTTTACAGAAGTTTTTAGTTGGTGAACTTCTATCCAAAAGTAAGGTCTTCACTAACTAAAAACTTCTGTAAAAAAAAAAAATGCTATGTACTTATATAGAGCCCTATTCAATTGGCCAAATCGCAATTGAATAAGGCCCTATTTCTTGAGATATGAATATCGTGTGATACAGTTTTATTGAATGCATATGAGGGAAAACAATGAGTATCTTCAAGGTTTAAATCCTCCCCTGGGACGCAACCGCCATGACATACCAAAACATACAATGAATGATGGACTTGTACGGTAAAATATTTGTGTAATGAATCATGAAGCAGCCAATTATATAAATTCAGTCTGAAGCCAAAGTGTATTTGGTATTACTGGTGCATAAGATCGTCCAGCAAATGCTTGGTTAAAGGGACACTAATAAGTCCTATATTTATTACTATGCCATTTTTAAGACATACAGTCATATTTGATAGTTACATTTTATTTTTTTACTTCCTAGTAAACAAATAATATACATTTGAGAGTCTAAAAAAGGACAGAGCACTTACTTCTAACTTCAAAATCTCAGCATATGAAGTGTTTATGCAATCTAAGAAATGTGCAAATTAATATACATATTTTACTCTGTAATCCTAAAACATATTAACATTTTCCTCTTATGAAATGTATTAGCTTTCCAAAAGGAATGTCCATTATCATTTTTATATCTTCAGAACAGTATACTATAATTATCGCAATTTCATTTAACACTTACAGCATGGGTAAGAACACAGCCTACTGGATGTAATTTGGCACAACATTACTAACCTACCCCCGAGAGAGCTCCCATAAATGGGATCATGCCAAATGGTGCCCCAAACAGAGCATCTCCAAAAGACAGCTGGTTTGGAGGTGTCAGCTTTAATAGAAAGAAGAACTAACAATAAGAACGGACACAAAGAGCCTCATTCAAATGTGATTGGGCCAATTGAATAGGGCTCTATATAAGCACATAACATAATTTGGGGCCTTATTAAAATGCGATTTGGCCAATTGAATAGGGCTCTATATGAGCACAGAGCTTATTTTTTTACAGAAGTTTTTAGTTTGTGAACTTCTATCCAAAAGTAAGGTCTTCACTAACTAAAAACTTCTGTCAAAAAATATGCTCTTTGCTTATATAGAGGCTTATTCAATTGGCCAAATCACCATTGATGATTAGATTCATGATGCCAATATATATAAGGGATTCTGCTGAATGCTGAAATCTATCAAGGAATGACAGCATTTCCCATTTTTAAATAATACAAGCATGGCAATTCATACTATTTGTGCCATGCCTTACAAAGTCATAGATGAATGTTTTGTTTATAATTTGTTATACAATTATTTATTATATATTTGTATGCTGGTATAATTGCTTTAGTATGATTAATACCCAATAACTTGCTATGGTTTTTACCAAACTACTTTATTTACGAGCAGATTATTAATCTACCACATGTGTTTTATGTCTGTGACTTTGTAATCATTAGCCAAATATTACAAAAAATCATCTGTCAGACAAATTACACAGAATACTGCAATATTCACCAGGGACTTTGAATTAGTAAGAACACATTTACTTATCTGTTAACTGATTTAAGAATTCTCAGGAACATGGCAGTATTAGTTTAGTTATTGTTCCTTGTATTGATGCTAACTTTTATCATTAACTCACATACAATATGTTGGTTCTTTATCAATAAATGCTAATAAAAAAAATATATAGTGTTATGATGAGCTAAACATAACACTTTTCAGTAAACTTGATGCATATAGCCATGGAGCAGTGCAAAAAAACAAGTTAGTGCTTTTATCTAGCTCCAACCCAGGGGTGTAGGATACAGCTCATTGTATACGCAGGCCATAAAATAGCTTATATATACATACAAATAAACATAGGAAAATCTGGGGGGGATTTGTCCCCCCATCCCTACACCCATTCTCCAACCCAAAGCATTGACTCTATATCATTTTGTGATGATGCATTTATCAAAAGTGTTAGCCACCAGTCACCTAAAAGGAGTCTGTATGTAATATTAATGATGCATATATCTAGGTTTTTATACTCAAATAATCTCTACAGAAACCAATGTGGTTTAGGCCTTAAAAGACTTTGCTTAAGATAACAGCCTGTTCTTTATATCAGGTAAATAGCACCATTAGACTTGGCTTGTGCCAGCAAGTAAACCATGGTATCTGGGCCAGCTCACATTACTCTGGTACATACATCAACCTTTTTTTTTTTTTTACAAATAAAGTATATATATATATACAGCTATACCTTGTTTAACGCTGTAGATAGGTTCCAGGCAATAAGAATGCTAAGCAAAACAGCTCTAAACGGCTCTCGTTTAACATGTGGAAGATAGGGATGGGGGAAATCATGCAAAAAACACACAATTTCAATTAAAATTTAAACTTTTTTGGTTTTATATGAACTCCAAAGAAACAGCCCACATAACACTAACACAAACTGAACATTAGCAGAAATATCAACTTTAGCATTAAAAGGGGTCTGGCAGGAAAAACAGCTCTATAGCAAATCAGCTCTAAACGGGGTAGCTTTAAGCGGGGTATTGCTGCATATATCAATGGCTATAACTTAAGATATAAACTGCTAATACGTTATCTAGACCTGGGCCAGTATCTGCCAGAGTGATTTCCAAACCAATTATTATCATTTAGATAAACATGAACATTTACTTTTTGGTGGGGAAAAGGTTAATAAGCTTCTCATATTAATGTTTCCTGTTTTAAATAATCAGCAAATGACATACTTCAAGACCTCTGTTACTAAAGATTACCCATACTGTACCTCTATATGTTTTGATCTAGATAACAAATTTACATTAAATCTAAGTGTTTGAATGATTTTTTGCCACTTTTCAAGAAAATCTGTGAAATTTGCCACTTGCTGAGATAAAAACTATAGCAGGTTATGATACACAGCTAACAGGCTTGGGCTTACATCCATTCTCACAATCACATCACCAATTCTCCCAGGGAGCTATTAGCTACTGACTAGAACCAAGGGTCACAGAAAGCTAGGCCAAAGATCACGGACACTTTTCAATTTATTTTACTTAAAATAAGTTTGTGAAAAATATAACTTTCCCCCCTCACTGCTAGACTTGAGCAGCACCTATCTTTTACAAACTGCTTAGCTCAGGTGGCAGAGTATACTACAACTGGCCTGCAGCTGCCTTGGTGTTGCACAGTAAAAGTAATTTCACAGTGTCAACCAAACTAAACAATCTGTAAAGAATATGAGGCAATTCAGTCTAATGATAAGTGGACATCTATATTCAGCTTAATTTTTCTCACACACAATCAACTTCTTTAATAAACATACATTGAAAAGTTGTTTATACTGATTTTTATAACTTGCAAGCTATGGGCCTCATTCAATTGCAATTTGGCCAATTGAATAAGGCTCTAAATAAGCACATAGCATATTTTTTTTAAAGAAGTTTTTAGTTAGTGAAAACCTTGTTTTTGGATAGATGTTTACTAGCTAAAAACTTCTTTAAAAAAATATGTTATGTGCTTATTTAGAGCCTTATTCAATTGGCCAAATTGCAATTGAATGAGGGCCTTTGAAAGCAGGACATTACAATGGTCCACAAATTAATGTCAGGATAACCTTATGTATATCCAATACATATTTGAATCCCTTTACTATATTTGCCTACTTCCGGTGGACGGCAGTTTTCAGCTTTTTCTTTATAATATTACTTTTTGATTATCCTGATTCTGCTATCCTTCAATTTTAATGTATAACCAATTGTTCTAGATGTGCTTTTGAGCCTTCATTTAATGTAAATATATCTGCCAGTATTTTAATGGGCTCCATATATTGCTTGTGTATTGTAAGATATGGTTCATCTCAGTAAAAGTTATTGTATGTACTATTCTCCAGTTTATTCATGCCAACAGAGGATAAATGCTGTTATGCATCATGGTACCACACTATGGGCTGCTCCACACAGGAACTCTCACTGGTATTATTGGTTGATCAGTTAATGTTCATATTAATAGGATACTGTCACTTTAACAACAGACAGATTCAATCTTAATTTGAATAATAAACTGTCTATACATTGTAATAACCATTTTCTCTAGAGTAAATCATTTCTGAGACATCAGCAAAGTTTGTGCAGCTCCTTTCTGCTGGTATGTTACTCAATATGCTAATGTGTTCCTCAGAGTGCATGATAAGTGTTGGTGAAGGGTCTAATGGAATAACATTGAGGTACATTGTTTTGCCACCACAGAAGCAAGCAAACAGACCGTGGGCCACATTCAATTGCAATTTGGCCAATTGAATAGGGCTCTATATAAGCCCACAGCATACTATTTTTACAGAAGTTTTTAGTTAGTGATCTTCTATCCAAAAGAAAGTTCTTCACTAACTAAAAACTTCTGTAAAAAAATATGCTATGTGCTTATATAGAGCCTTATTCAATTGGCCAAATCGCAATTGAATGAGGCCCTGTGTTACTAGTTAGCAAATCAAGAAAGCTGATTAGTATTCCGGCGCTATCCATTTACATAATAATAGTACACAAACCATGCTGAATGTCTCATGGACGAGTAACTTTAAAAAAATATTGCTAGTACAATGTACAGTCTGTTTTTAATGCTTAAGACTTTTTTTTAAATGACTTGATTTGGGGTGACAGAGTCCATTTAATGTTAACTTGCAGGAACAATCCATACTCATTGTTGGAGTGTTTAGGACTCTAAGTAGTAGGATGGGAAATCTCTAAACCCGGCTAGATATAGTATGACAGAAGAGCCTCGGGGTATTTCCAGCGGTTAAAGCTGGCCACATCTGGAGCAGCTGCCTTGCTTCTCGGCTGCCAAAACTGTGTCCCGCTCTTGACAGGAAGTAGCTTTGAGGTTTGGCAGCTCTATCAAGCCACACTTACGTACGGAGTGTCTCACTCGGTAGAAGGAAGACTTACTCATTTTTTTTTTTATCAGCAATCTTGCCATAGAGTTCATTCTTTGAATTCAGGACTTTTCCATGATACATACAAACTATTGGTCAGTCATTTGACTGTTCCAGATGTGGGGTTCACCTCTCACCTTGGATCCAACCCAATACTATATAATCAATTCAATCTTGATAGGTGCTTTAGGGAAAGGAAAATAATAATAATAACCAGTTAACAGAACGGTCACATAATTATGTAATAAACTAATCTAAATTTGGACATTTGGCCAAAATTAGTAGCCGGGAGACCTTAATAAATAACTTTTTAATATATATATATATATAGCATCATACGTAGCTTGAGGACTATTTAACCTTTTCTCTGAAGTTAGGCAATGAGCTCTGTTTGTTGTACACTTGTGTAATATGACATATTCAGAAAAGCATTCTAATTAGTGATATGAGACTATTCCCAATCACATGTTATGCTATAGAGCATGTCCACTAAATGTCTAAATAAATATCCTACTGGAAAGTATGGCTCAGTAGAATAACATAGGATTTGATGGTCTTACCTCACTATAGAGAAAACTCTCACTGAGTACAGCCCATATAGATGCTGGACCAGCCAACAATTCCCAAATATTGCCTCTTTTAGATGAATAGGATAGTTACAGTACCCCTGGCTCTTTTTGGTGATTTTAAGCGTGCGCTCTAATGCGTTAATAAATAAAGACATATTGAAGCTTTTAACATAGCTTGAAAACTGCACATGTAAACAAAATCATTTGATGTCTTCCAGACAGCTCCAGATGAAGGGCTGTAGCCGTGCTGGGGTTTGGAACAGAGAGTGTCTAGACAAAGTATGGCAGGACTTAGGAGGATTCGTTGTATAGAGACAGACAGAAAGACAATAATATATTAGAGAGAAATTACATACATTCTACTGAGTATTAGAAGTTAGGCCTAAAAAGTCATTTTATTAGATGTTAAATAGCCATGGGTGAATCTTACTATAACATACAGGACTGCAAATATCAGTGACGTTATGAACTCTTACATCCTTATACCCAACATTGTTATATGAATATTCAAGCAGCATATACAATACACCATAAAATAAATTCAGCCCCATATTATTCATTTTTTGTCATTGGCTGTAAACTGGCGGTGAGATGTGTTTGTGGGTAATCACCCCAATTAATACTTTATAGGAGTAATAGAAGGCAGCATTGGAAATAATACAGATTTAAGATAAGCCACATTGAGTATTATGAAGTTGATTTCCATTTACATTACAAACATGCACACATATCATATGAGGTAGTACTGTCAGGCAGTGGAATATGGTGGTACCATAATTATAATAAATATAACATGAGTACACCAAAGGTTGCAATGAACCCAAAAAGATGCCCGCTTACCTTCTCGCCAGGGATGGTTGTACAGGTGGATATCAGCATCCTGTTCATCTCTGCAAACTTTAACCCCTCAGTTGCTGTAAAGCAAAGGCTGAGCTTGAATGAGATTGCTTTGTGCAGGTTCTTTGATGAGGGGCTTCCCTGCACAAGACTCTAACCATCTGGGGGAAAAGACCTTTTTTCAATTACCTTATATGAGCTGGAGAAGTGAGGCCAGCCTGTTATAAGGCACATCTGTCAGGTTAGGATGGAACACCATTGGCTGGGGGTGCAGTCACGTGACCCCCCTCCTTCTCTTGCCTTGACCTGTGACAGTTTAGAAAGTTTTCAGTTTTACCCACTAAGGACTGCCTGTTTGACAATTTTCATATTTCTTCTAAATTTGGAGTTTTCAGACAATGCTAGGAGGCTTGGCTGAGATGCCAAGAACCATGTGGGAATCATTAGGGTTGAGAGAGGGGGGAGACATAGAAGGGGGAGGGACAGAAACAGAGAGAGAGAGAAATAGAGGGAGAGTGAGACCATTTTTTGTGCCAGAAAGATGTCTGGGAACACTAATGAACCAAACTCACAGGATCTTGCCTTAATTAACCCATTTATGTCCATACTTCATTTTCAGCATACAAACAAGATGTTACTGTGACTTCCTGCTCATTCTGAAAGTGTGGGAATGTTTTCTTACTATGCATGAGAAATAGAAATGGGGGCTGCATCAAAATAGACCCCTTCTCCCTCCTCCTCGGCCATATAAAATAGATATATTTCTCCAGGGAATACATTTTCCACAAAAATATCAATATTGCAGCTAGGATCACAGCCTCGGGGGCAATGAGATAGTGAATGAGGATTATTTTATAGCAGTAACAGTGTTCCCAGCATTCTTTAATACCATTGCCTTCCTATTACACTTATACAATCGTCACATTTCAGTGTGATAAAATGTAAATGAAAAAACACATTATTATTTTATTTAACAACATGCCGCGCTGCTAGATTACTGCTATAATAGCCATAAAATTATTATTTGGGATATGCATAAATAAGATATTTTTTTACCCTTTCTTCAGAAAAGTAACAAAATGTATTTGGTGTATTGTACCAGTTGTAAAGGCTTCATTAGTTTTCAAGTGACTAAAGCACCTCGACCACTAGCATCACAGTAGTAAGTACATGCCCTGGCTGTTCTAGGAAATAACATTTTTCATAATTATGGTAGCAAAGCTTATTGGTCCCTTTATGGAAAAATCTAATTTGCTAACTAATTAATCAAGACAGAAATAAAATAAAGCAGTGGGACTCGACCTTCATTGGTGGTGTCAAATACACATTCTGCACTTGTAGCAGGTGCTATAGGAGAAATAATACACATCAGAAAGATAGAGCCTGACCATTGCATAACGTTACATCTTTGTGGTGTTCTTCAAGCCACTTTTGGCCATTATTAGACATCTTCCATGTAACATATGAAACAGGCATCATCAATATCTTAAGTTAGATAAATAAATCCATTACCATTGTATTTAATACTATAATTATCTATTTGGTAACTAAATCTATCAATATCACACACATTCCCATTTAACACACGTATAGAACAAACACATAGGGCCATATTCAATTGAGGTTTCGGGCAATCCGGTAGTCTGTAAGTGAGGTTGCAAGTTAAATTGCTTTTCAACTGGCGTCTTTTTGCGTGCTCCGAACGGCTTCCAAGTTAAGGCCTTGAAAAAATGGCGATAGCTAAACTCGTAACTTACAGCCTCCAGAAGCCTTTGATCTTTCACTTTCGCGAATAGCTATTCAATTGTTCAATTTCCCCAAATCCGCAAATGTTTTCACACCTGTAAATGGCAAATGAAGAAGTAAATCCAACGAGTGCTAGAGAGGACCGGCAAGAGGGTTAAACACCTATTCGTAGCACTGTAAATACAAATAAAAAATCCCTACTGCACTGTAAAAACCGGGAAAGCGATGATAGACATTAGAATTATTTGCACAAGTCTCAAGCTTGCAAATCGGCAGGAAATGAAATGTATTTTTATGTTTTATTTCGGGGTTAAATTGATCTCGGGTATCAATGAGTAAATACATATCAGGCCACCCACATGGACTAGAACAGTATTGCCATTAATTTCCATAATACTTTATTTTGAGGGTTTGCGAATCTGAGCGCATATCGGACCCCCAAACCTAATTGATTGACATGTAACCTCCATGTTTTACTGCCGTAATAATGACAGTCTAATTTTCTATTAGCTGATTCAAAATGGGAGGTTACAGGCTTGCTTAATTGATCATGTTCTTGCCCTGAACTGCTACGAACCAGTGCATGGTTTACGGTTTTGGCTTTGGGACCGCAACTTGCGGGCTTGAGCAATTGAATAGCATCTCAATCGGAGATTGCCGACTGCGATCGAGTTGCGGGCTTGGAATTGAATATGGCCCATAGTATGTGTACTCTCCATATCACACACATTCCAATTATCCACACATAAATAACATGTTAACTCGCAATAGGTCACACATTGCATGCCTATAATTCTCATTAATTCAATTCTGAGATTTAGGATTATGAGTTTGCTGTCCATTTGCATGATTTTGCTTAATGATTTTGTCTCATATTGTGTAATGTTATATACATTAATATTAAATACATATATAAATATTACTTGTTGCTGTGCGATAATACACAGTGGACTACTACAAAATTACTTGCTAGTATGCTCAAGTTAACCTGGGTTTTGAACTTGCATTACTCCCTTTTTTTGTTTGGCCAAAATCTACCCTTTATATAGTAGTAAAAATACAAAGACATTTCTCAGTATTCAGCAACAGCACAAATAAGAGAGATACATTCAATAGAAAAAAAAGTAAATATTAAGAAAACAAGGTCCATAGTTTCAAGTTGGTAATTGTCACAATCACAAAGGTGCGCACACAATACAAGAACAACATGAAAGAGCTCTGGTGTATAGAGTAAAGAGAGAGTAAATATGGGTGTCTGAAAGGGAGAGTAATACATGTGACCAAAACTGGGCCCTATGTAAGTCTTGTAGCTTATCAATATTAGGGGAGATATGTTTGCAATAATATACAACAATTCTCAAAGCACCATTATTTTCATGGATTTGCTGTAAAATTTTAAGTTTGCAGTAATTGAAAGAAACATGTCATTTTTATACACTTTGGGCCTCATTAAAATGTGATTTGGCCACCTGAATAGGGCTCTAAATAAGTACATAGTATATGTTGTTACAAACGTTTTTAGTTAGTGAGCTTCTATCCAAAAGCAAGGTCTTAACTAACTAAAAACTTCTGTAAAAAAATATGCTGTGTGCTTATATAGAGCCCTATTCAATTGGCCAAATCGTAGTTGAATGAGGCCCTTTCTTTGTAAGTATGTATGATGGGGATTGTCCATTAGCCAATTGAGGCTATTTCACTTACAGAACAACTAGTCAATATTATCTTCCTTTAAAACGTTTTAAAAGTTGGAAATTATTAGTCAACATGTGTGAATTTTGGCACAGTTGCATCACAGAACCATAGCTAATATGCATGATAATCTGCCTAGGGGTAATTATCCATCCTCTAGAGGAGACTGAGTTGATTCAAAACCCCTTTGTTTTGTCACAAGATGGTAGATCAAGTCATTCTGCACCTTTTTTGGAAATGTACACTAAATGAGCGACCTGGCTGCAAATCGACTTGTATTAACAAGATATTTAAAGTACTTTTAATGTAATCTATTTTAGCTCAATATTATTTTATAAGAAAACTACACGTGCAAACAGAAGCAAAGAAAGGCTTTAGCCACAAAATATAATTGAAAAACAGTTTCTCCTGGTAATGACTGCTTCTGCATCCCCCTCACACCTCCCTCCTTGTCATTATAGATTGTATTCATTACCTGGAGCATGTTCACTTTGGAAAGGAGAGGGTTATGGGATTGCAGCCGTAGCAACCTTATCCCACAGTGCATGAATATAAAATAAACACTCATGTACAAAATACATTATGTATGCATTCAGTTATGTAAAACATAAACAGCTCATCATTTTGACAAACAGTGATTTAAATGTAAATTAGTAGCACGATGTCAGCATTGACTGTTTGCTTTTTTTTTTTTTAGAGAAGTTATAGAGGGGAAACCCTGCAAGTGTTCTCAATTCATCACAGACTATTCCCTACAAAGTTCACATGTTTGGAGGCATCCACTGAATATAGACGTCCCAGTTGTCTTTACTAAGTTATTCTATTTCTATAACATTAACTGACAGCAGACTGTATAAACATCATTTATATATTGTTTTCATTGTTCAGTTGTTTCTGACTCTCTGTGACCTCATGGACTGTAACACACCAGAAACATCCTTATGTCCAAGGTCATGCTGATCCAGTTGGTATTCATGGAAGAGATACTGGAGTGGGTTGCCATTTCCTTCTCCATACAGCTCCTGGTCTTCCTAGGTGGTCATCCATCCAAGCAGTGAACAGGCCCAATCCTGTTTGGCTTCAGGGTGGTGTGATCTCATGGTTCCCTGACTGGAATTGATCCCAGGTCAACAGTAGTGAAAGCACCGAATCCTAATCACTGGACCACCAGGGAACCCACTTATACATATTACCTTACAACACAAATCACACTTCTCAGGCAGAAGTGCACATACTGTTCCTCGTTAGATTCATGATTTGTATGACAACAGAAGCCACAAGTCCACTGAATATTGCACAATATATCGACTGCATACGGTTTATTCAGTACTAACCATCACTATAGACCTTTTAATGAATTGTGATTGAAAATAGTAGCGTATTCAGCTTGTTTTCTTACACTTTGCTACCTAAGCTGTAGAGCTGCAGGGACTTGGCTCCACACATATTATAATTTGAAAAGTATAGGAGGAGCACTGGGCTACAGATAGTGGGGAAAAAACAGAAACATTCAGTGACATTTTTCTCTTAAAAGTTTGACTTTTTTTATTCACAATAAATTCAGAAGTTGATTATACTGATCTTTTCTTTAGGAACACTTTATAGGACAACAGCAAAGGTGGCAGTTATCGTAGGATAAAGGGGGTGTTGGAGCCAGAATAATTGGGGAGGGGGGATACGGCTCATTGTTTACACAGGCAATAAAATAGCTTATTTATACATACATACAAACATAGAAAAATCTGGGGGGGGGGATGTTTCCCCCCCACCCCCCCAATCCAGTTCCTACACCCATGTGCAGTTGGAAGTTATTTAAAAATATATAAATTAGTAGTAGCAAAATAGCTTTTCATTTCCTACATATTGTAACTCAGTACAAATGATCCTTCCACCTCTTTGGTCCAAGAAAAAAAGCCACTTGTTTGTCAAGTGTGTACAAAATTAACAATATTAGCAGCCGTGTAAACCAGGGACATTAAACTTTTTTTTTTTTTAAATCTGAACTTTTAAAGACTGTTTATGAGTGCAGGAATCACCTTGCAATTGTTACATCAAATCCTGAGAGCTGGATCATGAGGGTGTTTGTAATTATCAGCCGAAGGAGGGGTGGGAGAGGAGGAAACAGGCCTAAGTCTAGAGCCTTTGTTTGATAACTGGATGAGATTAAAATTGTCACTACACCCCTTCCCCCTCACTGGCCCAGAAGCAGGATGTTGCATCAATCATAGCTCTCCAGAAATGCAAAAATGCCCCTCTCACACACACAACTTCTACCAATGAATTATGGATCCCCCCAGGGTCCTGCAGATTCATCACCATTTACTTTTTTCAAAATTTTCCCCTGCTTAATTATTGTCTTAGACAGAATCAATGTTTCCAAACATATATATTTTGCAGTGGTCCTTTAAGTTATCTGCATTAAACCCTGGTTCGTATTATGGACAGCTAGTAAGCCCCTCTGTTCCATTAGGTACCTCACTGTAATAGTTATTAAAAACAATGAGTTTCATTGCAGCAATATAAATCCAAGCAGTGCCAGTACGTATTCAAAGTAAGTCTTGATAGTAATCCAGCATAATACACTCAGGAACAGGTCCATGTCCTCCAAGCACACACAATTATGTTCTCATATTCATGTAACTGACAGTCTTACCCTCAAGTTAACTCTCGTTCACTTACACACAGGAAATCATATCAATGCATTCTTCAAAACATGCCTTTGATATCTTTAGTTCCACATTCAATCAAGAGACAGCCAAGCCATAATTTCCTAAACGCATAAACAGTACTTTACGTAACAAAAATGAAAAAAAAAGATATATCTGGTTGATCAAAAATCATAAGTTACTCAAAACCTTAAACAGTAATTGCTTAAAAAAATCCAAGTAGATTAAAGCAAGATTTCCACAACTACAGGAAAATGGGTGACTAATTATAGTATACAAGCCATAAGCAAAATAAACATTCTCTATCAAATTACTTGTATTACTCCATGTGTTACATATTTAATCACTATACTAATATGTCACCCAAAAAACAATATTGATACATTAAAAATAACATCACAGCTGCTAATATCATGCGTTAAAGATATATCAATTAGGGAACTTATTTTATTGGAGTAGATTGTAAATTTGCCATTTAGTTTGGTAATTTGTCCTTTAGATTCTAAATTTTCAAGTTTCCAACCTTGTAAGATGCTTTAGGGTGGCACTCTGGGCCTGATTCAATTGCCCAATTAGTAAATTTATACACACTTAAAATCACTTAATATTGCCACATATTCGGCAAATATTACTTATTGGCCCTGATGAATTCTTAAGTCAATAGAATGCATATAAACATGTATTAAAAAAACACCCAAAGCCACATTTATGAGTTCAAGGCATTTGCAAGTAGCTAATTGAATAAGGCCATATGTAGGTTTAATTTTAAGCTCAAAGACAGGACCCTCCCTTGTTTTGCAGTGTGTTAATATTGTATTTTGCCTTGTACGTAACCCCTATATAGGACTACAGAATATGCCAAATAAAGGATAATAACAATAATAATAATAATATTGGAACAGATAAAAGTCAAATTACGAATATTATTTCTCATGTAAAAAAACATTATAAATATTTTAACTTAAACAGACATCGTCACCTATACAAGTTGGCTGCATATTTGTATGTACATTATACTAACCATTTGTCTCTACAGTAAGTCATTCCTATGAGATTTAGTATTTTTGTGTGACTGCTTTATGCTAATGTGTGTTTCAATACGCTAATTTGTAACTCAGAGTGATTAATTATGGTCGAGGGGATATAATAGTGTGATAGCACTTTGCACATTGCCTGTTTGTCCCTGTTATAGAAAATGTAGACTGTGTTGTTATTTTTCAAAGCAACTACTTAGTATTTGGGAGTCGCTCATTTGCATAATAACGCAGTACTACCAATTCTGAATACCTCAGGATTGATTGCCTGTGAAAAAAAAGGCTAGTACAATGAACAGACACGTTACACATTATTATCAGCCTTATTAAATTGCAATTCGGCCAATTTAATAGGGCTCTAATTAAGCACACTTTTTTATAGAAGTTTTTAGTTTGTGAACTTCTATCCAAAAGCAAGGTCTTCACTAACTAAAAACTTCTGTAAATAAAATATACTGTGTGCTTAAATAGAGCCCTTTTATATTTACAGAATTGCAATTTAATAAGGCTGTTTTTCCAAATATCCCACTTTTCTTATTTCCTACAAGCTTTATTAAGCTACTATTTGCAGCTCGAGTCTCAGGAGGGTGTGAGCTTTCCATTAATCCTAATGGTTGTACTTGTTGCCACATTTTCATTATATAGATCAAAGCATGCACAGTATCTTACCACTTCTGAAGTAGATCAGTAAAAACTAAAACGGCAGCATAATAAATTATAATAAATTAAAGGTTCTATTATTTTTATTTTACATTCTAAATTTTTTTTTACAAGTTTAGCTCGTCAGAAGAATATGCTTTAAATATATGACTACAGTGGCCCATTAAATACATTTAATTGATATATTTGGTGCAAGTTGTAATAAATTGTCATGAACATAATGATTACCATGTGATATTCTACATTTACTGACTGATTGGTATTTTAATAGAAGTTGCGAGTAAAAAATATTTTACATTGTGGCTACTATTAAAATAAGAACCATCCTGTGAATGTAGAATATAATACAGTAAGAAACATGCATTATTTAACACAGTGCTATCATTGTTTATAATTATAGAAATAGACACCTTGCAGTCTTTGTGCTTGAGATGTTATATATTTGCTTGCAGTGGGTGGTGATTGTGGGTAGTGTTCTACATACAACCCCCTCCCCCAACATGCCTATAAAATGTAGAGAACTTGACTTGATAAAAGGCAACATATTTTTTTTTAGACTTTAATATAAATGCAGAATTTAATTTCTACTATTGTATTCAATTAAGTTTTAACAGTGGTAAACATTTGGGTCCTATCCTCTTATGGTAGCGCAGTACAGGGCAGCAGCAGTGGCGGTGAGCATCTGCTAGATGTCGCTGCCGATATTGCGGTGCCATATCATAGAGTCAAGGCTTAGGTAAACGATTAGGGTGATTATTGGGGTTTGGGTGAGGGTTGGGGTTTGGGTGAGGGTTAGGGTTAGTTCAAGTGTTAGGTTAACATTATAATCTTAGAACTTCTCTCACATATCGGCATCACTGCAAAATATCGTCAGCGCCATCTAGCGGTTGGTAGCCGCACTGCAGCAGCGGACATGTCCCGACACCATAACAGTATAAATCCAACATTTGATATTGGTCTGAGCAGGATTAGACACATGGGCAGAAAGGGAGGGACCTAGGATTCATAAAACATCTCTATTCAGTTCCACTGGAAGACTGCCACTTTGAATAGCCACTTGACAATAGAACTTAGTATTGGGACAAGTCTCAGTCTGTAGCTATTCCTGATGGAAGTACCCATGAACACCGTCAGAGTGTATTATTTTTTTCTTAAAATGCTTTTATGCTCATGTCTTGCACAGCTGCTAATGTTGTTAATTTGTTGCCTAAGTCACTAACATATGAAGTTTTTCCAATACTACAGTGGCCGTTAAGTTAGTAAATACAGTGAAGACAGAAATGCCTATTGTAATGCAAAGGCTTAGCGAACCTGTCTTTATATAAACAAATACAACTAAGACACGGCATACACAAAAATACATGTACTAGTTGTTATTACATCTGAGCATCTCCAGCATTGCAATGTAAATCTTAGTGTATTCTCAGACATATACACAGAATCTTAATACACACACACACACTTTCTCTGTCTGGAATACTCTCTTACCATAAACCCTCTTTAAATACAATCCTATAAATAGGCTTCTCGACTTT
Source organism: Discoglossus pictus (assembly GCA_027410445.1). NCBI lineage: Eukaryota > Metazoa > Chordata > Amphibia > Anura > Alytidae > Discoglossus > Discoglossus pictus. Next base: position 268,614,405 of record CM050167.1, on the reverse strand, counting down.
ACGAGATGAATATCCTAATGTCAGCCTGTGTTTGTTCTTGAGATGGTAAAATCGTGCTTCATGACCCAGCGGGCGTGACCCCACCTTCTACAGCAGGCTTAATAAGGCAATGTTTAGATGGAAGCCCAGCTCCCCTGCTCCTGTCCTGTCACATAAACACTTACAATGAACTTTAATTTTCAACAGAATCTTTAAACTAGTCCAGAAGTATTGTTCTGTGCAGAGACAGAGGGTGAGGGGGATAATGTGTCCTCTGCATGTGCTATAAATGGGTTGTGTAAAAATCAAGGATGTGCTCCTATCTAGGCTGATGAGGCCCAGGCCTAGGGCAGCACATTTTCAGGGGGCAGCAGGCTGCCTGAAGATGCATCTCAGTACACTTAAATACATTTTTATACGCACAGAAATGTCTATATACAAGTGTACTTGCCACTTTCTGACATACCATATATACATAAACACACATAAACGTATGATTTGAGATATAGAAAGGAGGAATGGCCTAGGGCAGCATAAAATCTAAATACACCCTTGTGTAAAGCGTTTAGTGCACTATTAGTGCATAAAGGGCTAACAAATAAAGGACTACTGCGGTCAGTTTTATTTTTTCTATTTGGTCTTTTGAATAACCCAACTTGCTAATGTGCAAAGGGATATTACAAAGCATGAAACTGCCTTTATGTTTGTAACTTTGGTAGCCATTTATTCTTTGCTGTGAGGCTCTATATTCTTCTCTCAGTTGGATTAGTCTGTTACTTTTCAGAAGGATATGACCATGTAAACAAATTAACTTCCCATTAGTCTAATTTAAAGCACTTGCAGTTTGAGCTCCCACATTCTCATTGTGTAGATATAAACTTCTTTTGTATTCAAAATCTCCTCCAACCTCATGACTTGAATGTGGTAAAGAAAAGTGTGTATTTATGACTGCATATCCTAAGTCCAAAACAAAAATCCAACATTTCATACATGAAACCATCAACTCTTCAACATGTTACAATGCATCTGGTACATTTGAGCCACCCAAACAGTTATACTTCTATTACTATTTATATAAACTTCTATTATACAACATAATTATTATATACAATACCGCCACTAAGCATTATAAAATGACCATAAAGTAATGTCCCTTCCCCACACAATGGACTATCTGGTCATCTGACCCACACTGTTCCCAATTGACTGTCCTTCCTGTGGCCTGCTCCACCTAGATCAGGGGTCTGCAACCTTATAACTCTAACCCCAAATGTGGTTCAAAATAAATCATGCAAGACGTCTATTGGGCAGCAAGTTAGAAAGACACATATGTCAGCTTTGCCAGGAGGATATCCATCTTGGAATGTGTATTTTAGTCTCTTGAGATAGATTAAAGCTGTGAACTCATGATTATGTCAGTTTGCTTAGTTTTATTTATGTTCTCTGCAGCTCACTTCACTTTTTTCTTATGAACTGGCTCTTTGTTGATCTCTTTACAGAGCCCTGATGTTTGCTATAGTTTGGCTCCTTGATAATAAAAAAAAGTTACAGGCCTCCTCTACCAGCTTGTACTCTCATAAGAGCAAAATACACCTTAAAAGTTAACTGAATCTGTAATCATAACACTATATGTAATGTACAGCGCTGTGTAAAATGTTGGCATTTTATAAATAAATAAAAATCAGAACCAAACAAAATACTTTTGTGGAAAAAAACATTGCACATATTAGAAGTGAAGAACAACATGTGAAAACACTCATGATTTCATTACACAATGTATTTCTCTTCCATTGTAGTGATTGTAAACCAAAAAGTTAGAATTGAGAGGGGAAACCATTTAGTGAAAGAGACTAGCGTCATACATGCTCGTTGCACCAGTCACATCACACCAGATGAATGCCATACTGTCCAATTGGCACTCTTATCATGGGCAGGGCAATTACAGTCACAGGTAAATACATATTCTTTTCCTTCCTGATTTTAAAGAGGACCCTCTATATCAAAGAATGGCGTCCCAATGGATGGAAAGGGTATCTTGTAAAGAACTTCCCATATCTTGTCCTCCTCTGGAAGCTGATGTCTATTTCTGGACTACCCAAAATATGAATGATTTTGGCGAATACTTCTCAATGGAGCTTCCATTTCCATGGATCCAGGAATTTTCCTCTTAGAGCAACGGTTTTAATTTTTTCCTATGAATATAAATAGTGTATAAACTCTGGAGATTTGACTGGGCCTGGTTCAAGTAAGGGCATATTTCTGGTAATAGGGGCTTGCTCCTTGATCCTTCATAGTGATTTAAGTATGCTTTCTTTATGGAATTGGACATTTCCTGAGATGAAGGAGTTGAAAAATAGACTAGCTTGAACCACCCTCTTACGTGATGAAAAGGTAGACCCCACAGACCTTGGGCCTGATGGTTTTCCCGCAGGTATCTGTAGAGACCTGGGTTCTTGAAACTGTTGAATTGAGATATGAAGTAATGATAGACATTATGGAGTTCAAATTTTGACTTATAATCTGAAATATAGAGTAGAGGAGGCCTAGACTGCTCATAAATGATCTTGCCATCTTTAAATTATATAACAGCATTCTTTTGGGATGGATGGTTGTTGTTGAAGATGACTCCCAGATAAGATAATTGCTGTAATTTCTTGGATCACATTGACATATAGGACTCTTTAGTTCCAGAAGATGTCCCGTCTGGATGATGTTAGACGGGACATCTTCCTCCAAGTTGTGAGGAAAGAGTGAAGATGGGCTCCCACAGCTTGTGTTAATTGACCATCATTACTGTTTCCAAGGCATTAGAGAGATAAATATCTTCTTTATTGATTTTTAAAAGACAGGCTATACCTCCTCCCCACTACGTGGTGATCTCTACTGCGCTGAGAAGCTCTGTCTCTGTATGACTGTTGATTGTATAATCAAAATTGTCTACAGGGTTTATGTTTCTTAACATGATCTTACAGATTGCTGTGCACATTTGACTGCATCATCCATAGCCTTCCCAAATATCATTTCACTGTCAAATTGAAAAAATACATTTTTGAGATATTATCCAGGTGCATGTCTTAATCTTCATGTAATGATAATTAATTACAATATGATATGTATGGAAGTAATACTTGTATGTTAAATATCAAATTGCTTGACAACTTTGAATCAACTTGATCAGAAATTTATTATTATTAATATTATTATTATTATTATTATTATTATCCTTTATTTGTAACACGCCAACATATTTTGTAGCGCCATACTGGGTTTAAGTTCAAGACAAAAACAATTAGAACACAATGCAAAAGAATAGAGGTCCCTGCTATTGAGCTTTCAATCAAACATTTCCCTAAAGCACCAAACAAGATAGAAAACTCACAAACTTACATTCTAAAAGTAGTGATAGATTCATTTTGAGATAGATTGTGCATATTAAGATTAAAGATGATAAGCTTATTTAAACAGATGCGTTTTTAGTGAGGCTTTGAAAGATTTGAGGCAGGGGGATAGTGAATTTGAGTTTCAGTTTTGTGTTGTGTAAGGTAGTGATGTATTTTGTGTAAAAATGACAAGATTTGAATACATTTGAGGAATGAAAGAGAGAGCAGGATCCAGTTGAACTTAACGACAGCGGGCCTGGTAGGTGGGTGTGATCATGTCATTGTCAACAGTGAGAGATATGTGAGGAGTGGAAGCTGAGGAAGAGGGTAAGAAGATCAGGACCTTGACTTGCCGGGTGGACATCCAGGAGGATATGCTAGAGAGGCAGTTGGCAACTTGAGCTAGAAGAGAGGGTGATAGATCTGGTGCTGAGAGGGAGATTTAAGTGTTATCTGCATAGAGATTATACTTAAAGGACTGAACCTTGGGGTACACCAGAAGTTAGAGGGCAAGGCGAAGCATAGGTGCCAGAGAAGGAGAATCACTAAATGTTTGATTTTCTAGAAATAATTATAGTAGATTGGCTTGAGAAGGGTTTCTAAATGTGAATGCATTGGAAGCAAAATTGCAAGAAAAATCAAAGAAAAATGTTTGTGATGTCACATATGCTAATGTGATGACATTACAAGCTACATTATGTCAGCCAGAGTGAACAATGGTGTACACAATCTTCTAGAAAAGACTGTTTGCAGAACCTGATGGAGGGATGTTTCCAGGCTTAGGAAGGAAAACTTAAGGTATAACAAGATATAGGGCTCACCAAGAATACTAATACCATGTAATAATACATTTACCAATAAACTACAAATTGATATCTTTATTATTTCCAGCAGCTTAAGTAGTCCTACATAGATAACAATTTAGAAGGTCTGCCACATTTCCCCTAGTCACTAAAGGGGAAGGACCCGGATGCCCCTGTAGAGAGAGGGTCAACACTCAACCAATGGGCAGGACCTTGTCAAAAAGAGTCTATTGTAAAAACTTGTCATAATGTATCCCTAGTGATCCATTGGTTAGGATTCGGTGCTTTTATTGCTGCAACCTGCATTTGATTCCAGTCAGAGAACCAAGGGGTCACCCCACCCTGAAGCCATACAGGGTTGGTCCTGGTCAGTACTTGGATGGGAGACCACCTAGGAATACCAGGAGCTGTACGCTGTGGCCCACTGGAGAAAGAACTGGCAACCCACTCCAGCATCTCTACCATGAAAACCAAGTGGATCAGCATGACCATGGACATAAAAATAGGTCTGGTCCATGAGGTCTTGGGGAGTCGGAAACAACTGAACGATGCAAAAAAAATATTATAATAATCCCAGGAGGAGAACTGGAACAAAAGACTGACAAAGGGAGTGTTGTTATATAAGGAGTAAGGGGGGAATAATGTTGTCCCTGTCCTATTGCAACAGGATGGCCAAGTACATAATAAATAATGTTGTTGTGAGCATCTAAGAAATATATACACACATAGATATATTTCCGTTTGTTGTGCCCTTACCTTCTTCTGTATTAAAACTTCAACTTGCTCTACAGAGCTGTCTCCCCTCACCCCGAGCATAATGTGCTCCATCCTTTCTAAACAGAAACATTATTTACATTAACAAGTATTAACAGGCAATATGTCTCATTGGAAAAAGCCTCCAGCACACAAGCGTCAGAGGTACAGGAAGGCGGGGGTAGACATACACTGACAAAGGGCAGAATTGTCAGCAGTATATATATATATATATATATATATATATATATATATAGACACAAGCAACACTCAGAAGATGCACAAAGAAATACAGATACAAAAACAATGATGATTAGATAAACACTATCAAGTGATACCCGGAGATACAGGGGATAACAAAATCAACGTGATGCTTAAAAATGTATACATGTTTTAGTTGAACAAAGCCATTTTTAGCCATCAAGTTGATTATTCAGATGGCCGAACCAGATATCCCTAATGCTTAGCTTGTTACCAACCATGGGAAATAAGAGCCCCTACAATTTACAGAACTTTTGAATCAGAATACTCAGAATTGTGTATTATGAGCTAATATTTTGGCTTGAATCAAACCAAGAGAGCATATATCATTAAAAGTTAATTTTCCTGGCGTATATAAATGCATAAAAGACACAAAGAGTTCTGAATTTAGTATAAATATATTATGTCTTTTAATGTTGTATTTGAGGAGATCAAAGACCACTGCTCATACAATAGGGGTTTATTTGTTTATATAATAATTGATTTAAATCAGTATATATGTCGCTTTTGTGGGTAAAGTAGTGGTACCATGTTAGTCATGAAAAAAAAACAAGAAATAAAGTGGAGTAGAATGTGATACATTTAATGGCTAACTAATAGAAATTACAATGTGAGTTTTCAGGATAATCCCTTCATCAAGTAATTAGCTTTTGAAAGTTACATTTGAACCTTAGTGTTTAATACATCAGCTACACTGCTTGTTTCCACCCTCTATCAAGTGTTCAGGGGTTAAGGAGACTCTGCTCAGAAGCCTGCCATGTTCGGGATCTTTATTAGCCTCATTGTGTGTAGTGGCTACTGCAGGCTAATCAAGAAAATAAAATTAGGACAGCCTCCTTGGAAGATCCTCCCCCAGCTTCTGTATGCCTTATAGGGGTGGAAAGAAGCAGCTCTTCTAATCTTTGACGTACTCAATTTAAAATGTAAGTTTAAAAGCTGATAACAATTGATAAACCAACAAATCCATATTGTTGGACTACTGCAGTGGCCCTTTAACATTTTACTTGTGTTTATCCAATAATGATCAGTGGAGGTTTATTAGAGCAGTGTCTCTCAACAGTTAGTCCTGGGACCAGTGCAGGTTCTTGGGAGCTTATCTGCCAATCCTTGGGACCTTATCTGCTGGTCCCCAAGATAAAAGGAAAATGAGGGGTGGGCTTAAAAACAGACATTAACCAGGTGTGAAAGATGGTTAATGAGTAGTGATTGACCCTTTAAACCTATCATGGACATCATAGTAAATACATTACTGAAGAACTAAACTTTTAATAATCATTTGGATTGCAAAGGCTGTCCTTGCAAATTTTGGTTGGTCAACAGTCCGTCCCCGGCTCTATAAAGGTGGAGAACTATTGTAGTAGAAGAAATTGGTTACACCTTAGGTTTCCATTTCCTGAATAAGGTTTACTTTTATCTTAGTTCAATCATACAGACGGGCTTGTTCTTATCCTCTGACTCTCACAGTCTTCCCATTGTTCAAGAATTAGATTCTGTCTTACTGAGACATCTGCAGTATACAACCAGTACATAGGTAGGGAGATATATTGAGGCTGCTCCATGTGCTGCCCTTCCCAACTATTATAGACTCAAATTATCTCTTGATTCATTGTTGACTACTGTTATCAACAGTCATGCCAGTTGTAACATAATCAGTGTTGTGTTTGTGCCTAGGACAATGAAGCTCAGGTCAGCACATTTTCAAGGAACTGTAGTCTGCCTCACATTGCCAGTACACTGCTATAGAATAATTCCAATGCACCGAAACGGACCTGACACTTCTAGCATACTATATACAAAACAGGCAATAGGCAGCAAAACCCAATCCTAAATGAAGGGCATTTTAAAGGTTGTCAATATAATGCAGCAAACATTTGGCTTTACTGTGAAAGACAATATTTTAAAATATAAAAATGCACCTTGCGGGCCTCTTATTTTCAGAGCTACAGCTTTTTTGGCAAAGAATATACAGTCTTCATAGTGAAGCTCAATCCTCTCTGGTGCCAGGTGCATTTTTATGTGTGAGTGGTAAACATACCAGGTCTTCACATAAGAAGGGAGATTCCACTATATGTTAAGGCTGATTACAATGCAGCATTGTTTTAAATTGTATTGCATTTACTGCTATATGGGAAAACAACAGGATATAAGGTATCTGTTCAGATATCAAAACCACTTAAGGCAAAAAGGAATTCTTAATAAAATTACATGAATTCATTAAGTAATACACAATAAATAGTGTTTCCTTAATACATATCTATATATCATCTCTCATGATAGCTTGAAAAGCACAGTTTGTCTGTCACGCCTGCAGGATGTTTTTTGCGCAGGCGCAATATTGTTGCAGATTGACAACTATTATAGTTGATGGTTTGGAGCAATTGTGTCCAAATTGTAGATCTCTGTCTGTTATTATAAGTTCCTCTCAGTCTGTCTTTCTCATTTTCCCATTGCAATGCTTACCAGAGGATGTTTATGTACAGCTTCAGGATTGTGATTATATTCATAAATCTGCAGTCACAATTTTTCTGTTTTTGCTGATTTTTCAGAACAATCTGCCTTAGGCCCTTGTGTAAAAGGAACAGGCGAGGAACTATATAACTATATTGCATTTTACAGCATCGTATGAGTGCTTAGCACAACCCAATTGAATTGAATATAGGTCTGAATCTCATCTTCATTTCAGGGGTTAGAGTTCACTAAGTGTGTGATTGGAAATATCAGGATAATTTGCCTGCATAAAGGCCATACTATCAATAGATATTTCTGCTTTTCAAACTGTAACAGTAAAAGGTCTGTCATACCAGGATAAATATTATAACAACAAATACTATAACAATTGTATTCTACAGATATTGTTTCCCTTGTAAAGGAAACAATATATTTAAGCAAAAAGTATTAAAGAAAGCCCAAGGAAACATTATATTTAGAAAATAACTGTGCAGAAGCAAAAGAGATATGTTATATTAGTTAAACATGTTATGTATTAAATCTTTCTTTAAAATGTTCATTTGGTGCTGCATACATAAATACTTGCTCCCCACAGTTAGTAAGTAATCATAACAATCATTTGCCCATCTTTTTCAAGTGGGAGTTAAATTGGATTTTCATGCAACAAATCAAAAAAATGCCAAAAATGCATTGTTTACAGAGTTATAGGACTGGATATTATAGTGTATATAAAGGTCAGACTATTTGTGTAGTACATCACTGATTATGAAAATTGTAGCATGCATTACATGGTTATTAGTGATTTGCAGTAACGAGCGCTCTGTGGGGAAGGGGAGAAGTTTTCCCTTGTTTTCTTTGGCATCGATGAGTGAGAGGGTTCACGTTTCCTCTTGCAAAACAGCCTGTTCTTCGAGTTCAAGAGACTTAAAATATATTTTCTGGCTAACCCCAGCCTGAGCTTGTGGGTTTGTGCAAATATGGCTTTGAGGGAAATGAAGAGATGGGAAAAATACCATCCCAGGAGAGTGAAGTCTGAGAAGGGGGAGAAGAGCCAAGAAGTGTGAGAAAACCCCTGCCAGACCCATGTATCAAATATAACAAGGACCTGTATTGGTCAGTATTATATACTACACACTGAGCGATAATTATTACAAATGCAATGTTAGGTTATGCTCCTATTATAGTTGTCTAGCTGTAATAAATACAGCCCACAAGAGCAGGCCCCTCACAAACTATTGCATCAGTTGCTGGAAAGTTAAACAGATCTGAAAACACATATTGCATAGGAGTGTGGAATATGTTAGCACTTTGTAATAATCATCATTACTTACCCAATGATCCACCTAGCAGCTGGTCCAAACACAACCCTCCAACATAAACTATTAAATTAGTCTTAATAAATATATTAACCCATCAAAACTAATTCTGAGGTCAACGCATACACACCTAGTCCCCTGCATGGACCCCACTTGTGTCTACTTCTAGGAGCCAGCATTGAGATTACCTGATACAGGCTTTTAGGGTGGCCTGTACATCTCCTCTAACCTACAGGGACAAGATCTGAGGTTGAACATACATAGTATCTGCTTCACAGGAATCAGCTTTGAAATTGGCCTATATACACCCATTACCCCACATAGATTAGCTTTGAGACCCAGCTATGAGGTTGGCCTGTACAGCACACCAAAGGAACTAGCATTGAGGCTGGCACCTACAAACCTTCTACCCCACAGGTTAGTCTATGGGCACTCCCTGTTCATCTATATGACCAGTTTTACTTTAGGCCCAAACACACCCTCTCCACTGGCACCATCATGGTGTTTTGCTTCATACATACTCCTATTCACCAAGTTAAGCACTGAAGACGGTAATGTCTCTTCCCATACTAAACAAGTCCAATTGTGCAAACAGAATCCCTGAACCAGCTACTCCTCAAACTGAAGTCATCAGGACCTCACTGACTTCTGCAGGGAGCTTCAAGAGGCTCTGTTAACCCAACAAGTTGGTTTCACCATAATGAGCATTAAAACTGTCTATACATTGTATTAGGTGTTTTTCCTATACTGTAATCCCTGTGATTTTTAGTATGGTTTGTGGAGGAGAGGATCTAACTGCATGGTAGCAGTAATGCACATTGTTTTTGCCACCCTATAGCACATTAACGCAGCTATTAGTATTCTTTAGCTGTTCATTTGCATACTAATGTACTACAAAAAAATCTGAATATCTAAGGAATGATTAACTTTAGAAAAAAGGCAAGTACAATGTTTAGACAGATTTTCATGCTCTTTTAGAATAGCAACAATTTGATTTTAGGGTGACAGAATCCATTTTACTGTATTCTCTAGATATCTTATTATAGTGAACTCAGCAAAGAGCCGGCCTTCATATTAATGATAAAGTGCCTACTTCAGTAATGGTATCTGATGTTTAAATGTTATGATCCCAATATGAATACGTAGATATAGGACAGTGGTAGTTAACAAGGTGTAATCACTAGGTGGCGTTGCTGACAAGTGACGTCACATGCCGGAGACCCGCAGCACCACGCTTGGCAGTTTGGAGAGCTGGTCAGAGAGCCTAGGGACAGCAGTTAGGACCAAATCACTATCTAGTAAGTACAGGGAGATACATAGCTAAGGTCATATGATTTATGTAACCAGAATTGAGATACTGGCCGGTAAGGAAATTTTGCCATTAAAAGGCTGACGACCCCTGATATAAGACGAGGAATCATTGGAGTACATAACACAGCTAATCTTAGTGAATTACTGATTGTATGTGAAGGCTTTTTTTTCTTATTTAAAATATCTAAATTTCAATACAGAAGCAACACTATTTTTTACTGCCAAAGCTTAATATATATTATTGTTAAATAAATGTTGGTTAGAGACATACAGTATGTATTTTATATTATAAACACATAATACTGTCAGTGTTCTGAAAACTATTGTTAAAAAGTTAATATATAGTAAACAAAGGTTACCTCTCCAGGAACTACAGTTGTGCTCAAAAGTTTGCATACCCTTGGTAAATTGGTAATATATGTACCATTTTTAAACAAAACATGAGTGAGCGGGCAAAACACATTTTTATTTTATTTCTTATGGGATTCATATTCAACTATAGGTTATAACAGAATGGCACAAACATAAAACAAAACATGGCAACAAAGAAAGAAATGATATGACCATATTCAAAAATTTGCATACCCTCAGTTCTTAATACTGTGTATTGCCCCCTTTAGCATCAATGACAACGTGCAGTCTTTTGTAATAGTTGTCTATGAGGCCACTAATTCTTGCAGGTGGTATAGCTGCCCATTCGTCTTGGCAAAATGCCTCCAGGTCATGCAATGTCTTTGATCGTCTTGCATGAACCGCACTTTTGAGATCTCCCCAAAGTGGCTCGATGATATTAAGGTCAGGAGACTGTGATGGCCACTCCACAACCTTCACCTTTTTTCTGCTGTAACCACTGAAGGGTCAACTTGGCCTTGTGCTTAGGGTCATGGTCATGCTGGAAAGTCCAAGATTGTCCCATGCGCAGCCTTCATGCAGAAGAACGCAAATTGTCTGCCAGTATTTTCTGATAACATGCTGCATTCATCTTGCCATCAATTTTCACAAGATTCCCTCTGACTTTAGATCTCACCCCCCCCCCCCCCTAAAAACATCAGTGAGCCACCACCATGTTTAACAGTGGGGATGGTATTCTTTTTACTATAGGCCTTGTTGACCCCTCTCCAAACATAGCAGTTATGGTTGTGACCATAAAACTCTATTTTGGTCTTGTCACTCCAAATTACACTATACCAGAAGCAGTGAGGCGTGTCAAGGTGTTGTCGGGCACATTTTAGCCAGGCTTTTTTTGTGGCATTGGCGCAGTAAAGGCTTCTTTCTGGCAACTCGACCATGTAGCTCATTTTTGTTAAAGTATTGTCTTATTGTGCGCCTGTATTTCTCCTGAGGTTACCTATAACCCCATAGGTGTATTCCAAACAATTCTTCTGGCAGTTGTGGCTGAAATTTTTCTTGGTCTACCAGACCTTGACTTGGTATCAAGAGATCCCTGAATTTTCCACTTCTTAATAGTAGAACAGTACTGATTGGCATTTTCAGGGCTTTGGATATATTTTTATATCCTTTTCCATCTTTATGAAGTTTTATTACCTTGTTATGCAGGTCTTTTGACAGTTCTTTTCTGCTTTCCATGGCTCAGTATCTAGCCTGCTCAGTGCATCCACGTGAGTGCTAACAAACTCATTGACTATTTATACACAGACACTAATTGCAATTTAAAAAGCCATAGGTTTGGGAAATTAACCTTTAATTGCCATTGTAACTTGTGTATGTCACCTTGTATGTCTGTAACATGGCAAAATTCAAGTGTATGTAAATGTTTGATCAGGGCCATTTGGGTGATTTCTGTTAACATATTGATTTAAAAAGGAGCCAAACAACCATGTGATAATAAATGGCTTCATATGATCACTATCATTCAATAAAATAATTTTTTTTTACATGATCAGTCATATTTTTAATATAAATGCCAAAATGTCACAATTTCTGCCAGGGTATGCAAACTTTTGAGTACAACTGTATGTTATATCTTCATAGTTTCTAAATATTTGTTTATTCTGCAGTTATCAAAATACTTATACACTGCTCTGGTTCCTGAGTCATTTGGTTGGCTCCTAAGTCTGGTATACATTTTCAGTCACTATTTTAGAATTTTGTGTGTAAAGATTTTATGGCTTTTTGTAATGCAACATTTACCATTTATGGAATTGTCATTTATGTAGAGCCTCTGTTTGTTTTATTTTACAAAATAATGTGAACAATTGCAATTACTCCTGTGATATTATTCACTGTTAGCATATTTATTGAGATATTGTGACAAATTACCAGTGTCCTCTGAGTTTGTGCTCATCTTTCAGGCGTTTTGATGAAACACAATACAAAAGGCTGCATATACTTTTCTGAGTCTTACTGGAATATAGCCAGTGGTACAAAAATAACAAAACTAATCAAAGGAATTAATAGGTCCAGCTTCCACTGCCTTAACTAATATACAGTTTCCTCAAAAACTGGCTCTCATCCAACTAACCCTGGATAGGGAAAGACAAACAGTCTAATAATTTGTTAAAAATGTCTAGCCTATAATTATTTCAGATTTCAAGGTCTTCACTCTGCTCCAAGCGGTCACAAGTTGCAGGCTGCTGTCCAATTGTGTGTTTCTCCCCCTAGGTCAGACAAACTGCAAACCATCCGTCCATAAGCAGCCCTTAAGCAGGTGTAGCTGATTGACTGAGCAGAAAAGTTAACCCCTAGACTGCTACAGGTAAAAGAGAGCTCTGCAGAGTCTGTGACTCATATAAACCCCTTGGATAACTCTGGTACACATCCCCCTCCCCAGCTCAAGACTATGGGGTTTAGAAACCAATGCCATTCGCTTTGCCATGAGGAGTTCCAGCTCCGTGGCTCAATAAGCCCCATGGATAACTCTCTCACTAGAAATATATGCCCAACATTCACCTCAAGATTTACCTCTACAAAAATCTAAATATAGTACATGAATATTTTTTTTTATTTTAGTTGTTATCAATTAGTCATTTTTTTTAAAATGAAACCAAATATATGAATTGTTAGGAGAAATAAAACAAATATGCAAAATAGTAAACACAAGTGAAAAGTTAAATGTTATACTCTACTCCTATTAGCATTGTGAAGCTGGCAGCCTCTATATTAATGTTTATATACTAAAGTATACAAAGCTTTACCAGCTGAGTTGACAGTCCCTCTCTGCAGGAGACAATGTTTAAAGCCAGTTGTCCTAGCCCCCTCCTCTGCTGCCCAATATTTTCCTTGCAGACCTCCAGACTTCTAAATGGAGCACATGTGCCCAAATTTGGATCTTTTCTCTAGTCTAGTCAATAAGACATAAAAATAAAACATCATATCCCCTCCCCACTGAGCTCTGCAAAGTGCCAGTGAAAAAATCTTAATCCTTTGTTGAATACATTTGTAGAATTACTTAACCCTTCCCCTTCTTGGAAGAAAGATTTAACTGTTACCAACCCCTGCTAATATTTAATAATTTCTGTACATATTACAGCTCAGATTCCTGATTATAGTTACAGTATAATTTTATTTTATTTACAAAGATAGCCAAACTTTCTCTTTTTTGGTGAACTACTGTAATAAGACACACAGAGGCAAATTCACCTTCTTAGCTCCCCTTGTATCTCCTTCCATGACTTGAGTTAGTGTTCTTGATAACAGGCATTAGATGTTCATTAGTTATAGAAATTAGCCTAAATATTATTCAACACTTATTTATTATCATCCTTTATTTGTAAAGCACCAACATATTCTGTAGAGCTATTCTGGGGTTGATTACAAGGAAAAATACAATTTTAACAAAAGAATTGCGAGCTTAAAACCAAACATACATAGTGATTGTTCCCAAATCACCTTACAAGAAAATGATCTTCTTTTCTTTAAAGTAAAATGTCCCTGCACAACAAGGATAGGGACTTCCTCAAAACTGGAGCAATGTTGTTGTGAAGTTCCCTTTTCCCGTATATTGGCAAGTGCTCCTAACCTTGCCCCATGTTGTCTTCAGTGAAATACATCTCATACACTACCTACTCAGTCCAGGGAAAAGATAACATGCTGCAGGCCGGTAATTTATGAAGAAATAACACTTTGCACCTACAACAAAGTCAACTTTGAAATGGGTTCCTGACCCAATTACAATGAGAGCACCTACACGACAGAAAGGAAGAACTTTTTATGAAAATCAAGATTATCATTGTGATTTAATACACCTTAAACTGAGTTATTAGGGACAATAGTATATATGCTTCTAAATAAATTACAGAATCCCATCAATAACACAATATATAATATCTAAGTTGCTTATTTTAAAAAAACAAATTTAACATGTAATATTAGGAAAATAGCACAATGGGAATAAATGGCGTATAGCATTGAAGGAAGTGTGAAGAAAATGGTAACGTGGATTGCTTCAAAATATAGCATTTAAGCAAATGAATATACTATAATAAAGCTAAATACGTACCTGCAATAAACATTCTAAGATAATTTGTTCCTCACCCCCATATATAAGGTATATAACACCAAAATATATTTATTTTGACAAATTACATTTGAAAGCAAATTGAATGTACATTGTGAATTAGTGAATGTATTTTTTTAAATAGTGTATGTATAATTAAAATGATTGAAAGTGAAATTATTGTGAAGTAATTGTTTATTTCATGTATTTTGTTGATGGCTTAATTAAGAGTACATCATCACATGGCTGTAGAGCTCCCAATGCAGGAGTGGGAACTATCAGATTGCATACAGAAGATATATTTCATATTCTTTCTTTGTAAACAAAAACTACAGTAATTGTTTTTAGTTTCAATCACTTTTTATCGGTTAAACCTATCTATTGTATATATCCTGATTGTTTCCCACTCGCCATTGGGAGCGCTACAGGCCCTTAATGTCGATCTTTTGCCACAGTGAGATTTAAATCCATGTGCAGATTGATCATTGTGTACACATCTCTCCTATATCTACCACCGGGTCACAACTTGGAGATCTATCTTTTGGGCTTTATAGCTCTACATCATAAAATACTCCCTTTAGTGGAATAGTTTCACATATCTCCACGTAGGATCCAATAAAATCTTGGCTGTGGTAATGTAGCAGAAAAGCTTATGGTCATAAACCATACATTCTTTGTTTGTTTAAAAAATATGAAACTTTAAAAGTAATTTCTTTTAAATAAATATTTAAAGACGCTTTCGAAATGTTGTCACATATATCTTTCCAGTCATCAGTTATTAGCAAGGAATGTGAATCTTGTCCCCACACTACTATATAAAATTTCTTAGTGTCTGCAGTTTTATACATAAAATTGGAACGAAGACTTGAAATCAGATAGTAAATTTAGGCATATTTATCTTCAAATAGTTGTATCATCCTATGCTAGTTACATTTAACTTTATAGAAAAAGGTGCAGAATTGGCAGAACTAAGGTGTGATATATTACATTTAATTTGTTGAAATCTCATAACTTTAACACAAATTCTGGCGATCCCACAGTAGATTCATTCCAAAGCACTTTTATGTGGAGAATCAGATTGATGAATTATTAAGCAGTGGGCTGAAAAATTAATTTATGATATTGAGCAGAAATAGCTATTAATACGTTAAAATGTTTTCAGCCAGGATCCTCAGGAATTTTTGCAATTGGAGGCTAAGAATTACTTAGTGCCAATGAATGATATTTGCTGATCAAGCTCGCAATCTATAAAATGCATTAGATCATCTGTTTTAGTCATGTGGATTTCATGATATGTATTAACCCCTTGAGTGCCGGGATCGATATTACTCAGAAATAAAATGTAAAAATAATATTTTTTTAATGACATATTTGTGGGTTTGAAACTGTTGTGCAATTAATTATAATGTCTTTCCATGCCTTCCCATGCTTTTACAGTACAGTATTGGGTGTGTAATTGCTGCTACAGCTCTAATAATTGTTTGAAAAGCCCTTGCGAGTCCTATTTAGTACTCGTAATATTTTTGACAGAAAAGTGATACTTTTTTCAGTTGCGGGTTAGACTTTATTTGTGAGCTAGAGCTACAGGTCTAATAGAATATTGATTTTGTGTAACTTTTAATAAATTAGAGCTTGTAATATTCAAGCGGTGCTAATACCAATGGAGTTCTAAGGTCACATTTGCAGCTTTGGCTGGCAAGTAGTGATTGTGTCGGCGGGTAACTCGTAATCGGATTGCGTGTAACTAGTGGGTTAGGCGCCTATGGGGCTCATCTCCACCAACGCAGTGAGCGTCTTCGGCGCTCCCTGCTTAAGTCGTACAGGGTGGTAGGGATGAGCGCCTGCGGCTTTTCGCGAGCCCGCAGTTTTAACTTTGCGTTACCAACGTTTTTTGGCAAGCCTGCGCTGCTGAGAACTATATATGTGTGATATATATATATATATATATATATATAAATATATAGTTTCCTTTGTACTAGTTTATATTCTATGCATTTAATATTTCTTGGGGGGAGTGTCTAGGAGCTTTAGACATTTTTAGGTGTTGTTAAACTATGGTGACACTTGGCTTTTTTTTTTTTAAGGTGTTTTTAACTTTTATTATAGAAACTCACATTTAATTGATATCTAGCTGGAGCCCTGTTGTACTAATCCCAGCCAGGAGGACTGCACTATGCAATACTAATACTTGGAAGCCTCTGTTATGGAAATCTTGAGAAAGCAGACTTTCAGCAAAGCCCTACAGCTAAGAAAAGTAAGGCTTATTCCAGCAATGGCATCTCAAGTTTCAGGAAGGTACATTTATATTACTAGCAGAGACAGAAGAAAATCATCTCCTGATAATATCTGCTCTTCATCTTCCACTTATAGAACTGACTTGCAGACTACCCATAATATCTTCACCTAACTTGATGCAGGATATTTGCCATCTTTCAGTAAGCAAAAAACTGAGCAGGATGGTAGTACCAACTCGGATTTTAATTTTGCTGTGTATATTTACTGCATGTGGATATTTCATATTATAAAGTATTTAAATTATTTAAAATTTATTTCAAAGGGAGTTGGAAGAACAAGGGGTCGGCACTAAAGGAGAAAAAGAAAAATAGAGCTGATGGAAAATGGGGATTCTATGGAGTTCTACTTGATATGACCAGGGTTTCCATGACAAAAAGAGAGGCAGTTCCTTAGGTTGAGACATCCTAGGATGGTGCTTTGAAGGTGTATGGGAGTATTTTATGGATTTGATCTATTATAGACTTCTTAGATGATATTTTTCTTGTCCTGGCGGATGCTTGTGTTTCCTAGTGATTCATTTTGCTGTCCTTTGGTTCCATCAATATATGGAGACAACAAGAGTTTCCTTTCTAAATTAGATTTAAAAAATATAGCATTAATACTAATATCAAATGTTAATTGTTTGCTAAAATATCAAACAATGTTATGACTTTTAGAACAGGTTTATCCACCTGTGAGAGCCAGAACCTGGCAATTATTTTAAATATCTCTGTGTCAGCACTTGTAAGTAAATCAAAATGACTGAACCACTGTCTGATACACCTACATGCAGACAAGAAAACCCTGTGTGATAGCATTTCTTCAAAACTGAAGGTGGACAATCATTTTACGGAGCATTACAGTATATAAACACACATAATAAACAATGATGTTATCATATGAGCATGTCATTTGTCTGTTACTGAGTCATAGGGACTGTTAAAGGCCACCGTACAATGAAAAAAATATGTATGTTTAAAAACTTTGAATCTGACTGAGGGCATAAATAGGCAGGGACAAAAAACAAATGACTAATCAATTAATTATAACTAAATCCTCTGCCAAATCCTGGAGGCATCCATGATATTTTGGTGGAAGTTGTTTGTGTGATGGGTGTTTTCATATCTGGAGAGCAAGGCTTGCTTGCTTGCTATTAAGTATGTGAGGGGGAAGAGGGTTGGTGTCAAATTCAATTATCTAACAAATTCTCCATACTGCCCCTCTCTCATCTGATAGAGATAAACAATATCCCTCATGTTGCAGGTCTCAGAAAGTGATGACACAAAGACAAAATGGATTATTCTAAAAAAAAAAAAAGGGTCTTCAAAAATTTAAAATTTCTAAAAATATGTTTTATGTTTATGGCTTACACTGGTGCTAATCTTGTTAGTTTGTTACATATTTCACCAATAAGCTCTGTTTTTCATGAACTACAGTGGTTATTTAAGGGACTTTTACATGAGCCAGAATCTCAGAGGAGACGTCAAAGCATGTTCATCTGAGACATTGTAACTAGTGAGTATTTAATTTCCTTTTATAGTAATGTCAATTTGACCATTTGTCGACTGGATAGATCTACATTACTAAATACCCACTAACTGCCAGGAAGACCGTGTAGTATCCTATGGTCATATCTTGAAGACATTACACAACAGTACTGTACTGATCCATATCTCAGTGTCTCTAGGGGGAGTAGAAATGTCCCCTCCATGTCTGATTGCTCATTCACTCCCTTCATCAGAATAAAAATACAGAGCTGGAAAAAGTTTATATGACCCCTTCCTCCCCTCACCCCTCTGCAGCATTCCTACCTAGCTATCTCCTCCCTTGCTTGCTCCTTCCTAGGGGCTTATCGAATTTGGCAGTGTTTAAGAGGCTGAGTTTCCATCTCACCAAAAAAGATCAAAACCTTGTAATTGGTTGTGGCCGCAGACTATCTTTCCTTCCCCTCATGTCTAAACATTGCTTCCAAATGTTGATATAATGGAGGCAGCTGGCCAGTAGAACCATCCAAGGGAGAGCTGGCGACACTGAGACACAAACCCCCAGAATATACAGCATATTAAAAGTGTAAACCTGCTGCTAACAAAACACATATTATATACAGACTAGCGACTTGCCCGTCAAAAAATCCCGGCAATAAGATTGTAAGGCAGGTAATGGTGTTTGGTTGCGACAATAATTTTGTTGGTGTTCCGAGATCCTTAGGTGCTCATTGCGAGCCATGTGCTGAGCGCCTTTGGCGCTCATTGCGAGGCTGTTGTTTGTTTGTGTGCTATGAGCAGCATTGGAAATAATAAAGAAACGAATAAATGAATATACTTTACCTATTTTGAAGTAATATATGCAGGAAGCATTGTGTTGAAGAGCTGACAATCTGTTTGGATGTTGCTGCAGCATACTATGTGTGTTTTCAGTGCTGTCGAGCTGCTGTGTAAGTGTCAGCAATGTGTGCAGTGTGCAGTGTAAATAGTGTGCGTGCGCGAGGAAAAGCCGTTAGGGTAGCTGTGTACTTCCGCATTGTGTAAGTTAGTGTTGTAAAATAGTGCCTAATGTGTGTGGTACGCGGCTGTGGCTGATTTTGCGTCCTTGTTCTTGGACCTCGTACGGCTTTTTTGAAAAATCTGTATGTGTTTCGTGGTGTTTTGCGTGTTTAGGGTCCTGTAGCCTTGTTTTCTTTTTTTTCGTCTGCCATTTTTTCTCTCTCTTTTCGGGTGTCTAAACTCTTGTATTTCTACTTAAATCGAGATGTAACTTCACTTTTAGAGGTCCTGGGTGCCCCCCACCCCTTGCTGTAGGTAAGCTTTTTATGTGTTTGTTGTGTGTATTTATTGTGTTTTTAATGTTTTCATGTGCGCGGGTTTCGGGCGCTAAGGTCGTATTTTTGAGAGGTCGTAATATTTTTTTTTCTAAGTCCCGCGGCTCAAATTTGTTGATGCTAAGTCCATAAAATTTGCGGTCCTGGTGGGAGCCTCCACCTGCGCAAATGCGGCCTCTCGCAGGGCCGCAGCGTTAGCAACAACTTTTGACAACCCGCACTGCTGACAACTATATATGTGATACTGCTAAACAGTGTGTATTCTTGCTCAATAAATGCACTTTGGTAACTAATTTGTAGATCATATTGACACACAGTATATTTCCCTTAAACACAGAACACACACATTAGCACATTAACTTTTACACAATTATAACACACAGCATGAATGTTACTCTACAACATAATAGGACACATAAGTGGCGTGGTGGAGTTGAGTTGTTATCTAATTTTCCTTCATTTTTTTATCTCAAGCTTCCAGACATAAACACCAGGTACACACAGACATCTAGCAATGTTGGAGCAATTAGCTTTGATAATAAATCCCATCAGTTCATTGAACAACAAAGATATGTGGGAGGAGAGTGCACACAGGGACTAGAGGCAGCAATATGATTAAACTGTTATTTTATTCCTGTTTAAATATTTACTTAAAGGACCACTGTATGCCTAAAGTAATCTAGGCTTGAAAATGTAAGACTGAATATAATTAAGCAGGACATTTTTTCATAATGCTAGATTTAAAAAAAAAAAAAAAGTGTCCTTTCTGCTTCATATGGTCTTCCATAATGCTTTGGTCAAGGTAGCATGCATGACTGGGGCATTTACATTGCTGCAGGAGATGGACTTGGAGTTTCACTTGCAAGCTACCTGCTGATAGCATGTGCGAGTGAAGGGGGCTGGTGTCAAATACAATACAAAAATAAAAAAAGCTCCAAAAAGATTTAACAATGCCCCCTTCCTCCTCCCGTTTCTCTGCTTCCCCACCCTCCATCCACTGATAGATAAGATAAATGAACCACTTAGGCTCCAAGCTAGCAAGTGTTGAATCAGATAAGCTGGAATATTCTATACACAGAATCTTCAAAACAAATGATTTTCTCTTAAAATGCTCATGGCTAGCATAGCAGTTAATGTTGTTAGTTACTTCTAAAACTACAGTCCTTTACGTTCAACAAAAACCATGCATTGAAACTTTTACATTTACCCATGTTGCATAAACTAAACCAAAATGAACGCCACCTAGCAAGCTAGCATGAGTCTATAATTCACCAAAATGGAGATGAATAAGCTAATTTGGGATTACAAACCATCTTTAGGACCACCTAAATTCCTTCATAGTACTATAAAGCTACTCTCCAGAGCCCCAGTAGTTACCACCATGTTCTCTGTTCCTTCGAGGGGGTGAAGGACCTTTTTGGAATAACTTCATGTGGTCGCCTCTGATTAGTGCAAATTGTGCTACAAATTAGCATACAGACCTATACAAATATAAGGGTATATATCTCAAGAATCTTTTATTTGTAAACAAAACTATCTTGTGCAATATATAGGTTTTTAATGTTCTTTGGCTATGATTTATTTTAAAAAGTTGCCTGTAAACTCCTCTTGGCGTATGTGTTATAAACCAGATTTTATCTATACTTGTTTGTAAAAGATGGGAGATTCTATAGAAGAGGACAAATTTACTATTTTCTTTTTTAGTTTCCTTACCAAAATAGCAACTTTTCTAATCACAATAACAGCAAAATTGTTTAAAATGTTGTTTATTACTAGAATTTTGAACTATTAAGGTGGCCATTTAAATGTTATATTTTTCTTCCCGATTACAGATATGGTTATCAGTTTGAGAAACAAAAAGGCTTACTTAGTTATAAACAAATCTGGACTTATTTAGGGAAATCAATGATTAGGGCCTTGTAGATAACAGACCATATACCGGTACGTGTGTAACAGTGGGCAGAAGCATCTTCAATGGCTAACGTATATTGAAATATATAGAATTATGCTATTATATAAATTATTGCTACCTTGATCATGAAGCTCATTTTTTTTGCACCATTCTTGGAAAGGAATGACACAATGGAACAAGGCAGGGTTCAGAGAAGGGCAGCAATATTAATAGAAGGAACAGAGAGTTTACATTATGAACGGCCGGCCAAATTAGGTTTGTTTATTCTAGAAGAGAGGTGCTTGCAAGGTGATACCGTTACTATACACAGATATATCCAGTGTCAATACAGAGGAGTGTTGAAGAACCTTTTCACCCTAAACAATTTATAAATGGCACAAAGTAACTTGAAAGGGCATTTCACTATTGTCAGATAAGTGTAAGCTAAATTAGTGAGAAACAGATTTTTAGAAATTGATGAAGCAAAACTATTAACAAAATCTTAGTTTGCATAACTATGTTGATCCTGGAAGAAATGCAGTTGCCATAACTGGAAAATGTTTTACTGGAGTTGCTTTCCTCTGGATTAATATAATAATGAATATAACGAGAATAAGAGATAAATAGAAATAGGTTAAATTCAGAGACCATAATTTCGAGCCCTATTCTATTAGAAGCTCGCAAATGCCTCTAACCCGTAATTTTTGCTGCGGGTGTTTTTTCTCTAAATGTTTCAATGTATTCTATTAACTCCAGCTAGTAATTTACCTCCTTAAGCCTAAACTCATAAACCCTGCTTTTTTAAGTTGGATTTCAGGGGGCGTGATCATATAATCTGACAATATTTAAGCAAGCCTGTAATTTACTTCTTAGTCACAGCCAATAGTAAATGAGACCTTCTTCATGACATCAGCAAAACATGGAAGTTAGACGTAATCTGCAATCTGAAACTACAAATTAATTAGTGCCAATAAGTAATATCTGTGGATCGGGCTCACAATCAAGCAATCTATAAAAAATACAAATTTGATCACCTGTTCTAGTCAATGTGGGTTTCATGATATGTATTAACCTCTCGAGTGCCAGGATCTATATATATATTACTCAGAAATAACATTTAAAAATTATATCTTTTAATTGCATATTTGTGGGTTTGAGACTGTTCTGCAATTAAGTATAATGTATGTATATGCTTTCCCATGCTATTAAAGTACAGTATTGTGTGTTAATAGCTGCTACAGCTCTAATAAATGTTTGAAAAAGCCCTTGCGAATCCTATTTAGTACACATAATATTTTTGATGGAAACTTAATTTTATTTGCATGTTATAGCTACGGGTCTAATAGAATATACATTTTGAGTAACTTTAATTATTTAGAGCTCATATTATTCAAGCTGTTAAAACCAATGGAGTTCTAAGGCTAAGTCTGTGTCTTTGGCTGGCCCGGGTAACCTGTAATCTTGTGTATACATTTACAAATTGGCCCTATGACGCTATTTAATGCCATCTTATATTGCATTATTTAATATGTCTACAATGCTCTTTTTCCCAGTCAGTCACAGCTAGATTAATGTACCAAATTCCCTGGGAAATTACTTTCAAGTCTAGTTTCAAACTGTTTCAGTTTACAAGTTACTGAATTGCCAGTGATGTGTTTACGTTGCCAGTTTAAATTAATTCCTGTCCAGATTCCTCTCACCAGTCCCACCATATTATATAGTTAAATATACATATGCTGCAGTCATTGGGTCTATAGTTTTTTTTAAGAATCTGCTGACCCTTAACCTTTGCATATCTAGGCTAGGGCTAGTTTGCGTTGGCTAAAATGCATGACTGAATGCAAACCAGCTCCATTAGAATAGGTTAACCAGTGCCAGTTAATACCACTTCACAATAATAAAGGGCCTGCTACAATAAATCCTGCTAACCACAGTGACTTTGAAATTAACCTAACCACAACAGATCATCTCAACTTATTAACCAATCAAAACACTCAGTGAATCTCACAACTGAGGCTTTTGTATAGGTTTCTGTGTGTAGAAAGGCTGGGATCAACAGACTACGACATGCACTTCCCTTCCCTGTCATTGGATCGCGATGGTTATCAACCCCCTAGCACCCTTCTGGCATTTACAAGCTAGTGGGCTAGAATGGGGTAGAGTTGCAATGACATCCCCACCATGCCTGTATTGGATCATTCAAATCAGAGAAAGTACTTGGTCTACTGTTTTTGGGTGCAATATGATTGCAATGTGATCACAATTTTAATTGTCCATGTAAATTTTTGGTCAATAAGCAGGTCCTAAGTAAGCAGACAGTACATATACTGCACCAGGCATAACATGGATGATCTATGTTTCTGATGTTACCTACGTGATTTTTGGTGATTTTTTATTTGAAGGGATTATATAGTTGTGTAGTGAATTTTAAACAAAATAAGATGATTAGATCATAATTAACTTTTCTTGTTAATCGGTGCAATTAAAACCATGGACAGCACTCAAATAATCAGCAAATGTCTTACTCTTAAGAGTTTGTGTTTAGTTAAATAAGCTTTGAATGAAGTATAAATAGCATGCTAAGAGTATGAATGCCATGTAATGATTTTATGATAATGCATAAATATCCATTGATTACATTTTTTGTTCTGTAATATTGTTATTAAATGTATTTCAATGTTTTATTAACATTAAGCCATTGCTAGACATTCAACATCATCTGAAAAAATATACAGTGGGTGACAAAAGTATTTGATCCCCTGCTGATTTTGAACGTTTGTCCACTGGAAGGTGTAACGGAACCCATCACTGTTTTACCCTGTTTTATGATTATTATAGTTAAAATATGATCCTACTGTTATACTGCATGTATGTTGGTTGATGCTCTGCAGAATATTGTCCCAGACATTTGCAGCTACTTGGCATGGGAGATAATCCTGTTACAGCGACTCCGCATAAGATAAAGGAAGTCTATTGTATACAGTGTTTTCATTCTCAGATAGGAACAGAGAAGTGTAATTGAATCAATGTCTGATTGTATCAAAGTTGCCAGGGAGGTGTGACCCACCTATTGTTCTCTTTATGTGTATTGTGCGGCCAAATATGGGCATGTGTATTGCCTGTGGGAAGAGATGGGTATAAATATTTCTGCAATAACAAAATAAAGTCAGTATTCATTTGACTCCCAAATTGTGTGTCGTCCAATATGGGAGGTCGGGAATGGTGAAACTGTAGTGCCTCTTGGGTATTTTACCGTATACCAGCGGAGATATTGGACTGCGTGTTCCAGCTCCGTTACAGAAGGTATATTTTAACAGTGAGAGACAGAATAACAAAGAAAAAAAAAACAAGAAAAACACTTGTAAAAAAAGGTATAAATTGATTTGCAGGTCAGTGAGGGAAATAAGTATTTGATCCCCTATCAATCAGCAAGATTTATGTCTCTCTGGTGTCTTTTATATAGGTAACGAGCTGAGATTAGGCGCACTCTCTCAAAGGGAATGCACCTAATCTCAGCTCGTTACCTGTATAAAAGACACCTGTCCACAAAAGCAATCAATCAGATTCCAAACTCTCCACCATGGCCAAGACCAAAGAGCTGTCCAAGAATGTCAGGGACAAGATTGTAGACCTACACAAGGCTGGAATGGGCTACAAGACCATCGCCAAGCAGCTTGGTGAGAAGGTGGCAAATGGAAGAAACACAAAATAACTGCCAGTCTCCCTCGGTCTGGTGCTCCATGCAAGATCTCACCTCGTGGAGTTTCAATAATCATGAGAACGGTGAGGAATCAGCCCAGAACTACATGGGAGGATCTTGTTAATGATCTCAAGGCAGCTGGGACCACAGTTACCAAGAAAACAATTGGTAACACACTATGCCGTGAAGGACTGAAATCCTGCAGCGCCCACAAAATCCCCTGCTCAAGAAAGCACATGTTCAGGCCATCTGAAGTTTGCCAATGAACATCTGAATGATTTAAAGGAAATCTGGGTGAAAGTGTTGTGGTCAGATGAGACCAAAATCAAGCTCCTTGGCATCAACTCAACTCGCTGTGTTTGAAGGAGGAGGAATGCTGCCTTTAACCCCAAGAACACCATCCCCACAGTCAAACATGGAGGTGGAATTATTATGCTTTGGGGGTGTTTTTCTGCTAAGAGGACAGCATAACTACACCGCATCAAAGGGATGATGGACGGGGCCATTTACCGACAAATCTTGGGTGAGAACCTCCTTCCCTCAGTCAGGGCATTGAAAATGGGTCATGGATGGGTATTCCAGCATGACAATGACCCAAAACACACAGCCAAGGCAACAAAGGAGTGGCTAATGAAGAAGCACATAAAGGTCCTGCAGTGGCCTAGCCAGTCTCCAGACCGTAATCCCAAAGAAAATCTGTGGAGGGAGCTGAAGGTTCGAGTTGCAAAACATCAGCCTCGAAACCTTAATGACTTGGGCCCTCATTCAATTGCAGTTTGGCCAATTGAATAGGACTCTAAATAAGCACATAACATATTTTTTTTAAAGAAGTTTTTAGTAAGTAAGCATCTATCCAAAAGCAAGATTTTTACTACCTAAAAACTTCTTTAAAAAATATATGCTATGTGCTTATTTAGAGCCATATTCAATTGGCCGAATCGCAATTAAATGAGGGCCTTGGAGAGGATCTACAAAGAGGAGTGGGAGAAAGTCCCTCCTGAGATGTGTGCAAACCTGGTGGCCAACTACAAGAAACGTCTGACCGCTGTGATTGCTAACAAGAGTTTTGCCACCAAGTACTAAGACAAAGGGTCAAATACTTATTTCCCTCATTGACCTGCAAATCAATTTATAACTTTTTGGCATGCGTTTTTCTTGCTTTTTTATTTTTTTTATTCTATCTTTCACTGTTAAAATTCACCTGCCATTAAAAATTATAGACTGATCACTTCTTTGCCAGTGGACAAACTCATTTCTTTGTCAGTGGACAAACTCATTTCTTTGTCAGTGGACAAACTCATTTCTTTGTCAGTGGACAAACTCAATTGATGAGTGCCTTTCTGCACTGACTTTTTTTAGAGTGTGTTGTAAATGTATATGTGTTGTACCATTTATATTACTTAAATATACTGTAAGTGTTATGAGGGATGGTCGGCAGGTAGATTTTCTTTAGCAAATGTGAGATATTTTAGTAATACAAATGTTAGTTTCAGAAGCATGACTTGAACAAGGAAAGTTTTATGGCTAAAAGTAACTCTATGAGAACCTATGGGAAAGCAAAATACAATTTAAAACATGAATATGAGATGTTTTGTAAATATTAAAAAAACAAGGAGGAAGAAATCACTAAAGCAGAGGCAGTGCTCCCTACTGGTAAGTGAAGATAACATTGTTTTCTTGGGCTAGGAAAACGTAGAGATTTGATGCTATTAACTCATAAATTCCACAAATATGTTATTTTTAAGCAGTTTGTTTCTTTTGGGAAATGTCTGCCAAATCTCACCGATTCAGAACGACCTGTGGCATTATTGGTTTTGTTCTTTAACATTTTATGGCTTCTGTTGCTTGTCAGATGAATAATGCAAAACATCTTATGTATAATATAAATGATTGTTCCTCTTTCAAAGCAAAGATCTGGCGATGCACAAATGTTTGAAAACTGTTGTTGCACAAATTTAGGGTTTTAGTATCTGATGAGTTGCTCACCCATCTTACCAACCAACACCCAGCTGATCACCATAGCCTAGAATACAACTACATCATTTTATTCCACTCACAATAGTTTAAAATACCTCTGTGGTCAAATATTTTTCTATATTGTGTTTTGAACAAACAAAATGTTGTTAGAAAGTAAAAAATATAAAAAAAACCTCATCCCTTACTTTTATAAGCAAATATTCTCTACCGAAGGCTTCCACATATTTCAAGAAGTAGGTCACTGGAAAATAAAACAGTAGATTCCACAGCAGAATAATTTAATTGAAAAAGTAATAGGTTAGGGGCTGTATTCACATTCTAAAAATGTGTTGCAAATTTAAAAATTTTAAATAACCATTTTAAATAACATTCGAGTCCAACCTCCGGGCTTGGATGTTGAAGCCCGTCCTACTTCATGACAGAAATATAACATGAAATAAAGTGTTTATTTATGCCGATTTGCGAGTTTGAGAATGTTGTGCTATTAATTCTAAGACCTAACATCACTTTCCCTTTTATATAAAGTACAGGATGGCTTTTATATTTGCTTATGAAGTGCTACGATTTGAAAGTAAGACCTACGAGCTTGAATGACTTCCGAGCCCGTAACTCGTGGTTCAAGCCCGCAAGCCCGTTACTCGTGGTTCAAGGCCGCAATCTCTTGAGAAATTTAAATGTAAATATAAATTCAACACAGCACTGTGAAGCACTGTAAATGATGGGGTACACAATGGGTGACACAAGGATTAAAGGGACAACATTCTCAAGCTGGCACATTGCCACAATACAATACTTTATTTCACTTTTAATTTCCGTTCAAAGTCCGACAGGTTTGAAGGACCTCCAAGCCAATAAGTCTTTATTTAAGCCCGTCGGACTTTGGACATAAATTAAACGTGAAATTAAGTATTGTATTGTGGTGATGTGCCAGCTTGAGAATGTTGTGCCTTTATTCCTCATGTCACCCATTTTGTACTCCATCATTTACAGTGCTTTACAGTGTTGTCTTGAATTCATATTTGCATTTACATTTCTCAGAGATTGCAGCCTTGAAAACACAAGTTACGGCCTTGCGGCCGTGATCCTATTCAAACACGGAAGTGCTTACTGCTGATAGCATGGTTTGCAATCGGCTGTAAGGGGGACCTCCTTGCGGCGCCACCGTACTTAATAGCAGTGTAGACGTAGGAATACGTGGGGCCGTGAGCCAGATGCAAGGGATGGCAGATTTGCAGCCGTTTTACGGCCCCGATTAGAATGAGGCCCCAGGCCTCCATTCTACGGGCCCTATTCTATTGCCCTATTCTTAATATTGCTACATATTTGGCACTATTGAATTCTTAAGTCAATAAAATGCATATAAACATTTAGAAAAAATACACCCGAAGCCAAATTTATGAGTTCAAGGCATTTGCAAGTAGCTAATAGAATATGGCCCTTCGTCTTCTTTACGAAAAGAACCAAATAAAGTTATCTTGTAAAATACTATCAAGTTATTGTCCTCCGAGAACTGCCATCCGAGTGCGACATAATAGTGCCTAATATTCTATGCCCAGATTGGCTGTCCCAAAACTATTTTAAAAATTGCATGACCACCCTCCCGTAACTAAATCTGATCTCGCTGAAGTTTACTAGGAAGTGTCTCTAAGTGCATGACATTTTAAAAATGCCTTTAAGTACTTCAACGCCCTGTAAGGACAGAAAATTACTCTGGGAAACTTGGGTGCCTCAAATCTGAAGCTATAAAGAAGCTAACGCTTTAATTTTGTCAGATTTGTGGCTTAATTGCTAAAATCTTACCTAATTAAGGGGTTAATACCTCTACCTCATATGAGCAAGGGGATCCACCTGGATCTCCCCCAATACCTTTTATCCCCTACAAACCCAGGTATTGCCAGCATGTCCCCTCAATCCCCACTACCCCCTATGAGCCCCAGATTCGCCAGGGTCCCCCCTGAATACCTGCTACTCCCCATGAGCATGGGTATCCGTGCATTCTCCTCAATACCCACTTCCCCCTATGAACCAAGGTATCCCTCAGGATTTCCCCAATTGAAGTATAAGTATTTGGGAATTCTATGGCACCAAATATTACCCCTACAGGCCCCCAGGAAACATCAAATTATCCCTTTTACAATCGGAGTGGTTGGTCCCTGCAATACTGAGCCACCAATGAACCATTAAACTTCTGGGCCTCACTCTCCCTGATGCTGAAACCACACACACCTCTGCCGACTTCCTCTATTACAAGTTTTTTTTTTGCCCCTACTTCTCTGTCCTTAATCGTGCCAAACAACACTACTTCTCAGCTTTAATATCAAATCTATCCTCCAACCTCTCTGCCCTCCCCCACCTCCTCCCTCTTCCAGTCTCACAGCTGAAGACTTTGCCACCTACTTTAAAAATAAAATTTAAAACATCCAAATTGAACTCTCCTCTCAGCATGGCCCCAACACACCCTTCTCTCAACAAACTGACAACTCCCAATCTTTACCCTTCCCCATATCAATCATGGACCCCTTTGACCCTGTAACTGAGGATGAGTTCTCCATGCTACCCCATTCCATCACCACTAATTCCTCCCCTCTCTACCACACTTATCCATGCCCTCACACATATTTTCAACTTTTCCCTTAAGGCTGGCAAGTTTCCTTCTTCTTTAAAACACGCCATAATTACACCCATTCTTAAGAAACCCATATCTGACTCATCTTTTCCATCTAACTATCACCCTATCACTCTACTTCTCCAGGCTTCAAAACTGCTTGAGCAACTTGTTTACAATCGCCTTACCAAATTTATCTTGTCCAACTCCCTCTTTGACCCCTTCCAATCTAGCTTCTGACCACAAACAGAAACAGCTCTCCCAAGTCGCTGCTAAGTCAAAGGGTCACTTCTCCATCCTAATTCTTCTGGATCTCTCTACTGCCTTTGACACTTTTGACCACCCACTTCTCATCCCAATTCTCAGCTTTTTTGACTTCCATGACACAGCTCTCTCATGATTCACATCCTACCTTGACAATTGAACATTTAGTGTCTCCTTTTCTAGGACCTCTTCTTCGCCTCACCCTCTGACTGTTGGCATATCCCAAGGTTCATTCCTTGGCCCCCTCCTTTCTCCATCTATACTTCCTCCCTTGGTACCCTAATAAAATCGATTGGATTTCAATATCATCTATAAGCAGATGACACTCAAATCTACCTCTTGACACCAGATCTATCCACCTCTATCCTAACACAAGTGGTCAGCTGCCTCTCTAGTATATCCTCTTGTCTGCCCATTAGCTCAAACTCAACATTGTCAAGATTTGAGCTCCTAATCTTCCCACCCTCTACCACAGCCTCCACCCCACATATATCCCTCCGAGTTGAAAATGCCATCATCATTCCCAGGCCCGTTATCTTGGGGTTCTGATGGGACCCTGCCCTCTCTTTCACTTCTCACATACAATCCATAACAAAATCTTGTCTTTTTCACCTAAAAAATCACCAAAAACTATCTTACAGAAGACACAACTAAAATCCTAATCAACTCTCATATTTCACATTGACTACTACAACTCTCTCCATCACCCCTCTATCTCCACTCCAATCCATAATGAACACATCTGCTAGACTCATCTACCAAACTCAACTTTCCGTGTCTGCAGTACCATCTCTAAGTACATCCCAATCTGCCCTCTTCGCTCTGCTAACAATCTTCTTATCACCTCCTCTCACTCCAACTCTTTTCTCGTGCTGTCCCTATTCATTGGAATTCCTTGCCTCACTCCATTAGACTATCCTCCTGCTTCAAGTCCTTCAAACACTCACTAAAAACTCATCTGTTTAAAGAAGTTTATCACCTTCAGACTTAATAAATATACATCAAATCTATTATCCCTCTATACCTCTCTCATACCCTTTGTAAGTCTGTGGTTTTTCAATCTTGCTATGTAGTTTAGTGAAATCACTGTGTACATTTGATTTTAAGGCCCTCCATTCTTTTATTTTCTTCATTGTGTTATATTGTTTTGATCTGAACTTACCCCTGTATAGCGTTACAGGCCTCTCCCTCCATGAGTATCTGAATGTGGCTGAGGCTATGCCTGTGAAAAGCCTGCTAAGGGGTCAAAAGTGGAAATGGATTTACTTGCATAGATTTGAGAAGGCCTCACAGATTTTGAATTTAGGGTCGGAAATATATCAGCTATAGCAATAGGATTTCCATCGGGCCAGGGACTTCATGATGTGGACATGTGTCTGGTGTTTGAAAGTTGAGAAAGCTGAGGAAGCTGGTTTTGATAGAATGGAGGTGAAGCGAGCAGGAGTCAGCCGAGAAGGCGAGGTCAGGTTTTGTAAGATATTGATTTTGAGATTGAGATGTGGATAATTAATTCGGTCTGAGGAAGCCTGAAAAGGCAAGGGTGGCGGCTGCTCTGATGGTGAGAGAGGTGTGAGGGCCGAATGGGTCGCTGGAAAGGGCGGAAATGATTTGTTTGATAAAGTCTCCTATAATAGGGAGCCTTCTATGGGGAAGGGTGGAGATGAATTGTTTGAGACTTGTAATAGGGAGATCATTTTTGTTTAGACCCTTGAGATGTAGCTTAGTAGGGAGAGCGATTCAGATACTAGTTGTGAGCATGAAAGGTGAAATTGAACTCCAGTGAGGTATGGTTTAATTGTGGAGATGTGTTGGTGGACCCTTTGATGGCAGTGGGCTGTGAAAGCGAGGAATTTGGACATAGTGATTGGGATGGAGATCCCATGGTTAATCTGGAAGAGCTTGAACAGATTCCATGCGGTCTCATAAGTCTGTTGTGTGTTTGGAGCTAGGCCATCTAACATTGTCTGACAAAGGTGAAGGAGTAGTGAGAATTTTCAGTAGGAGAGACCTTGAGTTGAGGTTGATGAAATTTGAATGAATAGAGTGGAATCCCCGTTGGTTAAAAAATAGTGAGTGCGGTATCAAATGAAGCAGATAAGGATGGAGATAGAAATGATGGTGTTAGGGTTGGTGGATTAAAACTGATTATGAGAAATTGGATTCATTGGTGGTGATGTATCTGATGGGTCGCCTCATCTAATTCTGTTTCCAGGCGTTGGCTGCTGTAATAACTGGTATGAAGAGCCAAAGTGTGGGAATTGTGGCTGTGTGGATTGGCCAAAACGCTGCAAGGATTTGACAGTTATAGAGGAGTTTGAAGTGGGAGTCTGTAAAATATTCTTGAACTTCAGGAGACTAATTAGTAGGCTTGTCGAGAGAGAAGGATCCTCCATTCCAGGAAGTCAAAAAAGTTCTCCAGAGAGCTAGATTAATAGATTCCGTGCAGAGGGTGAGGGGATATGCAGTTTTCTGGTTTGGTTAGGTCCGCAAGAAGGTTACTGAGGAAAGGTCTTCCTTGGGACAATCATATTGAAGCATAATTTAGATGGCTCAATTGACACTGGAGATCTTTGAGGGTATAAGACAGTGAGGTGTATTTTATGATGTCCTGAAGTATTTCGAGTTTATTGGGGGGGAGCCCGAGGTTTCCAGTTCATGGGTAGGTCCTTCGTTCATGTCAGGCGAGTATGGAATATTGAGTTCATCGAATAGACAGGTTGTTTTTTGGAGACTGTAGCATTGGGCATTAGGCAGTGAATGACGTTAGGGCACTTCAGGACATTCAAAATATCCAGCATAGTGGTTCTGCAAAATTGTGAAAGATCTTAGGACTGCTCTTAGAACCAAACGTTAATCGGGAGGCGAAAAAGAAGTAACCTTCCCATTGGACATTGTGGAGATGCCATAAGTCCGAATGGATAGGGAGTTGTTTGAAGGCAACTTGTTTATCGCACTTTGATAGCCACCTTCGGGTGCTGAGGCTTAAGATGGTGGTAATGGCATAATATTGAAGAGAATATTCTTCTAAAGGGGATGAGCAAATTTGTGCTGGAAATTTGTTCTCCATGGGGTGCTGATAGATCTATTGCCAAACGTTTCTTATTTGAGTATTTTTAGTCAAAATACCAAAAGGGTTTATTCTCCAAACTGAAAAAGGAGGGTATACGAATGGTCCAAGGGGGTAACCTTTATCAACCTCGACTTGAAGAAGTCTTTTCACCAACTTAGGCTCCATCAAGAGAAGGTTATGACATGTGAAGGAGATCTGAGGCAATACTAGCACTCCAGTGTAAAAACCCTCTGTAAACCCGGTGGTGAGGTAGGATATGAAGTGCAGTGTTGGATGTTTGGAGAGATACCTGGAGAATGAGACCAGGTTGTTTCTGATTGTTAAGAGTTGGGCAAAATGGCTTTATGCTTGCTTTATGACATACTGAGCAGACATGGAGCATGCTACAGCCACTGAAGTTGCAGCCTCTGGAGTTGAAATGGTTGAGATGGGCCAGTTGGTTGGGACATATCAGTAAGAGCTGGCAATGAGACAGAACTGGGCTGGTAAGCATGATATTTGTGCAAATATGCATAGGTGACTGATAGTGTTGGAATAAATAGTGTTGTAGATTCAACTCCTGCAAAATGGCAGCAAAATAGATGATGATCCAAGGCACCCAGTGAACAAGATAATTGAACTTGCTGGGGGGATCAATGGTAATCTTAGTAGATAAATCCCCCATAGGAGTGGGCCACTTCTACTATGATGTGCATATAATCGTCGAGCTCCTGTCTGCAATGGGAATAGACAGTGCAGATGTCGTCACAAAAAAAATCCAAAAACCAGAACGAACTCTTGAGAGATGGTTATTTGTTCAGATGTGTCTGGGCATGTGATCGGGAGTGACACCAAACTGACTTCTTTCCTTTTGAGAATGTCCCTCCTCAAATGCGCTGGAATGAAGAGGGATGTTGTTGAGTTCCTGCATGAGTCGAGGGACTGTCCACTGTCTGGGTAACATTCTACTAACTGGGGTCCATGGCACCCTAGCTAGTGAAGATGTGGAAACGGATGGAGTGGTTTCAGCATTTGATTGGTTAGGGTCAGCCATAGTGACCTGTTCGACAGAGAATCAAAATTAAGAATCAGGTGCAACTTTAACTGGTGATGGTGTATCGAGAATAGATGAGCAACTCGAATAACATAGAAGAATGAGACCTTTGTTGAGCAGAGGGACTTGCTTGATGCAATAGTAAGGAGTATGATGAAAAGTAGAACGTAGAGGATTTAATGAAGCAAGATTTAAATGGTGAAAGTGACTGAGAGTATGAAGCTGAAGAGAGCAAGATGAGATACAATGAAAATTAATGGTAAATGAGGCCCATAGTAGTTTGGCATTGATTGCCATGGCTGAGATTTGTTGAACGTGGAGAGCGTGATCGTCTGATAAATTATTGATGGGTTCAAAGCCCTAAGCATTAGGTGTGTAGTATGTGAATGGGTACGTTGAAGCCAGGATCCGAAATGTCGCAAGAGACGCGAGTTCGGGGGCAACCGGAGACGCGTCAGAACAGAGGTGCTCGAGATATGGGAGAAGAAAAAGAGCCACGTACGGTAAAGAGGTGAAAAGGCCAAAAGGGATAAGAGAGGCAGACAGATAGGCAAATGGGAAGAAGATAGAGAGCAGAAACGAAAGTGAAAGCAAGGAAAAGGAGGATAAAGGCAGACAAGAGACGGGTAAATGACAAGAGGCGAATGGAACAGCGCAGGAAGAAAGGGGTTAAGGACTGGATGGTCAACTTGGCAAGAAAGTAGGTGAAGGCGATTGTGCGGACATTGGGGGAGAACGGATGCAGGAAAGATGCTCAAGTTTGGGGAAGGAAGATTGTTGCCCGGCAACCGGAAACACAAGACGTGTCAGATGATGGGCAGTGAGGCAGGCAGAACGGAGAACAGAGCATAGAGAGATGGAAAAAGAGGGAGGTATGAGCAAGCAGGAAGAAAAAAGGCAAGAAGAGAAGAGAGGCAAGCTGGCAGGTGGAGGAGAAAAAGGACACAAGGGAGAGGGGAAGGAGGAAGAGGGATGGGGGAGGAGGGCGGAGGGCAGGAGAGAAGAGAGAAAGAGGAAAACCAAGGTGAACCCAGGAGGGGAGAAGTGGAAAAGGGGGCAACATGGAAAAGGCGTTGGCAAGAGGCCAAGAGAGCAAAAAAGGCACACAAACAGAGCAATAGAAAAGGAGCCACACAGAAATTTGTGTGCAAAGGTAAGAGTAAGTAGGAGGGTTTATAAAGTGTCAGAGGGGGTGAGGGACCTGCTCCAGAGAGGGCGACATCTGAGGGAGAGGAAATTAATAAGAGATTTAAGCGATGGAAGACCAGTATGCCAAATTTAACCAACTGGCCTTTCGACTCAGATCAGGTAAGGGTTCCAGTACCCCAGTACCCACACCTGTAGCCCCTCACTGTGCAGCCATCCACCCTAGCCCTGCTGTTCCACAATTAGACGGCACCAGGAGGGGTTTGGAGCTATGGCTGTCACATGAAAAGAGAATGCCCTAATATGCCTTGCAGGGTGGAAGGCAACCCCACTAAAACAGTCTACTAGCTGGGGAGTACACCGGGTCTGCCAAGGACACTGGAGTGACCCAGACCAGACCCATGCAGACAGAATTCTATACCATTGTTCATGCTGTTCACCATGGTTCAGAGGACAACAGGACCCATAACTTTCTGACAGTTTTGGTTCAGGGAAAGAAGACCCAGGGTTTCAGAAATACAGCGGCTGCAGTGACTGTGGTAAATTCAGATGTAGTACCCCGCACTGCAGTCCTCCCCAAGACCATGGAGTTCATGGTGGCTGGAGGCCAAAATTTCCCTTTCCAGATGCCCATTTGCAGTTGGATTGGGGCACTGGGAAAAGAGTACAGGAAGTAGCTCCCAGCAGAAGGTTTGTTGGGCAACGATTTGTGGCACTTGGAGAATTGGTATGTTGCTGCTCTCACCAGATCACAAGCTGTCAAGGCTGCCAAGAGTGAGACAGGAAAGGAGGACAAGGCTGGGTACAAGGAACCTGGGTGCCACGGCCAAGCCTTTGACAGACCTGATCCAGAAGAAGATGCCCAAGGTGACTGAATGGACTCCTGCCTGCAAAACAGTTTTTAGGGCCCTGAAAAAGACTCTCACCTGCATCTCTGTTTTGGCTACCCCAGACTACACCAGACCCTCCATTGTGCAGACAGATGCCTCCATTTTTGGACTAGGAGCAGTCCTCAGTCAAAACGATGAGCAGGGGATTGAGCATCCCATAGCCTACCTTAGTAGGAAGCTGCTGCCAATAGAAGTAGCATATGCAGTAGTGGAAAAGTAGTGTTTGGCTGTAGTATGGGCCCTGAAGAAATTACAGCATTATTTGCATGGTAGGGAGTTCACAGTAGTGGCTGTCCACAACCCCTTATGTTGGCTTTCCAGAGTGGCAGGGGATAATGGCAGACTGTTGAGATGGAGCCTGGCCCTACAGACTTTCAATTTTGGCATACAGGACCGCCGTGGCAAGGTCCCATCAAAATTCAGATGGACTCTCAAGACAAGAGGACAAGTAAGCACAGTGTGGCTCGAAAGTAATCCGAACAGGATCACTTCCTAGGGTATACTAGAAAAGGGAAGGGAGATGTTGTCATGTTCAAGAGGGCACACTGGACTTTTGGGGACTGTTGGAGTACTGTCATGAGTTGGTTGATATTGCCTGTAGTGTGGCTGTATCCTGTATGGCTTATGATTGAAATGATTGTAGCATGTTTAGTATCTAAATACTGCATTTTCCCCAGGAAGTTTAATAAAGTGTATTACGGGGTCTCTGGGGAAAGAAAGTCCAGTTCAAGTTGTGCTCAAAAGTTTGCATACCCTGGCAGAAATAGTGACATTTTAGCATTTATTTTGAAAATATGCCTGATCATGCAAAAAAAAATGTCTTTTATTGAAGGTTAGTGATCACATGAAGCCATTTATTATCACACAGTTGTTTGGCTCCTTCTAAATCATAATGATAACAGAAATTACCCAAATGGCCCTGATCAAAAGTATACATACCCTTGAATGTTTGGCCTTGTTCCAGACACACAATCTGACACAAACATGTTAAAATGGCAATTAAAGGTTGCTTTTTAAATTGCAATTAATGTCTGTGTAGAAATAGTCAATGAGTTTGTTAGCTCTCACGTGAATGCACTGAGCAGGCTAAATACTGAGCCATGAGGAGCAGAAAAGAACTGTCAAAAGACCTGCGTAACAAGGTAATGGAACTTCATAATGATGGAAAAGCATATAAAAAGGCATCGAAAGCTTTGAAAATGCCAGTCAGTTCAATCATTTATTAAGAAGTGA
Organism: Discoglossus pictus; assembly: GCA_027410445.1. Lineage (NCBI taxonomy): Eukaryota > Metazoa > Chordata > Amphibia > Anura > Alytidae > Discoglossus > Discoglossus pictus. Next base: position 268,576,797 of record CM050167.1, on the reverse strand, counting down.
AATATTCAGGGATCTCTTGATACCAAGCCAAGGTCAGGAAGGCCAAGAAAGATTTCAACCACAACTGCCAGAAGAATTGCTCGGAATACAAAGAATAACCCACAGGTAACCTCAGGAGAAATACAGGCTACTCTGAAAAAAGGTGGTGTGGTTGTTTCAAGGAGCACAATACGACAATACTTGAACAAAAATTAGCTGCATGGTCGAGTTGCCAGAAAGAAGCCTTTACTTTGACAATGCCACAAAAAAGCCTGGCTACAATATGCTTGACAACACCTTGACATGTCTCACATCTTCTGACACACTGTAATTTGAAGTGACGAGACCAAAATAGAGCTTTATGGTCACAACCATAAGTTCTATATTTGTTGAGGGGTCAACATGGCCTATAGTGAAAAGAATGCCATTCCCACTGTGAAGCATGGTGGTGGCTCACTGATGTTTTTTTTTTTGGTGGGTGGGGTGAGCTCTAAAGGCACGGGCAATCTTGTGAAAACTGATGGCAAGCTGAATGCTGCATGTTATCAGGAAATACTGTCCGACAATTTGCATTCTTCTGCACGTAGGCTGTGCAGGGAATGCTCTTGGAACGTCCAGCATAACAATGACCCTAATCACAAGGCCAAGGTGGTTACAAGGCCTCCAGTGGTTACAGCAGAAAAAGGTGAAGGTTGTGGAGTGGCCATCACAGTCTATTTTGTCCATCTGAATCAATGACAAAATAGAGTGCAACATGCCTCTCAGCCAGGCCATCATAATGAAGAAGGTCAGAATCACCTATGATCATATCCAGTTGTGACTGAAAGCTTCTCAGTCAGCAGAGGTTGGTTCAACCGTTTCAAGAAGAGGAACAACATTTACAACATCAAAATCATGGGAGAAGCGACAAGCTCTGACACCAAAGCTGCTGCAGCCTTTCCCACCACTTTGAAGGACATTGTGGAAAGAGGCAATTCACCTCAAGAACTGGTATTAAGTGTTGATGAGACAGGACTGTTCTGTAAGCGAATGCCAAGCTGCACCTTCATTTCCCGTGAGCAGAAGCGAGCACAGGGGTTCAAAGCAGCCAAAGACAGACTAACCCTTCTTCTGGGTGGGAATGCCAGTGTTGCTCGTGTGCTTTTCAAAAACACCTAGAGCCATAAAGGGGATTCCAAAGTCCACTTTACCGGTCAGTTGGCAATTCATCTGGAAAGCTTGGATCACAATGGACATCTTCAAAAACGGGTTCAGTGAACATTTTTGTTCATCAGTGCAGTACTACTGCAGTCAAAGACATTGAGGCCAAAGGGCTCCTGTTGATAGACAATGATTTGTCTAGGAACAAAGTTGTGTGCAGTGTAACCATAACAGCCCATAATTGCGTAGATAGTAGACCTGGTCAATACACCTGGACTGGGAGATGCAGACGCCCAGGGCTTTGAGGAGTTGGTACAAGCTTCAGTCGAGAGCCTGCCAAACAAAAACTTCCAACAACTGGCAGAACAGGACATTAAGGGCATTAAGGAAGTCCAAGAAAGCAGTGACTGAGACACTGAGGAACCAAAAGAACTTTCCACTGAGTTCCTCATCAAGAGTTTACAGCCCATTCTTGACCTTATGGATAATCTACAGCGCTAAATGGGGTATTGCTGTAATCTTTAAAGCAGAGTGTGTTGTTCTAATGAAAAGTGAGTTTCAAAAAATGTTTTTCATTAGTAAGTCATTAGTTCTACATCAATGCCTTCCACTTGTTTCTTTTTTAAATTAAGTAATGTATATATTATTGCAAAGAATCCTTTATCATGTATACTGCTACCACTTACTAAAAAAGGGACATCCTTTGATATAGATTTTTTTTTTTAAATATCTGCCTTTGTGTCTGAATTGTACACAGACAAAGGGAAGGGAGCAACATTTGGCAGAAGGATTACATTCTGCTGTAGCATTTTTACTATTTTGGATGATATATGAACCCAAACTTGTCCTGTTTATACTGTAATGTTTATATTACTGGCATCTGTTGGTGAGCACTCACCTGCCCCTGTGTCCTGTGTAAACAGAGCCTGTAGATGATGAGATGCTGTCTGTCTAAATCACAAAAGCACCTCTTTGTCAAGTCTCAGAGCTATTCAGGATGTGCCGGTGCAGCAGATGTATCACTCCTAACCTTCCAGATGTTTGAGAAAGTGTTTGTATGGAATAACATGTAGGACCAGATGAAGTACGAGGGTAACGTAACATTAACTCAACTTCCTCTCCTTAACTGACTCCAGGAGAACACTTGGGAAGGACTTATTATAGTATTCTAGCTGCGCAAATACTATAAAAACATAATGCACTACAAAATACATTGCATATGTATATTTTATATACAACTAACAAGTTTACATATCAGTATTAGCACACTGGAATTAGCATTGGTTTGGCAGCACAAGGTACCTACTGATCTTCATGAGAAGCTTTTTGGTGAAATGATGGAGTTGCAACTTGGTATAGAATGGGGGTGGGGGTGTTACTGCCTAGGACCACAAGGTCCAAGCCTAGGACAGCACATTTTCAGTGGGAAGCAGGCTGTCTGAAGTGACTGAATATTTTGGTATATGCACAGAAATGTCTACATGCAATTATTTTTCTTTCTGCTTGACACTTTGTGATATACAGTACATACACACACATACACACACATATATATATATATATATATATATATATATATATATATATAAATATATATATACTGTATATATAGAGTGTGAGCTGTAGTAGAGGGTGGGAAGATAAGGGGCTCAGTCTTTGACATGTTTAGTTTGAGTTGACAGGCAGACATCCAGGAGCATATGCTTGAGACACAATTGACAAGTGCTAGAAGAGATGGGGATAGATGTGGTGCTGAACGATATATTAGTGCCATCTGCATATAAGTGATTCTGAAATCCAAAATATTTGATTAGGGTACCAAGGGAGGAATTATAGATGGAGAAGAGAAGAGGGCCTAGGACTGAACCTTGAGGTACAACAACAGGTAGAATGAGTGGGAAGAACAGGTGCCAGAGATGGAGAGACTAAATGTTTGATTTTCTAGATAGGATGCAAACCATGAGAAAGCTGATGCCAAGGGTGCCAAGGGAGTGGAGAATTTGGATAAGAAGGGGATGGTCAATCACATCAAAATAGTTATAAATAGTTCTAAAACAGATGACAAGAGTTGTGGCCACCTCCTTCCAAAACATTCATGTGTAATATATATTTTATCATTAGCATGCTGTGTTCATTTGGGCTGTGTTTTCATCTTCAGCCAATTGCCTAAATCGCTATGAGTATCTGCTAGGGATAACAATTTGCAATAATAGATAACATGCATATACAATGGGGTGATCAATTAAACTGGTCCCTAGTCATAAAATATTAAGTTCAACCTAGGTTTCAGCGTACTAAATTTTAATAACAACAAACATGTGATTTTCAATTAAACAAACCTTGGGACAACACACAATAATATACATAATATACATTGATTTCCAAAATTGTGTAGATAACTTGCACTATTATTATTACCTGGAAGCAGACAGGCAGAGTGACTGAGCCAGTGCAGCGTTGGCGTTACATTCCCCGGGTTCAGCACCGTATTCTCCAGCCAAACGTACCTGTGTGTAAGTGAGGAGTGAAAGCTGCTGCTGCTAGAACAGCCCACACTGATAAATATTCTTAGCAGAGCCTTCTATGTGCAGCTAATCTAGGCCTCTTATATGTAACTCTCAAGCAACCACAAACTACATTTATTTGGCATCTACCAATCCCCATGGGTGCTGGTTAACTGAGAGTCTACTGTACATACAAAAATACTGCAGATGTTTCGAAACATATACACCATGTGCACTATGAATTCATTGTATTGGTCTGCTGCACCATGATCTACTCATACAACAGCTACTTGCTGACAATAAACTTCATGCCTATTTCTAAATTATCCACAGCAGAACAGATTGTGTAAAGGGATATCCTGCCTTTTGCTGCAGCTGGTAATTCTGCATTTCCACAATTCTCCATCTAATTGGGGGATTTCAATCCCAAGTAGGTTTCAAAACAAGCAAACAAACATATCAGTCAGGTCTGTGTGCTGAGTGTGAGAACAGAGCCGCTGTGCCAGTTCCCAGTCTGCAAACACAGTCCCTGCATGTACAGTGAGGGACAAAACAAGAGGCGCAGAACAGAGGGAGAAAGAGACAAGCTGGGCCTTTGTTAGCATTGTACTCAGCACCTTTAGAAAAGGTTTGCACAGTGGATCAGACCCAGCCCAGTTAAAGAGACCCAAAGTGGGTGCAGCTGGAGTCCCACTGTCACTCTGGAAATATTCCATGTGAAGTCTGTAGTTGTGATAGCCCCTACTGTACACCATGCTTGGCTCTCATAGAATGGTAAGTTGTTTTGCTATATACAGATGCATACTGTGCTTATATTTTGCTAACTATTGCTATATGCTTATTATTACCTGAATACATGCTATGTATTGATTCTTTACAGAGTATGTTATTCAGCAGTATTTTTGATTATTGGCTGTGGGTACTGTACACTGTATGTTTTCATTGGATATAGAATACGTTAGCCATTAGTTTTTGGATAGGAATATTTGTGGACATATGCTAGGAAAATGTATGGACATATTTCTGGGTCACTGCACAATACTAGGATTGGTAAAACATTTGTGTAGTAGGGTCTGCTAGCAAAAAGCAATATTATTTTACCATCAAATACATGTTAATTCAGAACGGTTTTTTCTAGTAATAGTAGCGGTTATATGTTGTATTATACGTTGGGTGCCATACTCTATTTCTGCAGAGATTGACTGTTTTATTGATTTCTATGTTAACATTAACATTTGCAGTCTTATTAAATTGTGATTCGGCCAATGGAAAAGGGCTCTATATAAGCACAGGGCATATTTTTTTACAGAAGTTTTTAGTTAGTGAACTTCTATCCAAAAGCAAGGTCTTCACTAACTAAAAACTTCTGTAAAAAATATGCTCTGTGCTTATATAGAGCCCTATTCAACTGGCCAAATCACAATTTAATAAGGCTGTTAGTGTGTAAAATAACACACCAAATGGAACAGTTAACATATAAATCAGTATTGAATATGGACAAATGATTTATGAATGGCACGGCTAGCAAAGTCCTGTTTTCCCAGTCAATACAATTCCTGATTAGGGCTAGATCGAATCACTCTGGATATATCTGTCAACAGCTTTCCCATAAAAAAAAAAAAAAAACTTCAAGACTTATCAGCTATCCTGTATCTTTCTTTATTTCTTAACTTTTCGCTACTTCTCCCTCTTTTACTCTCCATTTGTATACAATACTTGCGGAAGTGCTTGCAAGGAGTGCAGTATCTGACAGGACAGAAGGTAATGTAGTGTGTATTGCATCTTTTTCATTTTTAAATGTCCCAGCGAAGGATGTTTATGTGAACCTTTCACACATGGAAAATGTCACTTCATAGTTTACTTTATGCTGTGGATTTAAGCCTGTTAGTCTGTCCCTTTTCCTGGCCTGCTGTTTCTGCACACCTGAGGGCAGGAAAGAAGAGAGCTAAACCATCTACACCAAGTAATAAACAAAAGTTTGGACTTTTAACTATTTCCTCTAAAATCCTTAATATTTGTCATGATATTTGCTGAAACTCCAAAAGCTCTTACCAATATTGATCCACTATCTATCTTTGTGCTTCACACAAAAGGTGGTAAATGGGGTAAAAAATACTAACAAGTCCATAATCAGATTGGCTCCAGTAGGGTGGGGGTGACAGGACATAAAGTAACTGAACTCATTACCTAGAGTAAGTCAAATAATTAAAGCAAAATTGTCTGCAAAGATTATTTTCTTTAGCCATTAAAGGTATCACAATTTACTTCACTTGTTTCCTGCTTTTTCCTACGGTTAACACCTATTTCATTACCTACATCACCCTTACTGGCTCACCCACAACACAGATTGAATTATTTTGTTAATCAGAGATCTTTAATTAATAATAGACAGCTGACTGACAGCTAACAATGGCAAACTTTAATGTTAGTTTATTGTGGTAATGTATTAGGAATCCGTGTAGTAATGTATTAGGAATCAGTGAATCCAGAATGGAAAGTGTGGTAAATTAATTTTGAAAGCAGCTTTCATACAGATTCATCAAGTTTTTACAGAACATCAGAAAACAAAAATCTAATTCCTAATTGGTTATGGGTAATCAGAAGCTAATTGCTATAATGTTTTGGATACCGATATTCAGGCAGTTTTATAGTGACACATATATAGTCGGCATGCCATTTGTACCTATGTGTACTTGTATAGAGTAATCAATGATGTGCATGTTTGCGATGAGTAACAGTTATCCAAACTAACTCCAGTCTTGGATTTTAACTCTTGTAATTGCTTAAAGTTGTGCCAAGTTGTGTAATAACTTTGACTCCCGACATCCCATTTCATTTCAGTTGCTGCTGTTTGCCACTTCTCTCTTACTGGCTCCAGTAATCAACTCAGAACCGTCAAGAGTTTCAAAAGGAAAAAAGAAAGTTCACTCAAAGGGAAAAGATATTCATGGGACACCCCACGATAAAGCCTCAGGAAAGGCCTCCCCTGATCCTGTGTTAGGGGTAAACTCCTTTACTCCATCTCAGGTTTATAGCCTAGTGGAGGATTATGAGCTGAGTCTGATGGAGATGGTGAGTCAGCTGAGAAACAACTCTGAGCCTTCAGGGAGCCGGTGTGAAGTGAACCTGAGGCTTTGGCTCTCGAACATGAGGAGCCTCTCACCATGGGCTTACAGGTGAGTCTGGGAGTTTTTATTTATACAAGCTAAAGATGCAAAAACCCACAATATTTTCACCGATGATAGCTAAAGCCTTACTAAAGCAAACTTATACCAGTTTCATAGGTTTATGCAGCTCCTTGATTCAGACGATTACATTCCTGTCAAAAATGCACAGCTGGCAGGAAAACACCCAACTATTCATTGAGAGTATTCTAAAAGTATCCAGTGCTTCCTTTCTGGCAGTTGCATATTCTCTAAGACAGTGACCTATTTCACTTAAAGAGTTTTATATGCATCCACTTAGTCTTTAAAAGGGCCTCCCAATGCAAAATGGTAAACTCACTGTAGGAAAGGATTTAGTTGGTAATAGAGGTATAGATAATGAGGAGAAGATGGGCACGCTCTTCCATTCAAGAGAACAGGCTTTAAGCTTTGCTTCAAATTATCACTATGTCAATATGTAGAGGATCAGGGCTGGCTTTAGGAGTAGCTTGGTGATTATGTCCTTCATGCTGCCTACCCTCCTTTGTTCCTTTCCTTCTTCTATCTCTCATACCTTTGTTCATAGACATTTTAGCCACTTATGCTCTCTCTTCACAAGTATCACTTTTACACACCCAGTTGAGAGGTCTCTCCCCTAAATTGCTCTCCTCTGGTTTAAAGAAATGAAGCCAGACCCCTGTATTCCTATGTACCAATGTATAATACCCATCCATGTAACCTCTTATGACCTCCTTGTTACTGCTAGTATATTTCAGTCTCTTTATTCTTTCACCTTTATGCACCAATCCCCTTTCACTACATTCTTATGTATCGCCTTTTATCTTTTGCCAGTAAACACAAGGCGTATTGAGTGGGCAAGTAGAGGTGCTTTTTAAAGAAATTAATGTGAATACTGGGGTCAAGTAATTATTTGTTCATCTGCAACAAAAGAGTCAATTGGATCTGATTGTTGCAATGTACTGTCTCAAGAGGCAAATGTACATTAGAAATGTAAGTACCGTGTGTTGTCCTAGTTGTGTATATATACTATTTGGAGCCAGAACCATATTTAACAAAAATCACTTAAGTTAAAACTTTTTTGGGTCTCATACATATTTAATGTGTGTTAGAAAGATCTCACTGAATTGAAGACCTATATCAAAATTGTTATACATAATGGAAAGGGATCATGAGAAAAATGCTACAGTATTTTCACTTCGAACTTTCTCACAAGTCTCTTTTCCTAGTGTGTAAAATAATGTAGGAGTTGGAGGAGTTTCATCTCACTAGCGAGGAAGCTTTCAATGTATAGAATACTGGCCAGAATTTAAGAATACACTGCTTTCTGTGAAAATTCAGAGAGTTTTGGCAAAAATAAGTGTAGAAAAATATTATTTATTTTTTATTAAAGCAAGAATAGAAATAGTAATCAATGTATTTGCAGACCTATATAAGAGAGAGTGAGTAAGAGAGAGAGAGAACAGCAGCCATGATGAGAATGTAAGATTTATAATTATACATTCTTATTTACCTGCTAAATGTTTATATTTGTCTTTATATTGCACATTTCCTTGCAATAAAGGAATAAATACTAATAATGTTTCTCATGTAATTCTCCTAATAATTTTAACTTTAGTATAAAAATATGCTTATTAAAACAAAGTCCTTATCTAAAAATGTAAATGAGAATGTTACTGAAGGTGTAGATGAGCTACCAACAGCATATGTAAGTAACCGCTTTCAAAGCAATGAAACAGTGCAGTATTTCCACTCAAGTGACATCTCATTATATCATAAATTTAATGAGCATGTGTCTGACGAATCAGGGCAACGCGATAAGAAGGGCAATGTTCCCATTGGTTATATACACAACAAAACACTTCTAATATCCATGTAAAGCATAAGTTGATGAATAGCTGATCGATGAATACACACCTTTTTAAGTGTTAAATATTTTCATTATTTGTGTAGCATTGTGTTTATGCCAGTATTAACAAAAAAAAAAGGTAAGTCAGAAGCGCTCATCAGAGAATGAACCAACCTTAATAGGTGAGTTCTATATCCATGATAAGCCACTCTGAGAGCAACCTCTTTTAGCTCACTTGTGCCCTTCACAGGGAGAAATATCCTGTAGTATATCAGTCTGGTCTCACTCAAAAGAGTGACCCAGCCCCGAAATACCAGGCAATTCTACCCTGAATAGGAGAAACAGCAAACCCCAGACGCATTTCGGCCTTTATGGGCCTCGTCAGTGAGGTGTATGCCAGTATTATATATGAACATATGTAAGGAAAAATAATTATTATGATAAAATGGGTTACTTTATTGAAACTAGGGTAACAACGGCGTAGTTAAAAACACATATAAAAAATCCAGGATTGGAAAAAGAGTTAAAAATACAGGCTAAATGTGTGAGATAAATTAACCACTTGGATGATGTGTTGTTTTTACTCTTTAATAGAGGGGTAATTTTATCTCTTTCTGTTGCTTGTGTGTCAGGATATGGATGGTAAAACCTGGTGTGAGGTCCTCCTGATGTAGTCCTTAAAGGAATATACCACAATTCCTACTAACCTTTAAACAATGTAAAGGAAAAAAATGATCACAGAAATAAAAGCAGGGAGATTTCACTGGGTAATACCCCCAGCACTATCTGTATAGCTGTGATCTCTTATAATGACTGAGTGGGTCAATGCTGTAAAGTGCTATATCTATGGAAGGTGTGATAGCTTTTATCTTTGTCTGAGTTTTTACCAGTATATGGTAATAAACTCTTTCTTGATTTGGAATACTGATAGCTCACCTATTTGATAGGTGTTTGTGTTCTAGATCTTATCTCTTATAAAGACCCTACTGGGAAATTGCAGCCATCATATAAGTTCCCTATGGGCTCTCACAAGTCAGACTGCCTTAATATAGGCAAACTGCCTGTTAATACAGAGTCTGTGCTCTAACAGTAATAAATCACTCCATATCAGCACTTGTACGACCTTTCTCTCATTTGGATAAGGACAGGGAGGGTAACCATACACACTACACACATGCACTCAGAAATAAAAACGCCAGCGTGCCCTGAACGTAGGGACAGGCTGCGTCATCAAAAGCCAGTAGCTGATGGTCCCTGGAGCTACTGGCTTTTGAAGTGGTTAATTTATCTCACACATTTAGCCTGTATTTTTTCCAATCCTGGATTTTTTATATGTGTTTTTAACTACGCCGTTGTTACCCTAGTTTCAATAAAGTAACCCATTTTATCATAATAATTATTTTTCCTTACATATGTTCATATATAAATTAGACATTTGGTAGTAGATACCATAGGAACTAGCATTCCTGAGTTTTCACTCTGTATGCCAGTATTAACACAGAAATATTTTTTCCTATGCTTTTCATTTCAAATGTTTGATGCACCTTATACTTAAGTGTATCTTACTCCAAGTAATTATGCTATGCTTCATTTCATAATTTATATAATGTATTGGACTCTAAAACAAAAGTTTTTATATAAACCTAATTGTTTGACATATTAGTCAGATCAACAGAACATATGGTTTAGAGATATTATCTGATCTGTTGATCTCAGTCTTTTTTTCTCTCTTTCTTTTGTGAGAGCATTAACTAAAATTTACAAAAATGCATGTAAAACTGGCTTCACAATTGTTTAAACTGAACTCAAAGTGTGTATAAGAACAGTATCTGCAATTCAGGAATAACAAATGGCGCACAATCTTATGGCGTATAATTTCATACATATTATAAACCCTCTCATCTATCCAGCTCTCTGAAAACTTCTTATACTCACATCCTAAAGTATATGCCCAAGACTGAGATTCACTGATCTATATCTAAATATACTAACATAGACCTACTGATGCATTACTGAAGTTATGCCTTCCCCGCCTCTTTGCAGTATAAATCATGATGAGAACCGGATCCCAGTTGATATACCAGAAGCACGTTGCCTATGCACAGGATGTATTAACCCTTTCACCATGCAAGAGGATCTCAGCATGTCCAGCATTCCCATCTACAGCAAGATCCCGGTGAGGAGGCGGTTGTGTGAGCCAAGTGTCTCTGGACTAAGGGCACGTAGAAGGAAGAAGTGCCAACAGCATGTAGCTGTGATGGAGAACATAGCTGTGGGCTGTACCTGTATTTTCTGAGAACATCTCTTCTGCTTGGAGTCTCATCTGTATAACCATAAACACAACTAAATAATAGCATAGCAAACAGATGTATACCATGACAACTGCACATTCTACAATAAACATTTATTAATCACTATATTGACACACAGATCACACATTTTTTTGAAACAGCGGAATTCCAAAAACAAACCATTATTCTTAAGTGCCTTTTTTCTTAAAATTCTTAGATCTATGGTGCCATAGGTACTGTGAATTGTGCTAGATGTATGTTCCATTCCCTGAAATAAATACAAACATACGTGACAAAACATCTATCAAGAGACTCCATGGACACATGATTCTCACCTTCTGCAATCACATAAATATGGCACATAGATACATTTCATATGGTGTATCACACTCCCTTGCCTGGTGATTTGTCCCTTGCCAGCTCTCTTGCCTGGTAATTTTAGCTGTGAAGTTGGGAGGCTGGATGGAACAGGCCATGACCACTCCACTACAACCTGAAATCCAACAATTTTGTGCATTCTCAAAGCATTTCATGTGGCAAACCTATTCAAACCAACAGTATGAAATGTTCTATACTAGCACCCATAGTCTTACAAAACTAACACTTTTTTATTTAACGTAAAAATGTTAAGTTTCCCATCCATTTTCTTCTTGTCACCTTCTCATATAGCATACTTGGATATATCGTTTTGACTTACATCTTCTAGAAAAATACACAGTTTCCCCTACCACATGACCATGCGTGTAAGAACTGGGGGGGATAAGGGGGACAAATCCCCCCCAGGTTTCTCATTGTGTGTATGTATGCATATAGAAGCTGTTAAGTGTTCTGTATATCAAGTGAGCTGTACCCAGCCCAGACATTTTTTGGTTCCTACACCCCTGCACAGGACATCATTAATACATTAATCTAACTAGGCAAAATAAAACTGATTTAACACTGGAATTCAATGATTGTTTCTTTTTATTACTATTACTAGTAGTACAACCACACTGTTGAGTACTGGGTTTTAGGGAGCATGGGTGTGCTATCTGGACTTTAGATCAGTTGATTTGCATGTACCTTGTGAATCATGGTCTTTTGAATGAAGTTTGGCTATGATATATCAGTTCAAAGGGATTCTTCTGGAAGGACAAGAGTTGCCACCTTTCAGTCATCTAAAAAAAAACAGTATTTGATGTTACATATTTCCATCTGGTTTTGCTGAAAACCGTATTCTGATGTATATGCTTTGTATGTTTACGGTTATTCATTGTTTTGCAAAACGAAAAGGAAGTAAGGGAGTGAAGGAAAGGGATTAACGAAAGATAGAAGTGGGGAAAGGAGAAGCAAAGCAAGAGGGATGGCCATACTTGAGTCACTGTATAACATCAACACCATCCATTCAACAAGGTCTTCTGATGTTCAGAAACCCCTAAGAGAGCTAAATCCTAACTAAGACCAGTCATGCCCTGTACATTGTTAATGTATTAGAATGTATATTAAAAGTCACATTTGCAAGAATCTCCTTTGATTGGTCTTTGATCCTGCAGTTCAGTTCAGTTTGCCCCTTCGTGCTTTGTAGTGATGGCTTGAGATCCTGAGTGACACCTTTTTTTCACATTGATCTCATTTATTTGATAAATCATTAAAATTACAATATTCACACAACTGGTGTGTAGTCATCAGCCATCATACATGCTCTTTAATATCAATAAAATTGGTTTCTAACTATAAAGCATGTGCAAGGTCATGATACCACTATTGGCTAAGAAGTTGTACAGCTGTTGTATGTTGAGAATGAAACAGCCATGATACTGGAATGCCAAGGGATAGTTGGAACTGCAACAACTGCAAAGAAAAGCAAATCTCTGCAATCTGAATAGTGAATGTTATTTAACGTCATAGTAAGAATGGTGGGCTAGAAGCTCCACAGATCTACACTACAATATTTCTTACGCATTACTATCAGTCACAAACTGAGGCAAACAATTATATGAGCTTATGAGTGCACAGTATCTGCATGGTAATAAACTAGGCCAGATGTAATACAAAGCATATGAACTAAGAGTTACCCAGTACTTCTCCTCTTAATATATATGACCCTGGACCTTGATGGTCTATTAAATGAAGATTAGCAAACTAATCTGTTTCACTTGAATTAAATATACATTTGGACTATATGAGAGTATATGCCTTAATTTCTTCTTCATTTACAAAATGTAGTATGGAAATGTAGATATAGCTTTTAAAACTAATTTGTGAGAGTATTCCGGATTTCACGTGCACTTTGTCTTGCCTCTGTTAGCGTGTCACCAGCACACCTAGTGGTACCGGTTTCCTACCGGATCTCATATCAGCTGTGACTTCTTCTCACAATGAGAAGTCAGTGTCGACGTGTACTTGCCTGGAGATAAGTCCTCTTCTCTGATAGCCTTGTGTGCCTCGAAAGTGCAGTATTGTTCTGTATCACGGACTCAAACGTCACAGGGACTGTGCACCTTTGTGGTAAGAGGAGTAGTTTCAATGTTAACACTTCCAGTTCCGAAAAGTCATTAGTGGTAGAAAACAAAATTGCTGGGCATTTAACAAAACATGGCCCTAGAATATTTTGATATTTGACAAATGCTGTTGGTAATTTTTTTCGTTGAGAATAGACATCCTATATGGCTATATACATCACTCTACTTTACCCATTCTATAACCATTCAACTTAACTCTCACTGTCACCTAATCACTTCCTCCCTCACTCCATGCCAATACATCACCATTTCTTCCTATCCATATTTATTCATCCTCTCACTACCCACAAACCACCAGTCACCGCCAACCACACTCTCTTCATAACCTTTTACCACCATTATGCACTATGCTTACTTAAGCTTCCATAGCTCAGGAGTCAGATTAAAAGGAGCATAGAAGGATCTCCATTTTTAGTGTTAAAATGAAATACCTACGTTTTTTATTTGCAATTTCAACATCATTTTATCAAGTGCTTAAAAGCTCTGCTGTTACTAAATGAAACCTTCCAAATAATTCCTGCAAATGTCCACCCCCTACAGACTGTACCTCAGCAGCATATTTTTGTAAGATGGTAGCTTATTTTAATATTAAGAACAGGGAACCTTAAATGTCCGTTTATGGTTAGTGATTGGGATTTTACAGTGCCTTGCAAAAGTATTCACCCCCCTTGACTCTTTACCTAATTTCTTACATTAAAGCCTTAAGTTCAATGTTTTGTTAATCTGAATTTTATGTGATGGATCAGAACACAATAGTCTAAGTTGGTGAAGTGAAATGAGAAAAATATATTCCTAAAACTATTTTTTTAGAAATAGAAAACAGAAAATTGGCATGTGCATATGTATTCACCCCCTTTGTTATGAAGCCCATAAAAAGCTCTGATGCAACCAATTACCTTCAGAAGTCACATAATTAGTGAAATGATATCCACCTGTGTGCCATCGAAGTGTCACATGATCTGTCATTACATATACACACCTTTTTTGAAAGGCCCCAGGGCCTGCAACACGTAAGCAAGAGGCACCACTAACCAAACACTGCCATGAAGACCAAGGAACTCTCCAAACAAGTAAGGGACAATGTTGTTGAGAAGTACAAATAAGGGTTAGGTTATAAAAAAATATCCAAATCTTTGATGATCCCCAGGAGCACCATCAAATCTATCATAACCAAATGGAAAGAACATGGCACAACAGCAAACCTGCCAAGACGGCCGCCCACCAAAACTCACGGACCGGGCAAGGAGGGCATTAATCAGAGAGGCAGCACAGAGACCTAAGGTAACCCTGGAGGAGCTGCAGAGTTCCACAGCAGACACTGGAGTATCTGTACATAGGAAGACAATAAGCCGTACACTCCATAGAGTTGGGCTTTATGGCAGAGTGGCCAGAAGCAGCCATTACTTTCAGCAAAAAACAAAATTTGAGTTTGCGAAAAGGCATGTGGGAGACTCCCAAAATGTATGGAGGAAGGTGCTCTGGTCTGATGAGACTAAAATGTTCGTCCATAAAAGAAAATGCTATGTCTGGCGCAAACCCAACACATCCCATCATCCAAAGAACACCATCCCCACAGTGAAACATGGTGGTGGCATCATCCTGTGGGGATGTTTTTCAGCAGCCAGGACTGGGAAACTGGTCAGAGTTGAGGGAAAGATGGATGGTGCTAAATACAGGGATATTCTTGAGCAAAATCTGTGGTCAGACTTAAATATTGCTGTTCATAAGCGCAAACCTTTCAACTTGAAGGAGCTGGAGCAGTTTTGCAAGGAGGAATGGGCAAACATCCCAGTGGTAAGATGTGGCAAGCTCATAAAGACTTATCCAAAGCGACTTGGAGCTGGGATTGCCGCATAAGGTGGCTCTACAAAGTATTGACTTTAGGAGGGTGAATAGTTATGCACATTGACTTTTTCTGTTATTTTGTCCTATTTGTTGCTTGCTTCACAATAAAAAAAAAAAAACATATATCTTCAAAGTTGTGTGCATGTTCTGTAAATTAAATGATGCAAATCCTCAAACAATCCATGTTAATTCCACGTTGTGAGGCAACAAAACATGAAAAATGCCAAGGGGGGTGAATACGTTTGCAAGGCACTGTATGTGGATTGGATCCCCAATGCACTTAAATGCCTGCAGAGCCCTTGGATTAACAGGTTAATTATTTTCTCAAAAAATCCTGGGTGAACTATTCTGCCAAATATAGAAGTGCAGGAAACAATCTTACAGAAAGCAGTACCTTTGGAGTTGCTGGCATTGCAACAGTGGTGCATGAGATGGATGGTATGCACATAATTAAATGCATGGCATATGCTGCAAAATTAACTAAAAACTAAATGTTTTCTATGTTATACTACTGTAAACAGAAGTCTACACCTGGATGTTATCTGTTGGATGACATGAAACTTGGCAGGTGTTGTGTGAAGTTCGAAACAGTTGTTTCAATATTGACAATTAAGGCCATATTACAAACAACTCCTGATATATTAAATTCCTGTCCATGCGCATCTGTAGCTTGCCCTGTTTTACAGCTAGTGGAGTCGGCGCAGAGACATGCCACAAGTCAGGGGTCCACTCATAAAAGAAGGGGGTCTGCACATCCTCTAATCTAATGTTTTCACAAATAGGATATTCTAGTGTTGTGCTAGTCAATTAATTTTAAGAAAATCTACCAAGCTACAAATGTATTTATAAAAATTAGGTCAAGTTCTGAAGTTCTATTTTTTTTTTTTTACACACATGTATATTTTACATTAATGGATTTGAGGTCCACCTATTGACTACCCCTGTTCAAGTGAATAATGGTCCTGGTTCCCATTTTCTATAACTATCATTGCTCCTCAATCCCGTGTTGAGTTTAGGGCAATCTGTTCTCACGGAGTTTGACAGTTCCCTGAAACATCTGGACTGGCTAAAATTTCCAAGCTTGGTTTGTTTATGTGTGGAAGAGGTCACAGGATAGCAGGTCAGCCCAAGTACCTTCTCTAAGCTTAAAATGATATAGCAGTGACAGGATGCAGATATATGAAATAACTTATGATCAATGTTTACCATGATCGGACTACTGCAGTATGTTAGCCATCACTAATATAGTTGTTGTACTTCAAGTTTGTGTGTAACGCTCGCAAAGTTGCGCGTAGAGCATGGCGATGGTCCCAATGGGCGCCGATAGGAGAGGATACGACAGAAAGAGAGAGAGGACACGAGAGAGAGGACACAAGAGAGAGAGAGAGAGGACACGAGGGAGAGAGAGGGGACACGAGAGAGAGAAGGGACACGAGAGAGAGAGAAGGGACACAAGAGAGAGAGGACACAAGAGAGAGAGAGGACACGAGAGAGAGAGGACACGATAGAGAGAGAGAGAGAGAGAGGACACAAGAGAGAGAGAGAGGACACGAGAGAGAGAGAGAGGACACGAGAGAGAGAGGGGACACAGGAGAGAGGGGACACAAGAGAGATAGGGGACACAGGAGAGAGAGAGAGAACACGAGAGACATAGGGGACACAGGAGAGAGAGAGGACATGAGAGAGATTGCATGATGAGGGGAGACACGGGGGAGAGGAGTGGGAGAGACACAGGGGGAAACAGACACGGGAGAGCGGAGGAGAGACACAGGGGAGGGGGAAAGATACAGGGGAGGGAGAAGGGGAAGAATAGACACAGGGGAGGAAGAGGGGACAATAGAGACACAGGGGAGGAAGAGGGGACAATAGACACACAGGGGATGGAGAGGGGGCAAGAGAGACACAGGGGATGGAGAGGGGGCAAGAGAGACACAGGGGATGGAGAGGGGGCAAGAGAGGCACAGGGGATGGAGAGGGGGCAAGAGAGGCACAGGGGATGGAGAGGGGACAAGAGAGACACAGGGGATGGAGAGGGGACAAGAGAGACACAGGGGAGGGAGAAGGGGCAAGAGAGACACAGGGGAGGGAGATGGGGCAAGAGAGACACAGGGGAGGGAGACGGGGCAAGAGAGACACAGGGGAGGGAGGGGTGGAGAAGAGACACATCAAATATTATACCATCATTTATGACGGCCAATTGACTAGTACTACTTTTAATTCTGGAAACACTGTTCATGAAACAAAACTCTGCAGGATTTATAATAACCTTGGTTGTTATTACTATTTTAACCATTTAAGATTATGGCTTTTATCAACAAACAATAAAAGTATACATTCTATATTATTTATCACTGTGGCAGTAGTGTTTGGCTCTGTTATCAGTGCTACCACAGTCATTTACTTTCTTTATCTCTCCATCTGCTTCACTACTATGTAGATCAATACAGTAGCTCATACTAAATGTGAGAAAGGCTTTCGCCCTGATCCTAGAGTAAAAAGTCTTCTGAAGCCGCCAGTTTACAACTTGTCAGCTCCCAAAACATACCCTGTTTTCCTCTGTGGAACTGTCTTTTCCCCTCTCATAACCTTTAACACTCACCCTCACAAGGCCTTTCCCAGGCCTCACCCATTATTAGCATCTTACTCCTACTCTTAGGACCCTAGATCACACCGGTGTGAATACATTTTCAAACTGATTCCCACAAATAATCCCTATGGCCTTTAAATGAGATATTTTTGTATGTGAGAAAACTGTTGAATTATTAGCAATTAAAGGGATTCCACAAAACTCACTTAATAAACTGAATGATTTTTGAAAGCAGATATATTTTGGAGGCTGATATAGTAGGTCATGGATTTTTGCAAGGATACTTGAATTGAAATAAGCCAGCATCTTTAATATGATAGAAGGCATATTTTTGATACAGGAGACTTGCACACTATTACAACTGGATTATCAAACACAAAGAAAGGGCTGTGAGCACATGGAAGAACAAGCAGGAAGTGCAAAGGAAAACATATTCACAGTAATTTATAAAAAAAACAGTTTAAACCATGCCATGAAATAAACCAGTTCTTCAGGCAAAAGTTGTAACATCCTAAATCATTTGGGAATACAACCCTGTGATATAGAGTTAATTATAAATATCTAATCACACATAGGACTGAAAGGGAGCTCTCAAGAGGAGACCCCCCGTTATTCGGATCCAATTAAAAAATATTTTTTTTTGTTATTTGTTGCAACATAAAATGTAAATCTTTATTCTAATTTTTTTTTTAAAGAAAAAACATGTATACCCATAAAAACTAGGTGAAGTGCTAAGCTGGGTGACAGGGCTGCTATTAAATCTCCTTTTTCAATAATAGCTATATGGTAGCGCGTTCTTAGTAAAATCAAAATATGACCTGAATTCTGACTAATGATACACAGTAGTAAGAAACTAAATGACCATCAGGGCACATTGTGGAAAAGAAGAAATATTTTGTATATAGAAGTAAGATAAATGGCCCTGTGAAGCAAACAGTGGTATTACATCCATTGTTATTATAATAACACCAGGGTTAAGTCCATAGAAATTCTGGCATGAGTATATAACCATAATCAATGATTTCCACCTAATATGGTAAAAAAAAAAAAAGAAGATAGTTCTCATTAAACATGGTGTATTATTATTATTATTATTATTGTTTATTTGTAACGAGCCAACATATTCCGTAGCGCTATACATAAGTTAAGTTACAGGCAATAACAAGTTCAAGATTCACACATTGCGATGAATGGAGGGCCCTGTCTTTGAGCTTGGAATCCGGTGTCCATAGCGCTTTCCCTAAAGCACTGCGCAGGATTGAAACTCGCAGACTTACAATCTAAAGGTTGAAGTGTGTATGTGGTACAGTAGGGAGAGAGTAGTGCTGAGCATGTTAGGGAGGAAGGTTATAGGCTTCTTTAAAGAGGTGCGTTTTTATTGATGTTTTGAAGGATTTAAGGCAGGAGGATAGTCTGGTGAAGCGAGGCAAGGAGTTCCAGAGAATAGGGGCAGCACGAGAAAAGTCCTGGAGGCGAGAGTGAGAGGAGGTGACAAGAGTGGTAGAAAGAAGACGTCATTAGCAGAACGAAGAGGGCGTGTGGGGGAGTATTTGGAGATGAGAGCAGAGATGTATGGGGTGCGCTGTTGTTGAGGGCTTTATAAGTTAGGGTCAAGATTTTAAACTTTATTCTGGAGGCTAAGGGAAGCCAGTGAAGTGATTGACAAAGAGGAGCTGCCGACACTGAACGATGTGTACTGAAGATGAGTATGACGGAGGCATTTATTATGGATTGAAGTAGGGAGAGGCGAGTGATGGTTAGGCCAACAAGGAGCGAGTTGCAATATTCAAGACATGAAATGATGAGAGAGTGTATTAGAATCTTAGTAGTGTCTTGTGTAAGGTAATGGCGTATTACCTTACATGGTAATATGCCATTACCATACACAAGACACTGTGTCAAAGGCGGCAAAGAGATCCAGAATCACTATAGCCAAATCTCGTGGCAACACAATCACGTCACAGCACACATCACAAGGTGGGCATGTTTTCAAGTCTAAAAGTCAGACGGGAAAGGGCCTCCTCATCTCCCTTGAAGAATCTGCTCTTGGTGGTGGAGAAATCTGCTCTTGGCGCCAACTGGGTGGACAGAGACTGCTTCTCCCTTAATACGAGGAAGGCGGAACAGGTTAGTGCTGCATTAGCTAGTATGTATGTATGACAACAAGTTATTACATCCTTGACGTTAATAATTATTAGTTAATTAAGCAATATATACCATGACTGCAATTACTACTTGTCAGGGGTAATTATAAATATCTAATCACACATAGGACTGAAAGGGAGCTCTCAAGAGGAGACCCTCCGTTATTCGGATCCAATTAAAAAATATATATTTTTTTATTTGTTGCAACATAAAATGTAAATCTTTATTCTAATTTTTTTTAAAGAAAAAACATGTATAACCATAAAAACTAGGTGAACGGCTAAGCTGGGTGACAGACAGAAAGATATGCTACACAGTAGAAAGAAACTAAATGACCATCAGGGCACATTGTGGAAAAGAAGAAATATTTAGTATATAGAAGTAAGATAAATGGCCCTGTGAAGCAAACAGTGGTATTACATCCATTGTTATTATAATAACACTAGGGTTAAGTCCATAGAAATTCTGGCATGAGTATTTAACCATAATCAATGATTTCCACCTAAAATGGTAAAAAAAAAAAAAAAAGATAGTTCTCATTAAACATGGTGTATTATTATTATTATTATCTTTTATTTGTAACGCGCTAACATATTCCGTAGCGCTATACATAAGTTAAGTTACAGGCAATCACAAGTTCAAGATTCACACATTGCAATGAATGGAGGGCCCTGTCTTTGAGCTTGGAATCCAGTGTCCATAGCGCTTTCCCTAAAGCACTGCGCAGGATTGAAACTCGCAGACTTACAATCTAAAGGTTGACGTGTGTATGTGGTACAGTAGGGAGAGAGTAATGCTAAGCATGTTAGGGAGGAAGGTTATAGACTTCTTTAAAGAGGTGTGTTTTTATTGATGTTTTGAAGGATTTAAGGCAGGAGGATAGTCTGGTGAAGCGAGGCAAGGAGTTCCAGAGAATAGGGGCAGCACAAGAAAAGTCCTAGAGGCGAGAGTGAGAGGAGGTGACAAGAGTGGTAGAAAGAAGAAGGTCATTAGCAGAACGAAGAGGGCGTGTGGGGGAGTATTTGGAGATGAGAGCAGAGATGTATGGGGTGCGCTGTTGTTGAGGGCTTTATAAGTTAGGGTCAAGATTTTAAACTTTATTCTGGAGGCTAAGGGAAGCTAGTGAAGTGATTGACAAAGAGGAGCTGCCGACACTGAACGATGTGTACTGAAGATGAGTCTGGCGAAGGCATTTATTATGGATTGAAGTGGGGAGAGGCGAGTGATGGGCAGGCCAACAAGGAGCGAGTTGCAATAGTTAAGACGAGAAATGATGAGAGAGTGTATTAGAATCTTAGTAGTGTCTTGTGTAAGGTAATGGCGTATTACCTTACATGGTAATATGCCATTACCATACACAAGACACTGTGTCAAAGGCGGCAAAGAGATCCAGAATCACTATAGCCAAATCTCGTGGAAACACAATCACGTCACAGCACACATCACGAGGTGGGCATGTTTTCAAGTCTAAAAGTCAGACGGGAAAGGGCCTCCTCATCTCCCTTGAAGAATCTGCTCTTGGTGGTGGAGAAATCTGCTCTTGACGCCAGCTGGGTGGACAGAGACTGCTTCTCCCTTAATACGAGGAAGGCGGAACAGGTTAGTGCTGCATTAGCTAGTATGTATGTATGACAACAAGTTATTACATCCTTGACGTTAATAATTATTAGTAAATCAAGCATTTTTATATACCATGACTGCAATTACTAATTGTCAGGGGTGAACCCAAAGGATAATTGGAGTGCTGATGTGATCCAATACCATAGCACCATTAAAATTGTCCTAGGACACAGAAAGAAAAGCAACATTGTTTGGACTGTATCTTTCAACTTGGTACATCCCAGCAACTACTGTGTATCAGTCAGAATTCAGGTCATATTTTGATTTTACTAAGAACGAGCTACCATATAGCCATTTTTAAAAAAGGAGGTTTAATAGCAGCCCTGTCACCCAGCTTAGCACTTTATAGTTTTTATGGGTATACATGTTTTTTCTTTGAAAAAAGATGTATAATGAAAATTTACATTTTATGTTACAACAAACAAAAAATAGACTTCAATTTGGATCTGAATAACGTGAGATCTCCTCGAGAGCTCCCTTTCAGTCCTACGTGTGATTAAAAGTTGTAACATTGTGGATTTTGGGGATTTCCTTTACCAAACCTATATAGTTTCCTATAAAATAAAAGCAACCATAAGTGATTAAAATATACAGTCTTGCCCCAAGAGCATTATTGTGTATGTTCTAGTTCAGGTGCAAATATTGTATGGCAATAAAATAAAATAAAAATGTTATGACATGAACATAAGGTGCTTCACGTCCAATAAAAGGAACGTAGCCTTTATTTTAGTACATAGTAGGCCCAACAGCAGGAGGCTAAAGTACAGAACAGATCCATGTTTTATATTCCACCTTACATAAAGTCCTTAAAGCCAATTTAATATCCAAGTTATTGACATGAAGCAATTGAAGCCCATTCAGTTATTTTCTTTTGGCATGGAATAGTAACTAATGCAGCTTATAAAACATTAAAACTGTATGAGGTCATTTCCAGAAAGGTTTGCAGCAAAATTCTACTAGCTTTGCAAAAAAAACGTAGAGTGGATATAACAGCATCATTTACTATGCACTATGTGGAGGATTCTTTGCTGACAAGAAAGGGAAAAAAACACTCTGGATTCCCCTTTATCAAAGATTACAATGTGCACTGCTTGCCTGATGTCTTCTTTGAATTGCTATTACCTTTCTTTTGCATTGTGTTGCTGTTCCAACACAGCATGAATAACGTAAAATAAAGGTACATACCCCAATTAGAACCCCAAAAAATTTCAGGTTTCCAAAAGTGGTATATATGTTGTTATTCAATAATTTAGTCGTGTCCAACTCTCAGTGACCCTATGGATCTCAGCATGCCAGGTACATCTATCGTTATGTCTCTGGTCACGCTTGTCCATATTATTTTCTTGGCAAAGATATTGGAGTGGGTTGCCAGTTCCTTCTCTAGGGGACCGCCATTTATCTGACTTCTCCGCTATGACCTACCCATCTTGGGGGGGGGGGGGGGGGGGGCTACTTGGTATAGCTTACAACTTCACCGAATTATACAAGCGCCTTCTCCAAGATAAGGTACCGATCTATAAGGATGTGTGTATAATATATATATATATATATATATATATATATATATATATATATATATATATATATATATATATATATATATATATATATATATATATATATACAGTGGATATAAAAAGTTTACACACCCCTGTTAAAATGTCAGGTTTCTGTGCTGTAAAAAAATGAGACAAAGATAAATCATTTCAGAACTTTTTCCACCTTTAATGTGACCTATAAACTGTACAACTCAGTTGAAAAACAAACTGAAATCTTTTAGGTGGAGGGAAGAAAAAAAAATAATAATAATGTGGTTGCATAAGTCTGCACACCCTCTTATAACTGAGGGTGTAGCTGTGTTCAGAATTAAGCAATCACATTCCAAATCGTGTTAAATAGGAGTCAGCATACACCTGCCATCATAAAAAGTGCCTCTGATTAACCCCAAATAAAGTTCAGCTGCTCTAGTTGGTCTTTCCTGAAATTTTCTTATTCGCATCCCACAGCAAAAGCCATGGTCCACAGAGAGCTTCCAAAGCATCAGAGGGATCTCATTGTTAAAAGGTATCAGTCAGGAAAAGGGTACAAAAGAACCGCCAAGGCATTAGATATACCATGGAACACAGTGGAGAATGGAATCAAGTGGAGAAAATATGGCACAACAGTGACATTACCAAGAACTGGAGCTCCCTCCAAAATTGATGAAAAGACGAGAAGAAAACTGGTCTGGGAGGCTACCAAGAGGCCTACAGCAACATTAAAGGAGCTGCAGGAATATCTGGCAAGTACTGGCTGTGTGGTACATGTGACAACAATCTCCCGTATTCTTCATATGTCTGGGCTATGGGGTAGAGTGGCAAGACGAAAGCCTTTTCTTATGAAGAAAAACATCCAAGCCAGGCTACATTTTGCAAAAACACATCTGAAGTCTCCCAAAAGCATGTGGGAAAAGGTGTTATGGTCTGATAAAACAAAGGTTGAAAGGTTGATCAAAAGATATGTTTGGCGCAAAAACAACACTGCACATCACCAAAAGAACACCATACCCACAGTGAAGCATGGTGGTGGCAGCATCATGCTTTGGGGCTGTTTTTCATCAGCTGGAACTGGGGCCTTAGTTAAGATAGAGGGAATTATGAACAGTTCCAAATACCAGTCAATATTGGCACAAAACCTTCAGGCTTCTGCTAGAAAGCTGAACATGAAGAGGAACTTCATCTTTCAGCATTACAACGACCCAAAGCATACATCCAATTCAACAAAGGAATGGCTTCACCAGAAGAAAATTAAAGTTTTGGAATGGCCCAGTCAGAGCCCAGACCTGAATCCGATTGAAAATCTGTGGGGTGATCTGAAGAGGACTGTGCACAGGAGATGCCCTCGCAATCTGACAGATTTGGAGTGTTTTTACAAAGAAGTGTGGGCAAATCTTGCCAAGTCAAAATGTGCCATGCTGATAGACTCATACCCAAAGAGACTGAGTGCTGTAATAAAATCTAAAGGTGCTTCAACAAAGCATTGGTTTAAGGGTGTGCATACTTTTGCAACCATATTATTTTATTTTTATATTTTTTTCTTCCCTCTACCTAAAAGATTTCAGTTTGTTTTTCAATTGAGTTGTACAGTTTATAGGTCACATTAAAGATGGAAAAAGTTCTGAAACTTTTTATATCCACTGATATGTGTGTGTGTGTGTGTGTGTGCGCGCGCGCGCGCGCGCCTTGGTATAAAACAGAAGTAAAATAAGATTACATTTGCCTCCTACAGAGCAATCAGACTTTCTGACCCACCCACAAAAGCAGGTTGCATATCTTTCTTAATGGTAAATCACTCCATTCCGACTCTCAGTGTCCCTACAGACCTCAGCACACCAGCCACAATTGTTATGACTTTTGTTGTGCTTATCCATAAGTTTTCCTTGGAAAAGATACTAGAGTGGGATGCCAGTTCCTTCTCCAGTAGACCACAATTTGTCTGGACTCTCTGCCATGGCCTGTCCATCTGGGGTAACCCTACATGGTATAGCTCACAGCTTCATTGAAGTACATAGGCCACTCCACCATGACAAGGTAGTGATCCCGAAGGGGAAAGTACTTATTAGCTATAGTTTTATTTTATGTCATATTTGGAACCTCAGCGGTGTATTGTCAGACATTATTTAGCTTTTCTGTAATAAATATTAATATGTATGGTTGGTCTCATGTCCTTAGCCCTGTGGTTTCCATACAATGCCAAGCACAGTATATTACTAGTCACCTCTACAATGCAGTAAAGGCTAGTGCAGGGGAGAGAAGGTCATTTGACTTTTAAATCAACGTCTGAATTTCAGCTGCAATTTTGTAAAAAATAAGATTTCAAACCTACAAGGCATCTGGTAAGTGGATGTGTTTGTTTCTACAGCAGTGTGGGAGTGGGTTTGTTTGTTTATACTATAATGTGGGAGTAGGGCCCAGTAAGCTGAAATACATTACTACACAAGGGAATCTTTTCTGCATTTCCAGCTCCCTTATTTGACTATTACACTGTTAACTCCAAACAGCCCACTGATAATAGTCCCATTTAAAGAAATACTGTCACAGTTGTCAGTTTAGTCTTTTGGACAAGCCACACTCTTCTTATACAAAGCCAACTTGGCACGGAGAGTTAAGAAATATCCATGTATTTGTTCCGATCTGCAAATAAACATATGAAACAGAGAAAGGATATCTGACGATTTCCAGAAACAGACTAGAATTTGAATACATTATTCACAAACATATTGTCTACTGGGGGTCCTTTTGGGTCTTAACAATGAGTTTTAGCATACGAGTTAACAGTGAAAATAGCTGCAGCCACACAACTTACATACAGTTGGGAGAGGCACTAAACACACAAGCATATATACAATTGCATTATTCACTAACATACAATACTAAAATTATATACATACTAGTAACCTGCCTTCATATGTTATGTTCAATTGTCTGCGCTGTCTCTCTCCTGCCATCCTGCCTCCCCCTCCACTCTTTCTCTCCCTGGCCCCCTCCCTCTTTTACCCTCCCTCTATCCATTTCCCTGTCCCCCTCCCTCTCCCCATCAATCCCTCCCTTTCTCTATCCCCCTTGCAGCTCCGCGCTGGGCTACGCATACGCGCAAACAATGCAACTGCACCACGCAGTTGCTCGCTAACTTCCAGTGCGACGCGGAAGCAGCATGTGAGCAACGCGTATGCAGTACGCATCGCGCTGGTGTTACATGTTGCTAACTATTATAGGGACTAGCGACTTGCCTTGTCAAAAATGACAGCAATGAAATTTGAAGCCTGGCAATGCTGTTTACCACACAATGCAAGGCTTTCCCCCCCCTCTACTTTTCGTGGCTCGCGATAAGTGCCTTTGGCGCTCATTGCAGACCTCCGCAAACCAGCAACTTTTGGGCCTCATTGCGCAGGTGCATCCTGTAACTTAACATTACGTTACCGACAAACTTGCAATTACTACAACTATGATATGTGAAACTAGGAAATTGCCTGCCAAAAATTACAGGAATAAAATTGTAAGGCTGGCAATGCGGTTTGCCACACAATGTGAGGCTTTTGCTCCTCAGAACACCACCTGCGCTCATTGCGAGCCTCTCCCTTCATGTACTTTAACTTTCCTGCTTTGCAATGATCATCTTTGGCACTCATCGCGAACCCAACGGGCCTTTGGCGCTCATTGCAAGCCTGTGTTACAAGCGTTGTTGTTGGGTATTTTCTAAGTCCTGCGTGCCTGGCATTGTTGTGCCTCGTTTTCATCCTGTTTCAGATTTTTTATCCGCCATTTCTTTCCTTGCTTAGCCGATTTTCGATTGACAAAAAACTGCAAATATGGCTCAAATTCGCTTGCAACCTCACTCACAGACTCCCTGGATCTCCCACTGTGCTGTGTGTGTGTAAGTAACATGCATACATACAATGCAGTTAGGAGATCCACTAAATATACATACAGTTGGCAGATGCACTACAATTACATACATACAGTTAAACGGTTAACTAAACATACCTACAGACATAGAGTTGGGAGATGAATTAAAGATATTTGCATACAGTACATGCAGTTGGGAATTGCCCTAAGTACATACATATGCACTGGACATGCACATTATGGATATGAACTAAATAATACATATAGCATGCAAAGCAATCTCAAAAACGCATTTAAAGCTGCTTTTCAAATCTTTCTTCTACTGCAATTATTGGGATACTAATTCTGTCATGAATTTCCAAAAGCATGTTATACATTGTTAATAAAAAGATACATGTAACACAAGCATATCACATATATAGTTGTGAGCATGCGAGTTGTTGCTAACGCTTGCGGGCTCGCGTCGCAACGCAAATAACACGACACACACATTACGACACTCGCAAACAACATACGACACACGTTCACACACATTAAGGCCTCGCAACACTCGGACGCAACTCGCGAACATTACAAAATTAACACAATACATACACACAGCACATACATAAAAAGCTTACCTACAGCAACAGGGAGCACCCAGGACCTCAAAAATGCAACTTACACCTTCATTTCAATAAAAATAAAACACTTTAGACACTAATGAAATCGCTAAGCGAGAGAAAAAATGGCTGACGAAAAAAACAAAAACGAGGCTACAGCACTCTCAACACGTAAAACACAACACACTCGCAAAACACCACAAGAAACTCGCAAAACACCACATGAAACTCAAAAAACACCACGAAGCACCGGATAACACAGATAACCCGCCATTTTACGCCAATGCAGAAGTACACCACTACGCTAACGGTTTTGTCTCGCGCACGCACAGTGTTACACTGCACACATTCAGCACGCTTACACAGCAGCTCCACACCACTAATGCTGCAGCAACCTCAAAACAGATTGTCAGCTCTTCAACACAATGCTTCAAAATAGGTTAAGTATATTCATTTATTAATGTATTATATATTTTAGTATTACACACCAAACAGCATTAGCTACCTTACGATTTGATTGCCGTCATTTTTTGACGGGCAATTCGCTAGTACAATATAAATATGTGTACTCCATCCACTTCTGAGCATTAAAACTGAAATTGAAAGGAAGTCTTATCAAGTGTTCTTGAAGACAAATGATCTGTCTTTTCTCAGTTAGTTGCATATGCTAAATGAAGGTAATAAATCACAACCTTTTGAATATACATGTACTTGCTGCTACCCTGCATGTGAAGAGGCTAAAACAACCGTTTCTCAGAGCTTTACTTTAATGTATTTTTTTTCTACACTAGAGAGCTATTATTTTAATAATAATAAAAAAATATATATTTCCACAAGGTTTAAAACATGATCTCTTCAATGCACAACAGAAAAGCTGGAACTAAGATGTTCTATTAAACCATTTAACGGTTGGTTCCAAAAAAATAGAAATGTTCATGTTCCTTAAGTGAATTGTAGTCCTATAAGAGAATTAGTAAAAACAGAATATATCATTCTTTACACATAGGTTGACACATGAAAAATTTATTATGATCATAAATTATTTTAGACAAATCTTTTCACAAATGTGTAACAGAATTTAGAGCAAATCCCTAGACCTTTATCATATACACAATTTTTCTTTCTTTGCCCAAAATGTTGGTACTCAAATAAACCTTTAAAGTGACTCTGAATATATGGGTGCCGCTCTGTGTCATCATATAGAGCCATTAATAGCAAAAAATCAAACACTCTTTTCATAGTTTTACTCTTTATATACTCTACACTGCAGCAATAATTTCAGTTTTTACCCTTGGGGATAGTTTGTTTTCCATTTGGGGTTAAAATGTTAGAAGAAACCATGGGGAAAAACTGCCATTTTTGGTTGCATTAAAACAGTGTATTGCCATTTGCTTCTAGATTTTGGTCCTTTCAGAACCTGTAAAGAAACTACAGGCAAGATTTATGGTGAATTAACCATGTTCCATCCTCTGTTGTGATGTATGAGCAATATTGATATAGGACATGCCCCTTTAAGTCATGAATTTTCAATATTTAATGCATATGGTGGCCGTGATGAAGGACTTCCACATATTATAGTACTTACTGTTTGGCACCCGTGTCATAGTTGTGATATGGCAGGGGCACTGCAAGTGGAAGTCTTAAGAAACACAGCCGAACAACCACGACATGGAAAGGCAAATGTACGGATCACATTAAAATATTAACTGAGCAGCTATGCGAGTTATATATTTCTGCAAACAGAGATGCGTTAGAAGTTAGTTCACTGTGTGTAGCATTTAGACACTTTATAAATATGTAAAGAACTTTAGCATCAACTCATTAAGTTAACAACCTATGTATATAAGTGCTTGATCTGGATCATGACATATAAAAAGGTGGTGGCACCTACACATAAGACCTGCCACGCTAAGGGAGAATCAGTTACCCTCTGGTATCTTCTCAAATTGAAAGGCTTAGGGCCCTATTTTATTAGAAACTGGCAAATGCCTTGAACTTGTAAATTTGATTGGGTGTTTTTTCTCTTAATGTTTAGATGTATTCTATTGACTCAAGCCTGCAATTTACCTCCTAAACACGTAACCGTGGCTTTTTAAATATGATTTCAGGGGGCCTGATTATATGATCTGACAATATTTAAGCAATAATAAGTAATTTACTTCTTAGACACAGCCAATAGTAAAAGAGACTATCATCATGACATCAGTAAAACATGGAAGTTACACGTAATCTGCAATCAGAGGCTACAAATTAATTAGTGCCGATAATATATTTTTGCAGATCAGACTAACAATCAAGCAATCTAGCACTCTAAGGCCCTCATTCAATTGCAATTTTGCCAATTGAATAGGGGTGTAAATAAGCACATCACATATATTTTTTAAAGAAGTTTTTAGTTATTAGGCATCTGTCCAAAAGCACTGTTTTCACTAACTAAAAACTTATTTAAAAAATATATATTATGTGCTTATTTAGAGCCGTATTCAATTGGCAAAATCGCAATTGAATGAGGGCCTAATACATTAGGTCATCTGTTCTAGTCATGTGGGTTTCATGATATGTATTAACCCTGTGAATCCCGGGATTGATATTACTCCGAATTAATAGTTTAAAAAAATATTTTTTATTTGCTTATTTGTGAGTTTGGGACAGTTGTGTGATTAATTCTAATATCTTTACATGCATTCCCATGCAGTTAAAGTACAGTATTGTGTGTTTAATTGCTGCTACAGCTCTAACAAGTGCTTGAAAAAGCCCTTATTTAGTACTTGTGATATGTTTTACAGTAATTTGATACTTTTTTTGAGTTGCGGGTCAGACTTTATTTGCGAGCTAGCTCTATGGGTCTAATAGAATATCGATTTTGTGTAAGTTTAATTAGTTAGTAATAGTCGAGCTGTGCTAAAACCAATTGAGTTCTAAGGCCAAATTTGCCTGTCGTGGTTGTGGTAACTCGTAATCAAAATACGAGTAGCTAATAGAATATGTGGGAATATTAAGAGTGATTTTATGTACGAATTGGGCAGTAGAATAGGGCCCTTAGTCATCTGCATTATTATATAGAACTAGCGACTTGCCCGTCAAAAATGACGGCAATAAATTGAAGCCTGGCAATGGTGTTTGTCACACACTGCGAGCCTCTCCCCCCCTCTACTTTATCGGCCTCGCGATGAGCGCCTTCGGCGCTAATCACGGGCCTCGCAATGAGCGCCGAAGTCCCTCTACTTGACGGGAGGGGCTCATTGCGAACTTCTCCCCCCTCTACTTTATTGGCCTTGCGATAAGCTCCTTCAGCGCTCATCTCGGGCCTTGCAATGAGTGGTTTTGGAACTCATTGTGAGCCTCTCCCGCCCTCTACTTCCTCTCCCTTCCCCCTCTCCCTCCCCTGTGTCTCTTTCCCCCCTCTCCCTCCCCTGTGTCTCTTTCCCCCCTCTCCCTCCCCTGTGTCTCTTTCCCCCCTCTCCCTTCCTTGTTTCTCCTTCCCCCTCTCCCTCCCCTGTGTCTCTTTCCCCCCTCTCCCTCCCTTGTTTCTCCTTCCCCCTCTCCCTCCCCTGTGTCTCTTCACCCCGTCTCCCTCCCCTGTGTCTCTGCCCCCTCATCCCTCCCCTGTGTCTCTCCACCCCCTGACCCTCATCTTTTCCCCCCTCCGCTGTGTCTCCTCCCCTCCTCTCCCTCCCGTTTTTCTTCCTCCCCTACCGTTTCTCTTCCTCCCCTCCTCTCTATCCCGTGTCTCTCTTCCCCCTCCTCTCCCTCCCCTGTGTTTCTCTTCCCCCTCCTCCTTTCGCTCCCCTGTGCCTCTCTTCCTCCTTCCCTGTGTCTCTCTTCCCCCTCCTCTCCCTCCCGTGCCTCTCTTCCCCCTTCCCTGTGTCTCTCTTCCCCCTCCTCTCCCCTGTGTCTCTCTTCCCCTCCCCTGTATCTCACTTCCCCCCCCTGTGTCTCACTTCCCCTGTGTCTCTCTTCCCCACTCCTCTCGTGTCTCTATTCCCCTCCTCCTCTCCCTCCCTCATGTATCTCTTCCCCTGCTTCTCCCCTCCTTGTCACTCTTCCCCCGTGTCTCTCTCCCTCACCTCATTGCTGTAGATGCGCGCATGCACGCTTATGTGACGTCTTCGCGTGTGCGCGCACGCTTGTCTGCCCGGCTACCCAGCGCACGCTTGCCGGCTACCCGTGCACGCCTGCAGTAGGGCTGATGGGAGCCATGGTGAAACTGCGAGTTGTCGTCAGTTGCGGCCCTTACTTTGCGAGGGCCGCGAAGTGTGACGACAACTCGCAGTTAGACAATTATAATATGTGATAAGCAAACATACCAGACTTCAGTGTATGTGTACATACAAATCCAGTGATTGTGTTTTATTGTTGGACTCTATTGCACACAATGTGGAGTGTTAATTCTCCTTAACCACAAACTCCGACTTGATATTAAAAAAAGGACACAATGGAGATTCCAAATATTGTAAAATGTAAAACTAGATCTATTAGATAAATGACAAGCACTTTACCAATTGAATATTAAACAAACTGTGAATTTCAACGCAACAAAAAAAAAAGCATTTTTACTGTTCAGTACGCCATTCTAATTGACCCATCAAATCGGTTATCCTTTTCTTATGGGTGATTACTAACAATAGTTGCGGATTACTTTTAAATCCATCTGAAATTATTATAAGAAATGTAATTCTGCAATTTTGCATAAAAAAATAAATAAATAAAAAATGGCATTGATTGAGTCAGTGTGTGCAGAGCGTAGGAAACAACTTGGCTAATTGGGCTATTTACTTCATAGGGTACTTCAGAGGGTTTTATCCAGCTTTAGACTGAAAACAGTACAGCTAGACCCCCGGCAATAATCAGCAATGTTGGCAATCATCAACCAAAAGCAAACAGACTACACTTGTAAGTTTAATGTAAGAAGATGCATTTTAGTAAAATGCAATTGTTATTAACTATAGTTTTAAAATAATAACATATTCAGACCTTCTGATTCTTTCTGCCTTTATCTTGATCAAGTATTTACAGGAAAGCCATAGTTTTTCACCAACAGCAGAATTAAATAATTGCTTATTAGTACTTGTTTAACACAGAACCAAGGTCAGGATCATTCTGTGCATCCAAGGATGAGCTATGCCTATACCTTTTACATAAATCATAATCTTGATCAAGTTATCCTATTTAAAAAAAAATCTCTTTCACTGGAAATATATACATGTGCTACCAAAGCAGGCTTATTATAGAACATAAAATAATAAACTTTTTAAATAGTAATAAACGGGTTAAGTCAAGAGCAATTTTCTTGTTTTAGAGCATCGAGAGCCGATTAAAATATGATGAATCGGATTGGATCCAGTGAAACCTGTATTCCTTCTGTATAGGGTGCAAGATGGAGAGGCTTTGGTCCGTGCTGTATTTGTTTCAGTGTTGAATTTAGAGAGTCTCAGTGCAGTGTTAGCAGATGACAGAAGGAAAAAAGATGGCCCTGCATAGCGTTCAATCCCTTAAAGCTCAGTTTTCAGTTTGTGAAGCAAGTCTGGCTGGTCTATTTTCTCATTTAGCTCAAACCATCGGTTGAAGGAAAGTAGAGCCACATTCTTGGCAGCTACAGCGCTCATCTCCACAGAGCTGGCAGCCCATTCCACCCCACTCAAGTAGTATAGGCCATCATGGAGGATGATTGGAGGCAATGAGCGGGAAGAGCCTGTGGACCCATAGTTGGGGAATGCCTGCCATTCTATCACCTGGACGGAATAGTAGGACTTAAAAAGAGTTTTTAGCTCATGTCTGTCCAAAGGTCTTGGAGATAGCACTCTCCACACTCCAGCCTCTTGTGGGGGCTTGCGACGGAAGCCCAAAGATACATTTACTGGGCAAAGGCTTTCTACGCTGTGGAATGGAGAGTCTGGGCTGTCTGTAGATAAAATACTGGAGAAAGGAAACAGTTTGGGATCTGGGAAACCAAAATAGGAAGAGTTAAGATAACCATGGACAATAGAGGTTACTACACGTTGATAGGAACCAGTTGGCTCATGCACAGGAGGCTGAAAGTTCAAGAATGAGATGGAGTAACCAGCCTTGTGTAAAGGAGCAGCTACAATCACCAACTCATAGTATTCTGAACTGAGTGTCCCGTCACGTTCAAACTTCACTTCATACAGAGGTCTTTTCTCTGGAAAGAAGAAGATATTACAACTAGTAAATAAGACAATCGTAAAGGTTACACATTTTAAATGTACAATATATTTATAACTTTTCGATTGCTCTCAACAATTGTAACAACTTCTTGAGAGCGATAGAAGCCCTCCACCGTACAGTAAATAAATAGTATATCTGTGTTCACATTTGAATGTCTAAAACAAGTTAAAAAAAAACTGCTTCCAGCTCAGAATTTTGAGAAAAACAGTTATTACACTGCATTATCATACACACACACCTAAAGCCAGACTGGTGTGCAAGTATTTCTTTATCTCGCTATATCCATTGTTAGATTGAAAGCTTAGATACCTAGAGCAACTCAGATTAGTTGAATTGACATGGAAATATATTGCAGCACATATAAGGGTATTAGCTACATCTGTGAATACTGGTGTTTGTGTAGATCAGGAAGTCTGTATAAAATAGCTGGAGTATACAATGGAGTCGTCACTATGAGGACAGCAGTATCCATGAACAACAAAGGTATCAGTTGACCCAATGTTGGACCTGTCCTTGGGTGCTTTATATACCTTATAATATTGAGGTGATCACATGTGAGTGAGATACTATGCGTTTCCACCTACTACTGTGTTTTTAATCTCCTGAATGATCTACATTAAGATGATATACACTTAGGTCAGCTGCGCTTCTTGTCCTACCATTAACTATTAGACACTGGTATCACACTTTCAATTATTTTTACTGTTGTAATGTCACATTTTTCCAAGTATGATGTTTCATTACAAATGATGAAAAGACTCATGAAAATATTCACTCTGTCTTTCCAAATTCAGCTGTTGCTGGAAAAAGAACCTTTTAAATAATAAGAAAAAGCACATACCTACCGCATATACCGTATTTATCGGCATATAACACGCACCGGCGTATAACACGCACCTCATTTTAAGAAGGAAATTTCAGGGGGGAAAAAAATTCAAATAAAGAACTTTGAAGCAAAATCCTCAACCTCAACCTCCCTCCTCAAAGGGAGGTTGAGGATGAGGAGGGGGAGGGAATATCGGCGTATAACACGCACCTATCATTTGCTCCCTATTTTCAGGAAGAAAAAGTGCGTGTTATACGCCGATAAATACGGTACTCAAGTATAAGCCAAATTTGTAAGACCTTTTTTAAGGCTAAAAAGGCCCCCCTCGGCTTATACTCGAGTCACTCCCCCCCCAATACCCCCCCCACCCCCCACCCCCACGCGCGCCACGTCACATGCGCGCCGGAAGGAGCGGAGGCCAGAGCAGGAGCTTCAGATGCAGGTAAGTGAGGGGTAAAATGAGGGGAGGAGGGGATGGGTGTAGAATGAGGGGAGTAGGGGAGGGGTTGAGGATGAGGAGGGAGCTTGAGGAGGAAGGTGGATGGGGGGGTTGAGGTTGAGGAGGGGGTTGAGGATGAGGAGGGAGGTTGAGGATGAGGAGGGAGGTTGAGGATGAGGAGGGAGGTTGAGGATGAGGAGGGAGGTTGAGGATGAGGAGGGAGGTTGAGGATGAGGAGGGAGGTTGAGGATGAGGAGGGAGGTTGAGGAGGAAGGTGGATGGGGGGGTTGAGGATGAGGAGGGAGGTTGAGGATGAGGAGGGAGGTTGAGGATGAGGAGGGAGGTTGAGGATGAGGAGGGAGCTTGAGGAGGGAGGTTGAGAATGAGGAGGGGGTGGAAGAGACACAGGGAAGGGAGAGGGGAGAAGAGACACGGGAGAGAGAGGAGGGCACAAGAGGGACACAGCACATTTCCCACCCTTGGCTTATACTAGAGTCACTCATTTTACCCAGTATTTTGTGGTAAAATAGGTGCCTCGGCTTATACTCGGGTCAGCTTATACTCGAGTACGGTAAATACTGCACTCTATTTCTATGCCATTTTAAAAAATATATATTATTTAAAAATAAGTAAATGCGAGTAGTAAAACCCACTTCCCCTAGCTTATGGTAATTTATTCAGTTCCCCCAGGCCTGGCTGGGAACCTGCAGGTTGCACTGTAGATTGGTTGGCAGCCATGTCTCCTAAGGCAGGTCTGTGGGTTTGTGTTCCTGACCATACAAGGAACTACAAGCATTGCAGTGACAATTACCCCAATATATTAAAAGCCTGTATATTATTTGAGCCTTTCCCTTTTGATTTATCTGAAAAGCATAACAATGCCACAAAAACAGCTTATCAACATTGTTTGCTACAGAGTAAAGATTAAATTCCTTATTTGTGTATTTGGTTTTGTATTATGGTTTTATTTTAATCAAAGCAAATTATACAGGATGAAAGTGGTTTAAATTGTGTGCAATTCATTTGAGTCATTTCCTGGTGAAATAATGCAACAGCCTCTGATGATCTGCAACCCTGTAGCGCCTCCTTCCTGATATCCCAATGTTTGCACCATTTCTATATCCATGTATTATATTACCTGTCCTACATAGTGGTCAGTAACCCACAGCCTTTGGCCGCCTGTAATTTCCAAGCCTCTGTGCTCTATGCAAGTGGTTCTGAAACTTTTTGCTAACAAGATCTGACTAATTGCAGTTTATCACATGACAAATTAAAGAAACAGTTTCTTAAAAAAATAAATGTCTCTCTCTCTCTCTCTCATATATATATATATATATATATATATATATATATATATATATATATATATATATATATATATATATATATATATATATATATATATATATATACAAGCATATACACACACACACTTGAACTTTAGTGTTCCATACTTAAGAATGTGCTTCTTTGGCCTGCCTAGCTGGTGTCCAGGGGCTGGGAGAGGATGTGCCCAGGAGGCTGTCCTCATCACAGAGTCTTTATCTGTATCTCTACCCGCAGTGGTGACCTAGACCCGTCAGCAAAATGTTTATGACAATCTTCTGGGCAGATCCTCAGCCAACAGATAACTAGTAATGGGTGGATAGAGGAATTTCTCCTTGTCCCTGAAACATTTCAATTTTAAGTATTAAAAGTTACACTGATTTGTTTCATATATAGCAATGATAAAGTATTAACAAATGTGTCTTTAATTACGAAACAAATATTGCATATCAGACAGGAACATGCATCTCTCCTTTTTCATCATAGATGTAATATTGCAATATAATGGCTGACATTAGGTTTCAGAGTTCTATCAAACTGCAGAACAAGTATAAAACTACAAGAGAAACAATTATGTTGTATTGTTTTGTCTAAATTTATTTAGTTTTTTGATGTAAGTATTTTACATGGCTACAAAAATCAGACAAAACATTAATAAAGCTGAAATATTTGTAAAGGGAAAAAGTATAGAAGAAAATGTAAATGAATCGCTGAACTGGAGCAATAGCGTAATACAGCGGGCATGCCAGCTTGTGTGGGAGGTTAATGGCGAGGCATGGTGCAGTGTCAGAGTGGTCTATATACTCTCAACGACACATCTAAAGATGATATGTGCTGGTTTGGAACCATCTGTTGACATGAATGTACTTATTTTATATTTACATGAATATAGTACTTTGTATAGAGGATTCAAAGTCCTGTCTGGTATCTGCGGAGGTGATGCAGGAGGGAGGTTAAAATGTGGTATAAAGTGTGACGGTGGATGTTACGAGGAAGTACAAAGGTTTAATAATGGGAAAAGATTGTGTATCCTGGAACAAGAGAATTATACCCAAATTATATAAGTATGCTGCTACTGTATACAAGGAAACATGAAATAATAATAATGCAACAGATTGTTAGCACAAACTCAATACAATGATCAGTTAGAGGGCACAATGATAGCGCTCTCTGCTGGTCGATTAGAGTGCTACACGATTTACAATGGCCAGCTTGTAAATCAGCAATCCAGTCACCTTTAGTCTGAAAGAATCCCATTGCAACAAGGGTCACTTAATCAGAATATAATGTATTCATTTTCAGAGATCCAGATGTTCCACAGCAAACAGAGTATGAGAATGACCATCCTATGGGAGCATGCAATCAATGGCATACACCTCCTATAGATTACATATTATACATGAGTTTATGCGGTTAATTTTTTAATAGGAAATTTAAATGGCTGTTGGTTGAAATTGCAACAAAATATCTACATTTCAAAGCAGATGGCTAATTTACACTCTTAATGTAACGGTTAGATCATGATTCTGTTTTATTTGCTTGTTTACCAAGGGATATCCTAACTAGTGATCTAGTGCCGTAAATCAGTTGCACACAGAGTAGAGTTACTGCATTGCACCGTAAAAAAAATGCCATACCAGGTAAGAACCGAATGGAGCAAGTTGTTCTGGTTCTTTGATCACTGCATTTCTTCAGGAATTAAATGCTGCAAGGTGGGAAAACTCATACATCTTACAGTCACCAAATGTCTTTTTGTGCTGAAAGTGCAACCTATTCACTCCCTTCTAATCTATCCTAGTCAACCTGCAGGCATTGCATTTATTTGGGTACACAGACCAGCAATCTATCTAGTTTTTGGGATATATATGTTTACGCTCACCAAGTAAAACCTGGTTAAACTAAATTGAAACGAACAGGAAATGCAGAGAGAAAACTTTAGTCTGTAGATGTCATCGACTCGCAGAAAGCAAATCCCCAAGAGCAATTCATCTTCTGAATATATTTTTGTGCTCTGAGAGCTTTAGTTGAAAAATCAAAAAACACACTGTGACATTATAAGATGACCTCTTTCTGATGCAACAGAGAGAAAAATAATAATTAAAAGTTCCTTTAAATGTTGTAAAGTGCTAATCTAGCATAAAATCAATTTCAAGTTTTGTTATTTGAAGAACTTGAGGGCCATGAAATCTGGATTTAAATCAATGATGGACAACTCCGTGCTATAAAGGATGCCAGTGGTCCATATTTTCTGGAGGTCTCGGGTTGTGTATTCAACTTCTTCTAACAGGTCACAGAGATATTCAAATCCTGGCCTGTTGTACGTCCTCCTAAGACACAGTTACCCACCTCTGCTTGTGTAGCTACAAAACCACAGGGACTGTGCAAGTACAGCTCCGGCCCCAAAACCACTAATCCACCCCTCATACCTGCTGTTAATCTTCCAACTCCCACTTGCTTCTCCTCTTTTTTTGTCCTCTCTGTATACGCTTTTAAAAAATACTTCTTGGTAAATAGATCTAGTTTGGACCTCAAAACACTGTGTATATGTAATGTCCAGGACTGGTTCAAATGTATTAAAACTTCTCTCCATATATAGAGCCACATATTTACTTTTCCCTCCTTCTGGTTACAACTCTGAATTTCCTGCGACCTTATGCATGCGAGTGGAGAGATCACTGATAGGTGCTTATAGGTAACTGACCACCATTCCTTTGTTCACACCGTATTCAGAGCACATTCAATTTGTGTAAATCTAAAAAATGGGCACACTATACCACTGGGCACACTATAGCACTGGGCACACTATAGCACTGGGCACACTATACCACAATAAATTGGGGAGCCAGAGGTTCCTACATTGTTTACAGAAATACAGAGTAACCACAAAGGTTAGGATTCAAAAGGTATATATAAAAAAATGATGATATGTTGACAAACTCGTCAATTTGATATGTGTGTTCACCCAACTATACCAGCATTGGTGTTCAGTATAATATGCAAGGATATTATGTGTGCAAATTACAATGTGTGTCTCCATACGATGTAGGGATATTTAAAAAGTGAATACATTAATTCACCAATTAAAACATTAAATGCACACAAAAGGTAGTATAAATGTTCACAATTGCTATATTGATGTTATATATAAAATGTTGGGCAGAGGTACCAATGTATAAAGATCATCTATAAATATAAAACCTGTACCTGTGCTGTGTAGAGATATTGACATCACTTTCCCATGGATCACATTGGCCTTCGCCATCTTCAGCAGTCCTGAGCAGATCAACTTGTTACCTCCTTCTACAGCCCACATATTTCCTTGAGCTCCTGCCAATGACATTGCTCCTATAGGAAAGGACAACGGGAAAGGAAACTTATACTTGACTTACAGTTATATCAGAGCTGCCAGTGTGAAAGAAGTCAACAAGAATTTAGACTTATTTCAGAGTATATGGTCTGCACATAAGGATTCATAAAGCATTTCCCATACAGACTAAATAAGAGGTCAGTAGTAGTAATGCATTAAACAAATTGCAGCCTTCTCAGGATCTTGACCATGTTCCATATTCTGTATACACAGGTAAAAACAAGAAAAAATGTATAAAAAGCCTCACAATATAACCCTCTTAGGAAAGTTTTTAATAAATTAAAATCAATACAGCTGCCTCAAATGAATGAGAAGTGTTATCCAGTTAAATTAATGCACTTTGTGTCTCACACTGCGTGGCCTCATTCAATTGCGATTTGGCCAGTTGAATAGGGCTCTATATAAGCAAATAGCATATTTTTTTACAGAAATTTTAAGTTCGTGAACGTCTATCCAAAAGCAAGGTATTCACTAACTAAAAACTTCTGTAAAAAAATATGCTCTGTGCTTAAATAAAGCCCTATTCAATTGGCCAAATCGCAATTGAAGGAGGCCCTAGGAGTTTTGTAACCCCACTATTAGTGTGAATGAACTTAATTTTAGCTTATTAAAAAAATGTCTAATGAATTAGACAGTGGTGGCATATTTTGAATTTATTAAATACTGTATTTGCTAGTCTAAAGTGTGTTATTTTACCCCTATGTGCCTGCAGACACATACAACAAGCTCATCAGTGAAAGAATAAATCCGTGAGTATTCTCCATTTTCTTTGTCATGCCCACTGCAATGCAACTAATTTCTAAAAAACAATGTACTTCTCAATACCATTAATACATGTCAAATATATAATCTATATAACTGAAATATTTTAGTGAATATATAATTTCAAAAGTTTAGTTGTTTCATTTTTAAAGAAGCAAAAAAGAAAAAAGTGGACTCACCAACTAAGGCTGGGATGGACACCGACTGCCCACAGCTGGCTCTCATCACTGCACTGATGACATCATCAATAAATCGCTGTGATACACCAATACTCTGCAGAGATTCTGCAACGGAGCGCTGGGTCATATTCACAAAATGCTCTCCTCCCAAGGAGCGCAAGAGCTCCTCCGTGTTGGAGAAAGAGTATTCATGAGCCTGGTATTTATATATCCTAAAGGAATAAAGATACAGTTAGCTAATGTGCTACAAATTACAAAATAAAATTGTGCGCAATTACAAATACAGAGATATCTTGCAAATAATTCAGTTTTTAGTACCATACATACATATGGCAACATGTCAGAGACCGAGCTCCTAATCTAACCACCCTCTACCACAGCTCCCACTCCTCAAATATCTCTCACTATTGGCAATGTCATCATCACTCCCACCTCCAAGGCCCGTTGTCTTGGGGTTCTACTGGATCCTGCCCTCTCTTTCATTCCTCACATAGAATCACTCACAAAATCTTGTCTTTTTCAACTAATCAACATTGCAATAATAAGTCAATATCTTACACAAGACACAAGTACATTCTAATCCATTATCTCATCATATATCGCCTTGTCTACTGCAACTCTCTCCTTGCTGGCCTCCCCATCACCCGTCTGTCCCCACTCCAATCCACTAGACTCATCTACCAAAGTCAAACACTCTGTATCATCAGCACCTCTCTGTCAGTCACTCCACTGGCTTCCCCTAACTTATAAAGCCCTCAACAAGAGAGCACCCTCTGATATCTCTGCTCTCATCTCCAAATACACCCCCACTTGCACTCTACACTCTGCTAATAACATTCTTCTTTCCTCCTCTCCTATCATCTCCTCTCACTCCCACCTTCAGGACTTTTCTTGTGCTGCCCCTATTCTTTGGAACTCCTTGCCTCGCTCCACCATCTATTCTCCT
This sequence comes from Discoglossus pictus, assembly GCA_027410445.1. Classification (NCBI taxonomy): domain Eukaryota; kingdom Metazoa; phylum Chordata; class Amphibia; order Anura; family Alytidae; genus Discoglossus; species Discoglossus pictus. Next base: position 268,535,158 of record CM050167.1, on the reverse strand, counting down.
GCCTCAAATCCTTCAAAACTTCATCTGTTTAAAGAAGCTTATCACCATCAGCCTTAATTTACACAACACATCTATCATCCTTCTATATCTCATCCATACTCTTTAGATTGTACGTTTGCAAGTTTTTGATCTTTAGGGAAAGCACTATGCATGTTTGATATTAGCTCAAAGACAGGGCCCTCCTTTATTTTCCATTGTGTTAATATTGTTTTTGTCTTGAACGTACAGTTACAAATCAAGGAATAATAATAAACAGCAGGAAGATTAGCAGGAATATCATGCCTAAATAGGCTGAATCAGAATAAGAATAGATGTTGTAACACATATAAATCTGAGACTACTTCCAGGAGTCCTGGCAAACCCACACTAGGAAGCAGTTGTGCAACAGGATATAAAGTTCTACATTTAGTACTTACTAAAGTGTATTACCTTTCCTTAGAAATCACATTGTAACTTAAATATTATACAAGGAATATGCTCTTCTATACTTACTATCAAGAGCTTGACATAACTACGTCTTGTTCTTCTACGCCATACCCTGTGCAGTAAATATTTTGCAAATGTCAGAGGCCCACTGTGTTTAAATATCTTTTGTATGGTATTTTAAACCAGCTTGGCAATAGACAAAATCATTTTAAAAAGCAAAAACAAAAAACAAACATTTTTTTCATCTTTAACGCTTATGAACAATTATCATTTACTGCAAACTTCTATTTTCCTTTTTTATTAGATTCAATCTGTTGTTTGCTCAGGAGGATGTGTCCTTGTAAATCTAATGTGTTTTCCATTGCTGCTAATGAGAGCACTAGCAATCATATGACACATTCCAGTTGTGCAGATAGAGGTGTCCTGTTCTTTCAAACTCCCAGGAACCAAAATGGTGGATTAAAGAGCAGCAGAATTGCATATGAAAAGGTAAAGGTAAATTGAAATATAGGACTGCAATGACCATTAAGTCCTGTTTTTCTATACCATATGAATGAGGGGTATGGAGAGGGCTTAGAAGTAGTATATGGCAGTTGTGAGAATACTGGCTATGCTTACTTAGACGATATGTAGGTGGAATCAGAATTCACACAACATTGCACAGCCCAGTGAAGTGTGAATACTATTCTGTATAGGATTAAACGTCCAGCTCAGAACTTTTCAAACTACAAAAATATGTTTTTTTTTCTTAAAATGTGGAAGAACAATGAAAATATTCAGTGGAGAACAGGACAGTGATAAAACCTTCAGATTTACACGTGAGTGGTACTTCAGTTCTAGACCTTAATTTAATCGGTTTACAAGATACCCAGCTTGGACGTTGGGTATCTTGTAAACAGATCAATTCAAGAATGGCACTACTACATAGTTACATAGTCATTTAGGTTGAAAAAAGTCTTTAGTCCATCAAGTTCAACCTTTTTCGATCTCCTCGGATCTGCAATATGCAGATTTATTGTTAATTGATCCAGAGAAAGGCAAACAGAAAAAAACAAAACAGTGAAACTTTGCCAATGTTTTCAAAAGGGAAAAAAATATAAAATTCCTTCCTGACCCCAGATACTGGCGATTGGACTCCTCCCTGGATCAATGCTCCCTCTCTAATTATCCAGGATAGCCCTGAATTTTTTTTAAATATATCCAGTCCATTTTTAAAGTTATCTATCGAATCTGCTGTCACCACCTCCCTTGGTAGAGAATTCCACAGATTAACCACCCTTACTGTGGTGAACCCTTTTCTTTGTTTAAGGTGACATCTTTTTATTTCTAATCTCAAAGGATGTCCTCTTGTCCGTCGAAAACCTCTTGGCACAAATCTTTATACTGACCCTGGATATATTTATATAATATAATCACATATAATATAGAGAAATTAAGTTTAATTTGGTTAGTCTTTCTTCATAATTTAGATGGGTAGTATTAATATGCAAAGGGGGGGGGGGGGGACCGAGGAGAGACAGGGGGTAATAATATGTGGGGTCAGAGAGAGACCGGCTGAGAGATCAGAGAGAGATTGAGGATAATAACATGGGGGTAATCATGAGACAGGAGCAGAGGATGGGCTGGAGGGTGCTTTATACGCCTCACTAAGACTGACAGTAGGGTGAGAGTGAGAGGCAAAGATCAGAGAGACAGGGTGTAATAACATGGGGAATCAGATACTTCCCCACTCTGACTGGCACATCCGTGGCTGAGACTGACAGGAGGGGAGAGCTCGGACAGGTAGATCACAAGTGTTAGAAGCGGTAGCTCTGAGATCCAGGCCCGTGTCTTGGTGCTGGTCCTGCGCGCATATCTCAACCGAGCTGTGGTCGGGTGCGCTGTAGTCAGTGTGAGCAGATGTGTCCTTTGCGCAAAAGTCGTGCTACCAGGCAGCTGTAGTTAATTGTAATCCACACTCGGACACCGTTTATAAAAAATAAATGGGAGGGGGATAACCATTAAAAAAATACATAATATGGCAAGATGTCAGTAACATCTCTAATTCTTGCTCCCTAGGCAAGTGTGTGGATATAGTACAGGGAACCGAACCATAAAAACACATTAGTACATGCTGTATTATAGGAAGATTAACATAACACCAAAAAAACATTAGCTGCAGGGCAAAAAACTGGCCATGTTTTCTGGGACTGTGCATGTCAAGTCTTCAGTAGCTGTATGCACTAAAGACAATGGACTAATGCTGTTAATCAGTAATTATTGGTTGTTATTTAGTTGTTCAGTCATGTCCGACTCTCCGTGACTATGGACCACAGCACGCTAGGTGCATCTCTCAGTCACTGCCCCTCTGAGCTCCATCAAGTTCATTGCTTCAGTGACCTCATCTATCCATCTCCGCCTCTGTCGACCCATTCTTCTTGCGCCTTCAATCCTTCCCAGCATCAGAATCTTTTCTAGGGAATCCTGCCGTCTCATGATATGGCCAAAATATTTGAGCTTCAGCCAAATGATCATACCTTCTAATGAACAGTTTGTCTTGATTTCTTGAAGTATTGGATTTTTTGGATCTTCTTGCAGTCCAAGGGACTCTAAGCAGTCTTCTCCGACACCACAATTCAAAGGCGTAAATTCGACGGTGCTCAGACTTTTTTTTATGGTCCAGCTCTCACATCCGTATGTTACTAATGGGAATACCATAGTTCGAACTATGCAGACCTTTGTTGATAGTTTAATATCTTTTTACTAGCTTGTCCAAGTTTGCCATAGCTTTCCTCCCCAGAAGCAAACATCTTTTACATTTCATGACTACAGTCACCATCTGCAGAGATCTTGGTTTCAAGGAAAATAAAATCTGTCACTGCCTCCACTTCTTCCCCGTCTATTTGCCAGGAAGTGAGATTGCAGTTTCCCATGATCTTCGTCTTTTTAACATTGAGCAGCAGGCTTGCTTTTGCACTTTCTTCTTTTACCCTCATCAATAAGTCCTTTAGTTTCTCCTCACTTTCAGCCATCAGAGTATCTGAGGTTGTTGATAGTTCTTCCAGCAATATTGATTCTGGTATTGACTCAGTCCAGCCTTACGCATGATGTACTCTGCGTATAAGTTGATTAAATAAGGTGACAATATACGACCTTGTCGCACTCCTTTTCCGATCTTGAACCATTCTGTTGTCCCATGTTCGGTTGACTTCTTACTGTTCTTTCTTTTAGGGATATTATTTGTTGCCGTTTCCTGGATAATGTTGAAAACTTTGATCCGAAGTTCAGGCATTCTATCTTCCATGTCTAGTTCCTTAAATCTATTCTTTACTTCCACTGCATATTCACAAGGGATATTATTTATTTTGTATCTACTTGGTCTGGTAGTTTTCCCTCTTTTCTTCAGTTTAATTTTCAACTTTGCAATAAGAAGCTCATGGTCTGAGCCGCAGTCAGCTCCAGGTCTTGTTTTTGCTGTCTGTATGGAGCTCCTCCATCTTTGGCTGCAAAGTATATAGTCAATTGGATTTCTAGGTTGTCCATCTGGTGATGTGCATGCGAGTTGTCTCTGAGGCTGTTGGAAGAAGGTGTTTGCTATGACCAGAGAATTATCTTGACAAAATTCTACTAATCTCTGACCTGCTTAATTTTATACTCCAAGGCCAAACTTGCCAGTTATTCCTGGTGTATTTTGGTTCCTTACTTTAGCATTCCAATCTCCTATGATAGTAGCATCTTTTCTTTGTGTTATATCTTTGACGTGTTGAATGTCTTCGTAGAACTGGATAACTTCAGCCTCTTCAGCATCCGTGGTTGGAGCATAGACTAGGATCACTGTGATATTAAATGTCTTGCTTGAATTTGAATTAAAATCATTCTGTCATTTATTGGGTTGTAACCAAGCACTGCTTTGGCCACTTTTTGATCGACTGGGATGGCTACTCTATTTCTTCTGCAGGATTCTGGACCATAGTAGAAGATCTGGTGGATGTCTGAAGTGAAATGTCCCATTCCAGTCCATTTAAGTTCACCAATTCCCAGGATATCAATGTTTAACCTTATCATCTCATTCTTGACCACATCTAGTTGGCCTTGGTTCATAGTTCTAACATTTTAGGTTCCTATTCTGAATTGGTCTTTGGAGCAGCCGACTTTCTTTTGCCCTCCAGACACATCCGCAGCTGGTTGTCCTTTTCGGCCTTGGCCCAACCACTTCATTAGATCTGGTGCTACATGTACTAGCCCTCTACTCTTCCTCAGTAATGTGGTAGGCACCTTGTGACCAGAGGTGCCATATCGTTATGTCCCTGGTTGTGCCTGTCCATAAAATGTTCTTAGCAAAGATACTGGAGTGGGTTGCCAGTTCCTTCTCCAGTGGGCTGCGATTTGTCTGACCTCTCTGCCATGACCTGTCCATCTTGGCTTTGGCTGACCCTACATGGTATAGCTCACAGCTTCATCGAAGTACACAAGCCTCTTCACCACGACAAGGTCACAATCCAGAATTGGAATTATTGGTAATGGTATTATGGTATAATTAACAAAAAAGATACATCAGACTTTCTGATCCACCAATGTACAAATATTTATATCTTTTAATAATTAAATATAAATTATTGGTAATGATATGTAATTAACAAAATATATAAATATTTGTTCATTGGTGGATCAGAAAGTCTGGCTGACAGCTAAATAATGCAAATGTCAATGCTAGTTTAGTGTAGGAAAATGGAGTTTAATAACATTCAGTTGATGGAGTACTTGTTATTCCTTTATCTGGAGCCTCTGCAGTTTCACTAACTTTGTTGTAATAGCAGATCATTTATTTCAACTTATGACAATTTACTTTTTATAATAAATACATTTTTTAACAATATTTACAAAATGAGGAGTTAACATATGAAAAGTCATCTAGAAAACTGCACAGAATTCCCCAAAATAGAGAATTCAAACACATTTGGTAATATCATGAGTATAAAGGGAGTTTAAGAAAAAAAATGTGGTGTGATGATTTAAACCAGACAGGAGAAGGTCTCAGAAGGTGCTAGGTAACCCTCACCTGATATAAGATTTTATTTTACTATGTACATCTGTGCTGAATTACACAGGATATAACAAACCTCATGAATTTTTCCATAACTTCCTCCACCCACATCTGCAGCCTCAGGAAACTGATCCCATAGTGCCACCAGAGTCGGAAGAGATTGAGGAGGTACCAGTCTGTCTCTTCCAGAACCAGCTGTTCTCCATTGAAGATGGCACTCTTCCCAGCCACCTCCCTCCTGTGCTTAAGTCCTAGATAAGGAGAAGGGAGACAAATATATTTGGTCAGCTGTTCAACACAAGAGGGGTCGTAAAAAACACAACCCAGAGTGTTCCATGCAACACATTTTGGGAAACAATGAGCAAGATCAACACAAACAACCCAAAAAAATGTCTACACATAATACTAAATATTCAATGATAAGTAGCTACATAACATTTCTTCAAACTGGACAAATATATTTGCATTGGCACATTTTCATCTAAGTATCACATATATAGTTGTGAGCGTACGGGCCGTTGCTCACGCTTGCGGGCTCGCGTAGCGAGGGCCGAGGGCCTGGCCAGGTACGTGCAACACGTGGGTGTGTGTGACAAACGAGGACGTACCACTACAGTCACCATGTGTGGCATAAGATGCGCCCTTTCACATTACCATAGCAACCCCAAAGCGTGCAGTAGTTCCTGATTGACACCAGGTAGCGGAAGTGACGCCCACCCAGGCCAAGGGAAACCGGAAGCGGAGAGAGTTCTGTCACTGGCGGTTCGCGTGACCGCACCGGAGCCATGAAGCGGGACGTGAGGATCCTCCTTCTAGGGGAGGGTGAGATATGTGACACAAGGGCATGGGGTGATACTGAAAGTGGGAGACAGATAGCAAGGAGAGTCAATGTGACCTCAGAGTGTACGATGTATAGGTGTATGATGTATATGTACAGCACTGAGTGACTGGGACACTGACAGACATCATATATGAGTGTGAGAGGGCATATGTGGGTGTGAGAGGGCATATGTGGGTGTGAGAGGGCATATGTGGGTGTGAGAGGGCATATGTGGGTGTGAGAGGGCATATGTGAGTGTGACAGGGCATATGTGAGTGTGATAGGTATTGGGAATTTTCAGATAGCTCACTGAGAGAATGTTCATTCATTCATTGATTATATATATATATATATATATGAATATATATATCTATCTATATATATAAAATGTAATCAGAGTATTGCAGTATAGTGATACCATTTTTATTTTTATTGGACGGATATATTAATAATAATAGTGACAGGCTTTGGAGAGATTAACCTCTCCTTATTAAGTGAGACATGAGAGAGACATCTCTCGAAAGCTCATCGCTATTATTATGAACCTATTCATCCAAAAAAAGGGTATCACTATATACTGCAATACTCTATATGTGTGTGCATATATATATACACCCCCCCCCCCTTGGTGCTCCAGGAGGCGCTGAGTGGCAATAACAATGAGCACCAAACTTCCATAAAGTGTAATGTAAATTGGTTTTAGCAAGCACAATGAGTACTAAGAAAGCTTTATTGCAAGATTTTTTGCTCATCAGACGCATTGAATACCAAAATAGTTGAGTACCAAGGGTCCACTGCATATATACATGTGTGTGTTTGTATGTATGTATGTATGTATGTATGTATGTATGTATGTATGTATGTATGTATGTATGTATGTATGTATATATATATATATATATATATATATATATATATATATATATATATATATATATATATATATATATATATAAACATATATCACATATATAGTTGTGAGCCTACAAGTTGTTGCTAACGCTAGCGGGCTCGCGTAGCTGCGGGCAAGGGCCTCAGTTGCTGGGATGGAGCGACGAGGCCCTTGCGAAGCGAGGGCCTCGGTTGCTGGCATGGAGCTCGAGCCGCGCCCCTTGCATAGCAGGGCTGCGGGCGAGGGCCATAGTTGCTGGCATGGAGCGCCAAAGGCGCTCCTTGCCAGCAACTGCGACCCTCGCAAACTTTACCTTATAACGCAAACAACACGACACACCAACTCCGACCCTCGCAAACTTTACTGCGCAGCTCAAATAACATATGAGACACGTAAACACTCATTACGACCTCGCAAAAACCGTCCGCAACTCGCGAACATGAAAAAAAGCAAAACACAATAAATACACACAGCACATACATAAAAAGATTACCGACAGCAAAAGGGAGCATCCACGACCTCAAAAAACCAAGTTACACCTTCATTTAACTCAAAATAAAAGAGTTTAGACACTAAAAAATCGTCTAAGCGAGAGAAAAAATGGCCGCCGAACAAAACGAAAACGAGGCTAAACACGCTAAACTCCAAAAGCAACTTGCAAAACACCATACGAGACACGTTACCACACATTACGACATCGCAAAAATCGGACGCAACCCGCGGACAGGAAAAAAGCCAAAACACACTAAAGTCACACATCACATACATACAACCTTACCTACAGCAAGAGGAAGCATCCAGGACCTCAAAAAAACTACTTACACCTTCACTTAACTAAAAATAAAAGAGTTTAGACACTAAAAAATTCTCTAAGCGAGAGAAAAAATGGCGGCCAAACAAAACGAGGCTACAGCACTCTAACCACGGAAAACACCACAAGAAACTCGCAAAACACCACAAGCAAACTACGGATAATCCGCTAAGATGCATACCACACATTACCCGCCATTTTAGGATAATGCGGAAGTACACAGCTACGTTAACGGTTTCGGATCGCGCACGCACAGTATTACACTGCACACATTCATCACGCTCACACAGCACCTCCACACCACTAATGCTGCAGCAACATCAAACAAGGTTCACAGCTCTTCCACACAATGCTTCAAAATAGGTAAAGTATATTCATTTCTTAATTTTTATTATATATTTCAGTAGTACACACCAAACAGCATTAGCTACCTTACAATTCCATATGTATATTAATAACTAAACAACTTTCCAAACATACACATCTCATTGCCGTCATTTTTTGACGGGCAAGTCGCTAGTATTTAATAATATGAATCTTTTATTCTACAACTTATGATGCAATGTTCATAATATCTGAGACAAGCCATCAGGTCAGACATCTTAAAAACTAAAACGACACAGCAGAGCTTCCAAATATGGAACATTTAAAAGGTATCTGTAAAGGGGCATGAAACAACTGTTTTTTTCAAGAATTTAAAATACCTTTTTTTCTAAACATTGCAAAATAGTTTTTTGTGTGAAAGATATTAAAGGGACATGGGTATATATATATATATATATATATATATATATATATATATCCATGTATCTATTTACATTCATTTTTTTTCTACCTAAAATTATACAATATTTATGTGCTTGTGTCTTTCCACTATAGCTCATGCAGTTCATGAATATGCAGACTGTGAAGTGCAGTGTTTTAAATTAGACAGTCAGTGACATCTCTCAAGTTAGCATATTGCAGAGTGCTGCCATTGGTTGCTATGAGGCAGGGTAGCCCTTGTACTTAGAAGTACACTGTCTTTATGAGCTACAGAGGGGAGAAACTATTTAGCAACTACTTGTAAGATTTTAGGCAGAAAAAAAAACTGCTTTCAGGCACATCTTATAATGTACACACAAGTAAAGAGATACATATTTAGATTATGTTCTTAGTGAAAGCCAGAAACCTTCCATGTCCCAGTAAGCAACATCTACTTAAACTCTATTGAAATGCAGAGGGCATACTTTAGTCTGTAGATATCATTGGCTGGCAGTGACAGTTAAACTCCTGAATACATGTTTTGTGCTCTGAAACCTTTTTTTTAATGAAACCACACTGTGGCCCATTATCAAATACATTCTGATGCTGCAAAGAAATGAAAACTTTCCACGTCCCTTTAAGTGTTATTACAACAACTCAAGTTCCTTACAGTAAAATGATATCAGCCAACTTTTCTGATGTGGAGGCGTAATGTTCAATAGAAAGCCATATGCAGCTGATTACTCCCTGGGTCCGAGGACACTTGGCTGATACAAATATTATCCACAAAGGGTTTATTTTCCTTGCTTAGCTGTATAGAAATGTCCAGGGCCAAGATAACCTGGGGTTATCGTGGTTCATGTAAACAAGATGTTTTACTAAGAGAACAATAAGCCAATACACACAATAGATACTTGCATTTGCAAGGACATCTTAGACATATTTAAACATCAGTTGCAAGACTTTAAATATTCATGATAAACTAAGATAACAATAAGCTAATGCACAAAATAGATACTTGTTTTCTAAAGGACATCTTAAAAATTATTAAACCAAATGGTAACTCTACACTTCACATCTGTGTATAAAAAGAGATTCTAAATACCAAATAAATCAGAGATTCTTTAAAAAGGCATTTGTGTGAACTTGTCTTACTGATAATCTCTTCTTGATCAAGTATAACCTCTTATGATTTATGTTTCTGTCTCACATAGGTTTTTTTTTTTTACCTAACACAGCCGAGTCCCAGGGAGTAAGTAGCCAAGTCGTTTTTAAACTGATCATATGATAAAGTACTGGTTATTAATTACGCAGAGCCCTCCCGAATTATTGGCACACTTGGTTATTCACACAAAATAATTCTAATATAACACTTTTCTCAGAAACATATTGCTGTGTCCATCCCAGTCCACTCTCCAAACATCACTGAAAACTTGGACCCTGAAGAGGAGCCTCAGGACTGAAGGATCTGGAGCCATGTATGTAGGGATAGTCTCAGATCCCGTTACATGTGTATCCAGCATAAGAGAAGACTCAGTGCTGTTATCTTGTCAGATGGAAGGTGCACAAAGTACTAAATGCATGGGTGCCAATTATTTCTGTGAAAAATATAACAATGTTTTAAAATAATTTTTCTTCAGCTTTCCAGTATAAGAGCAAGCTAATAAACAACAAATACCCTTTTTCCCCCATAGCCTTTTTGCTCATCTTTACCAAAGGTGCCATTAATCCTGGAGAACATAGTTTATTTAAACTGTACCATATTTGGAACCTCTACTGTGACCATTTAAATGTATTAAATATATTTTATAGAAGTTCCCTGTTATTAATATTAAAAAAAACTGTTTGCATACCTAAACATTATTTATTAACAAGCAATTAAAAGCTTTGTTTTTACTTACTAAAACCATTTAAACAGTCCCTGTAGAGGTCTGCCCCCACAGCTCATGCATACAATGCTTATATTAGTAAGATATGTACTAGCCACTTACATACTGCTTCTCAACAGCAGTTTTTGAAATGCTGCTGAGAGACTGTAAGTTGCCGGTACATGTAGTACCAATAGAAACATTGTATGCATGAGCTGTGGGGCAGACGTAGGCAGGGGCTGTTTGAAATGCTTGGGTAAGAGAAAAACACAGACTTTAAGCACTTAATAAAGTTAATAAAATGAGATTTAGATCTGCAAACAAACACTTAGTAGTTTATTTTAATATTAAAAACATGGAAACTTCCATTTACTTCTTAGAACAAATCCCACACAGCATTAACGCCTATATTTAACAAGCTGTAGTGTTAAGAGGATTATATGGCTGTAACAAATAGTACTGAAGAGGTTTATATGCTACCTACAATTGCTATTAATCACATTGTATGAAGGCATATAGAAGGACAATGCTCCTTACAGGCGGTGCAGGAACTCACCCAGCTGCTTGACAAAGTCCTGCACGTGCAGGTGCAGCGAGTGGATGGAGGGGCTGCCAGACTCGTACTGCTGGCTATTCACTGTCAGGGTGGCCAGTCGTCCTCCCACACGCTCGGCCTCATACACATCGATCTGCACCTGGGGGCCGAACTGCTGCTGCAGGAAATAGGTTACAGCTGAGCCCCCAATCCCAGCACCGACCACAGCTGGAAAGAGAGGAACACAGTGTGGCATTACATAGAGATATGACCCTATGGATGCGGCTCAGTGACACATGGAAATAAGGCACATATGGATCATCTCGTTTTTATTTAGAAAAAAAATATATATGTCGATGCTTCTGCAGGACACACCTTAAGTCTCACACACCTCATGTCAACCACACACTCACACACACCTCACGCCACCCCCCCCCACACACACACCTCACGCCACCCCACACACACACACACACACCTCATGCCACCCTCAAACACACACACACACCTCATGTCAACCACACACACACACACCTCATGTCAACCACACACACACACCTAATGCCACACACCTCATGCCACCCCCCCCCCACACACCTCATGTCACCCACACACCTCATGTCACCCACACACCTCATGTCACCCACCCACATCTCATGTCACACACACCTCATGCCACCCCCCCACACACCTCATGTCACCCACACACATCTCATGTCACACACACCTCATGCCACCCCCCCACACTCACCACCTCATGTCACCTACACACACCTCATGTCACCCACACACACCCCATGTCACCCACACACACCTCATGTCACCCACACACACCTCATGTCACCCACACACACCTCATGTCACCCACACACACACCTCATGACACCCACACACACACACCTCATGACACACACACACACCTCATGTCACCCACACACACCTCATGTCACCCACACACACCTCATGACACACACACCTCATGTCACCCACACACACCTCATGTCACACACACACCTCATGACACCCACACACCTCATGTCACCCACACACACCTCATGTCACCCACACACAGCTCATGACACCCACACACAGCTCATGACACACACACACAGCTCATGACACACACACACACACACCTCATGCCACCCACAAACACACACACCTAATGCCACACACCTCATGCCACCCCCCCACACACACCTCATGTCACCCCCCCCACACACACCTCATGTCACCCCCCCCACACACACCTCATGTCACCCCCCCCACACACACCTCATGTCACCCCCCCCCACACACACCTCATGTCACCCACACACCTCATGTCACCCACACACACACCACATGTCACCCACCCACATCTCATGTCACACACACCTCATGCCACCCCCCCACACTCACCACCTCATGTCACCTACACACACCTCATGTCACACACACACACACACCTCATGACACCCACACACACCTCATGTCACCCACACACACCTCATGACACCCACACCTCATGTCACCCACACCTCATGTCACCCACACACACACCAACTCATGTCACCCACACACCTCATGTTACCCACCCACATCTCATGTCACACACACCTCATGCCACCCCCCACACCCACACCCCATGTCACCCACACACACCTCATGACACCCACACACCCCATGTCACCCACACACCTCATGTCACACACACACCTCATGACACCCACACACACCTCATGACACGCACATCATGACACCCACACACACACACACCTCATGACACCCACACACCTCATGTCACCCACACACACACACCTCATGTCACCCACACACACACACCTCATGACACCCACACACCACATGCCACCCACCCACACACCACCTCATGTCACCCACACACACACACACACACACCTCATGTCACACACACACCTCATGTCACACACACTGTGATACACATATGATCAGTGACACACACCTCATGTCACCCACACACCTCATGTCACCCACACACACACACACACCACATGTCACCCACCCACATCTCATGTCACACACACCTCATGCCACCCCCCCACACTCACCACCTCATGTCACCTACACACACCTCATGTCACACACACACACACCCCATGTCACACACACACACACACACACACACCCCATGTCACACACACACACACACACACACCCCATGTCACCCACACACACCTCATGACACCCACCTCATGACACCCACACACACCTCATGTCACCCACACACACACACCTCATGTCACCCACACACACACACCTCATGTCACCCACACACACCCCATGCCACCCACCCACACACCACCTCATGTCACACACACTGTGATACACATATGATCAGTGACACACACCTCATGTCACCCACACACACACACACCTCATGTCACACACACTGTGATACACATATGATCAGTGACACACACCTCATGTCACACACACTGTGATACACATATGATCAGTGACACACACCTCATGTCACACACACTGTGATACACATATGATCAGTGACACACACCTCATGTCACACACACTGTGATACACACCTCATGTCACACACACTGTGATACACATATGATCAGTGACATACACACTCACGCACAGTGATACACATATGATCAGTGATATACATACTCACACACACACACACAGTGATACACATATGATCAGTGATATACATACTCACACACAGTGATACACATATGATCAGTGATATATATACACACACACACAGTGATACACATATGATCAGTGATATACATACACACACACACACAGTGATACACATATGATCAGTGATATACATACTCACACACAGTGATACACATATGATCAGTGATATACATACTCACACACAGTGATACACATATGATCAGTGATATACATACTCACACACAGTGATACACATATGATCAGTGATATACATACTCACACACAGTGATACACATATGATCAGTGATATACATACTCACACACAGTGATACACATATGATCAGTGATATACATAATCACACACAGTGATACACATATGATCAGTGATATACATACTCACACACAGTGATACACATATGATCAGTGATATACACACTCACACACAGTGATACACATATGATCAGTGATATACACACTCACACACAGTGATACACATATGATCAGTGATATACATACTCACACACAGTGATACACATATGATCAGTGATATACATACACACACACAGTGATACACATATGATCAGTGATATACACACACACACACAGTGATACACATATGATCAGTGATATACATACTCACACACAGTGATACACATATGATCAGTGATATACATACTCACACACAGTGATACACATATGATCAGTGATATACATACACACACACACAGTGATACACATATGATCAGTGATATATATACACACACACACAGTGATACACATATGATCAGTGATATACATACTCACACACAGTGATACACATATGATCAGTGATATACATACTCACACACAGTGATACACATATGATCAGTGATATACATACTCACACACAGTGATACACATATGATCAGTGATATACATAATCACACACAGTGATACACATATGATCAGTGATATACATACTCACACACAGTGATACACATATGATCAGTGATATACATACTCACACACAGTGATACACATATGATCAGTGATATACATACTCACACACAGTGATACACATATGATCAGTGATATACATACACACACACACAGTGATACACATATGATCAGTGATATACATACACACACACACAGTGATACACATATGATCAGTGATATACATACTCACACACAGTGATACACATATGATCAGTGATATACATACTCACACACAGTGATACACATATGATCAGTGATATACATACTCACACACAGTGATACACATATGATCAGTGATATACATACTCACACACAGTGATACACATATGATCAGTGATATACATACACACACACACACACACACACAGTGATACACATATGATCAGTGATATACATACTCACACACAGTGATACACATATGATCAGTGATATACATACTCACACACAGTGATACACATATGATCAGTGATATACATACTCACACACAGTGATACACATATGATCAGTGATATACATACTCACACACAGTGATACACATATGATCAGTGATATACATACTCACACACAGTGATACACATATGATCAGTGATATACATACTCACACACAGTGATACACATATGATCAGTGATATACATACTCACACACAGTGATACACATATGATCAGTGATATACATACACACACACACAGTGATACACATATGATCAGTGATATACATACTCACACACAGTGATACACATATGATCAGTGATATACATACTCACACACAGTGATACACATATGATCAGTGATATACATACTCACACACAGTGATACACATATGATCAGTGATATACATACTCACACACAGTGATACACATATGATCAGTGATATACATACTCACACACAGTGATACACATATGATCAGTGATATACATACTCACACACAGTGATACACATATGATCAGTGATATACATACTCACACACAGTGATACACATATGATCAGTGATATACATACTCACACACAGTGATACACATATGATCAGTGATATACATACACACACACAGTGATACACATATGATCAGTGATATACATACACACACACACACACACAGTGATACACATATGATCAGTGATATACATACACACACACACAGTGATACACATATGATCAGTGATATACATACTCACACACAGTGATACACATATGATCAGTGATATACATACACACACACAGTGATACACATATGATCAGTGATATACACACACACACAGTGATACACATATGATCAGTGATATACATACTCACACACAGTGATACACATATGATCAGTGATATACATACACACACACAGTGATACACATATGATCAGTGATATACATACTCACACACAGTGATACACATATGATCAGTGATATACATACTCACACACAGTGATACACATATGATCAGTGATATACATACACACACACACAGTGATACACATATGATCAGTGATATACATACACACACACACAGTGATACACATATGATCAGTGATATACATACTCACACACAGTGATACACATATGATCAGTGATATACATACTCACACACAGTGATACACATATGATCAGTGATATACATACTCACACACAGTGATACACATATGATCAGTGATATACATACTCACACACAGTGATACACATATGATCAGTGATATACATACACACACACAGTGATACACATATGATCAGTGATATACACACACACACACACAGTGATACACATATGATCAGTGATATACATACTCACACACAGTGATACACATATGATCAGTGATATACATACTCACACACAGTGATACACATATGATCAGTGATATACATACACACACACACAGTGATACACATATGATCAGTGATATATATACACACACACACAGTGATACACATATGATCAGTGATATACATACTCACACACAGTGATACACATATGATCAGTGATATACATACTCACACACAGTGATACACATATGATCAGTGATATACATACTCACACACAGTGATACACATATGATCAGTGATATACATACTCACACACAGTGATACACATATGATCAGTGATATACATACACACACACAGTGATACACATATGATCAGTGATATACACACACACACACAGTGATACACATATGATCAGTGATATACATACTCACACACAGTGATACACATATGATCAGTGATATACATACTCACACACAGTGATACACATATGATCAGTGATATACATACTCACACACAGTGATACACATATGATCAGTGATATACATACTCACACACAGTGATACACATATGATCAGTGATATACATACACACACACAGTGATACACATATGATCAGTGATATACATACTCACACACAGTGATACACATATGATCAGTGATATACATACTCACACACAGTGATACACATATGATCAGTGATATACATACACACACACAGTGATACACATATGATCAGTAATATACATACACACACACACACCTCATGTCACACAGTGACACACACCTCATGTCACACACACTGTGATACACATATGATCAGTGATATACATACACATACACATATGATCAGTGATACACACCTCATGTCACACAGTGACACACCCCTCCGATCACACACACTGTACATCTCTCTCCGTTATCAGTCCCATATCTCACCTATCCTGTCCGGTGGGTTGGGTCCGTTCTGTCCGGTGCACAGCTGGATGAGATGCGCTGTCAGCAGCAGGACCACAGCCATGCTGAGAATACTATGAAAATCTGTAATTGAGATCACCGACAGCCAATCATGTTCTGCATGGGCGTAGTCTAAAGTGCGAGACCGAGACGTGAAACGCAAGCGCAGCACACATACTCATGCGCAGTGCTAGAAACATTTCATATAAAGTGACGCATGCGCAGTGCTACAAGTACTGCTTTTGTTTTCTTTTAAAGGCATAGTGATTCCAAACATGAACCAAATTGTGACGTCGATCTTACAAATACATTGCAGATTGAAGAGTGAGAAGCAACATATATTACTTTATATATATATATATATATATATATATATATATATATATATATATATATATATATATATAGTAAATAAATAGTACATCTGTGTTCACATTTGAATGTCTAAAGCAAGTAAAAAAACCTGCTTCCAGCTCAGAATTCCGAGAAAAACAGTTATTACACTGCATTCTGGGAAGCTGAGCTGGGACACACAAATGTGCCGACAAATACCTCACTCTTCAATCCATTGCCATTATCAAACATGGCTTCCTTTAAGCTTATGCATGCTGTATTACACAGCTTTAATGCAAAGCCAAGGCTGGATTATACACAAGCTGAGAATCCTATCCATGTAAGCGGTTTCAAGCTTACTGGCTATCATCAGCATGGAGTGGGATCTCAGCTTGTGTTGTGGAAATTATGAGTAGGTAATTCACCACAACAATCATTTATAATATGTTGGGCAAAAGAGAGATAGAAGCCCTCCACCGTACAGTAGTACAGTAAATAAAAAGTACATCTGTGTTCACATTTGAATGTTTAAAACAAGTTTAAACTACCTGCTTCCAGCTCAGAATTCCGAGAAAAACAGTTATTACACTGCATTCTGGGAAGCTGAGCTGGGACATGCAAAGGTGCCCACAAATGCTTCGCTCTTCAATCCATAACCATTTAAAACATGGCTTCATATATATATCTCTTTATGGCTGGGTGAATCCATCTTGCACTGCTAGTTTGTCTGTTGGATGAGTCGGATGATTACTCTTCCATTGAGTATTATTGCAAGGAGCTATTTGGGAAGGATGTTCTAAAATAAATGAATAGAGATCTTATTATTTATGGAAAAGGCCATGAAGATAGTTGTTGTCATTCCATGCCTCTGTTGGATCCTGGAGGCATCCATTTGCTTTATAATTGGGTAATTTATATATCTGGCTGTACACTACTAATACCCTATAGGACATATAATCAGACTAAGGTGAGATGCTCTGAGGAGGATCCTATGTAATATTCCTACCTCAGTTCGGTCCCCATAGAGTCTGATCCTCATGGTTTTTACATATTATGTTGTAATTTACTGTTTTCCATTTTGCAGCTCTCAAATTATTTTAACAGTATAAGTAAAGGTTATGTTTTATTGTCCTTGATCCAGCTATTTGGACTTATTATGGGGTTATTGTAACGGAACCCATCACTGTTTTACCCTGTTTTATGATTATTATGGTTAAAATATGATCCTACTATATGTATGTTGGTTTATGCTCTGCAGAATATTAGCCAGACTTTTGCAGACCTAGGCTTATAGATAATCCTATTACAGAGACTTCAGAGATAAGGGAGTCGATTGTATAAAGTGTTTTCATTCTCAGATAAGAACAAAGAAGGCTGATTTAATCATTGTCTGATTATATCAAGTTGCCACAGGGAGGGGTGACCACACCTATTGTCCTATATGTGTATTGTGTGGGGGATATGTGAAATATCTGTTATGTGAAAAACATACTTTTACTAACTTTTGAACCCCTGGTCTGATTCATGCCATTTTTTAATATGTTGTTCCCCTGGGTGAGAGATATTGAACGGTGCTGGACTTAAAGGTGTACCCCCTGTTTTTGGGGTACATCCAGAATGTGGTTAAAATTGTGTCTGTTTTAATTGTGTTACCTGTTATCTGAGGGGAGGAGACGTGGGTGTTGAACCATGTATCTAATTGGCTGTGATAATTATGTGGGTGTAGCCCTTCAGAGGGCACCATTGCATAAAAGGAGATTCCCCTGTCATTAAAGATAGTTCTACTTGACCCTTCAAAACGTAGCCTTGTCTCGTTATTGGAGGGGATCGCGATATCATACGGGGGATTGCTATGCTTTTGCATACTCCCTTGAGCTGTAACTACTGAACGCTTGTTCCTGATGTACTATCCTTGGAGTCTGTGGTGGTTTTGGTGTCCGGTGCGGTGCTTGTAGGCCTCGACGCAAACTAGGACGCGTCCATCAACGGAGGTACCCGGTCGGGGTGCCAGTAGATCCGTTACAGTTATATTTCTATCCTTGATGTGTGGAGGGTGGTAGGTACCAATTGTTTATTTGAGTGTGCTTTTCTTGTCTAATTAAAGGTATATCTACGTTTCCCTATTTTTACATTTTTCTAATCTAACACATGCTTCTTATATCAGAAACGCACATTACATTGAGTCATTGTATACACATACAGATATATTTATATTGTATTAAATTGTTTTCCACACCCATGGCCGGATTTCTCATTAGGACAACTAGGCAGCTGACTACGGGCGGTTCCCTGTGAAGAGTGCCTCATTTCATGCTTCAAAGTGTTCCTTAGCATTAATTAAGTAAATACTGCAGTTCACAGAGTCATTTCTAGGGGGCGAACACCTGGAACTAGAGAATTACAAGAGGAAGGAAGCTTCTGTGCCTAGGAATGCTGGAGATGTAAATCCGACCCTGTCCACACCCCCAGAGCTGCTTACACAGGCACCTTGTATGAACAGAAACGCTGCATTTGGTACCCAGGTATTTTTTACCCATATACTAACCTTTCAAGTAACAGCACAGTGCAGAGATCCAGAGTAGTTGCATCGATCAAGGGAGGAGAGGTGTGTGATGGGAAAAAAAGACTACAAATCCCACAATGCTTTGCTCCAGAGTCTGCATTCTTATACCGCTACAAGCTTGTACCTGCATCTGAGTGCTAACAACAAATTATGAATTTTAGTTAATGTAGCTCAGATTTTCAGGGGCATTCCCTCTCAAAATAAACTGCCATAAAACTAAAGGAATTATTCAAATTCTAGAGTAAGTCTATTAATGTTTATTTTGGAATTTTCATGAAAAAATATTTGCATAAACTACTGATTTTACTTTAGCATGAAACTTCTATATAATTGTAAGTGTTAGTAAATACACTTTATTGGTATTCACAGATCACATCTAAATTGTGATTTACCTCATTCTTTATAGTCACCAAGATACCTAGTGAGACTTTACCTATGTATGTCATTAGTTTTGATGAAAATATAGTGTTATTTTGTTGAACACACCAATAATAATAGCATCCATGACACTGCAAGCTTCCTGGTACTAGATCAGGGAGGTGGAAGTGGTGTGGTGTCAGTTTCAATCAGGTCCAGCTATCTAATAAAACCTCTACTGATAAGGGAGAGAAAAAAAAAACACCTTCATTATCCAGTTCCCAGGAAACAATGTAATAAAACAACATAGATTACTCTATCCATAAACAGTCTTCAAAGGATTGTACAGGGCTTACTCAACTTTTTATGTCCATAGTCACGCTGATCTACTTGGTATTCATGGCAGAGATACTGGAGAGGGTCGCCAGTGGGCCACAGCATACAGCTCCCAGTATTTCTAGGTGGTCTCTCATCCAAGTACTGATATGGCCCGACCCTGCATGGCTTCAGGGTGGTGTGACCTCTTGGTTCCCTGACTTGGAATCTAACCCAGGTCGACAGGGGAGAAAGCACCAAATCCTAACCACTGGACCAGTAAGGAAACAAAAAGTGCCTTTTTCAGGGTCCTTTACATTCAGTTGGCTATGTGAAGCCAGGGTAGGGACCGGTAGAGTAAAGCAGCATTTGATAAACAATGAGTGCGGTGGAGCAATCTAAGAGAAGTGGGACGTCAATAAGAGGTAATGCTAAAAAGGAGTGTTCTGTAAGGTAGGACATTAAGAGATAATATATTGGGGTATCATCATGGCAGAGCTGTTCAGGAACACAAAACAATTATAGAAGGATGAGTGGCCCTAGGCTGAAGAAATTACATTTAGAATTTTGCTAATGCTTTCCCCATTTGCTTGCTTCCACACGAGACACTTGATAGTGGGTCACCATCTGCCCTATGTTGGCTCTATAGGTTTTAATTCTGGAAAGCATATTGTTAGGCACTGGGAGTTACAATTATACCGTATTGGTCCGCATATAAGCCGCACCCGTAAAGTTCAAGGGGAAAAAATAGAAAAAAGATAGTACTCAAATATAAGCTGCACCCGTAAAATTGGAGAGAAAAAGACTCTCAAAGTGATCAGCCATTGCGCTGTAGCTTTTTTTGCAGGTTACAGGATGTTAGAATCACTAAAACCGTAAATCGCAATTCAATACTGCAGTCTCAAGCACGAAAATCGGCACCCTCAATCGCTCAAATCGGCAGTCATTTTGCATTCGCGAATAGAAGTAGCACGCGTTACAAGCAAAGTTTGCAAATCAGCAATGATTTTTTTACGGTCGCGAATATAAGCCGCATCCGTAACTCGAAAGCTCAAAAATCGGAAAAAAGGTGCGGCTTATATTCGTACCAATAAGGTAAATAATATAGATACGGTTTCATGTATATATATATATATATATATATATATATATATATATATATATATATATACTAGAAACTTGCCCATCATCAATGACAGTATCAATTGTCTGTTCTTTCTCTCTCTGCATTGTGTCTCTCTGTGCGCCCTCTCCCTCTCTGTTCTCTCCCTCCCTCTCCGTGACCAAACTCTGCTGCCTGCACATGCGCGAATACAACAACAACGCATGCGTGATTTCCTGAAATTTAGGGCTAGCAGCTTGTGAGTAACACCTGCGTAGAACGCATCCCACAAGCGTACTCACAACTGAAAACTATTAAAGTGGATATACACTGTATTATTGAAGGAACAGTAGTTATGGAATTTAGTATGTATATATCACAAATCAGTTATTACTTTTATTTTATTTTTATTTAATGCCAAAACTATTACAGATAAATGTTGGTTGATCATTTGGGGAAAGAGTTCAGTAATAATCTGACATCATACTGCAAAAACATGCAATAGAAAAAAATGGATCGAGAGCTATTCTGTAATCCAACATTAAGCTTAGAAGTGAATATATAATGTAAGAAAAAAAAAAAACAACGAATTTATTCTTTATAGAACATTGTTCTACCCCTAATAAGCAATATACCCAGAAACAGTCACAAGTACCCTCCTTCTGTTCATGATAGGCAATGAATATTTCCCAAGCTACACACATGTACCAGAAAGATAAAAAAAAGTAAAGAGGTCCTCACTAATATTTATTTTTGAAAGAATTAAGTGGGCATAGAAATAACTATTATATTTAATATGAATATGTTGGTGCAAGTTCCGATTGATCACACACAAAAAAAGAAATTGTGAATAGAAAATAAAAAAAATCTATTTGTATTCAAGAAATAGTCTATGATTACATTTAATAAAACCCTGCCCTATCCATTTGAGTCTAGTTAATATACAGTGACAGCATGCATCAAGCAATGAGCAAGATACATCAATTATTTACTTTGCCAACCCATTTTTTCTTTTTATTCAATATGATTGTATTTTGTTATGCTTATCTTTTAAGCAGATGGAAGGTAGCTGGATTTTACTAGGTGTTTAATATGCCTATGTATTTATTTACTTTTACGTTCTTGGTTTTATTAACAAGCGATTAAAAGCTCAGTTTTACTTCCTGAACATATATTCCCTGTATGAGTCTGACCACTGCAGCGAATGCAGACAGACTCTATAGGGCTGGATATGCAGTGTAGTGTCCTAGCCTATCAGGGACCCCATCTTAGCAGCATGTTACAGCATGTGCTCAGAGACATGGTCCCTGATAGGCAAGGAAAATACACTGCACCTCCAGCCATATAGAGTCTGTGTCTGCAAATGCTGCAGTAGGCAGACCTATACAGGGACTATTTGTTCGATTTTAGTCAGTAAGTGGAGAGTTTCCAGTCTTGTAGGGTGCTTTGGAAAAAAGCTCTTTCTACAAATGCTCACAACAGGGCCCCCCACTCTGCAGTTTGTTATCATTGTATTCTTCCTTGTCCTTTTCACCTGTACATCGCTACAGAAAATATTGGCGCAATACAAATAAAAAATAATAATAATAAAAATATTAAAACAGAGCTACTAAGCACCTCTTAATAAAAACAAAGGGACCTTGCGCATTTTATCAGCGCCACCCGTGTGCGCGCTGCAATCGCAGCCCTGAACGCATTACGCACCTGCGCGTCTTCGGAAGTACTTTGGAAAATCCAGAAACCTTCCATATCCCTTTAATGTGTTTATATCACTCCTATAAAACCAGAATCCATTAAAACAGTGACATTAAGAATATATTGCAGAGCATTAACAGCTACTGGTATCTGGCAAGAAAGGATCTGTTAAGGGCAGACGTTTTTGATCATATCGTATCGTTATTATTCCTGAGATAGTTTCATAAGTCTTAGTAATAATTCTTAAGGTAATTGGGAATCCATTGTATATTGCTGTGTGTTTCAAACCTAAGCATAAGTGCAAGTGACCTGATAAAGGAGGGCACTGTCTACAATTTGTGCTTAGGAGGTCTTATCTGGCAGACACAGCTCTTTCCTGTATATGATAAAACAGTCATAAGAAAGGTGACAAGATCCCAACAAAAGAGATATAAATGTACACAATAGCAGCAGCTGGTCTGTTGCATGTTAAAAATGCTCTTTATTCCAAGTGAAATAGTTCTCAATATAACCTTTTTATGGTAGAACACTACTTGTCCATTTATAAGAGATTCTATTCAAACTACATACTCATAGTTAAGTGAATATCAGGTTTTAGTTATAGTCTAGGACTTTGAGGTAGGTGTAGTTCAGACCAATTGCATTTTAGTACTAATTTCCAGTCTATATTTACATAAAAATACCAGTGTGAAATTAGCATGTCTATCTAATTGGTCATTCAAATATTATCAGATAAAGGTTCTTTGTGGATCAAGCCACTTCTTGGTATTATTATTATTATTATCGTTTATTTGTAACGCGCCAACATATTCCGTAGCGCTATACATAAGATAAGTTACAGGCAATGACTAATTAAAGATTAACACATTGCAAAGAGTGTATGGCCCTGTCTTTGAGCTTGGAATCCGGTGTCCATAGCGCTTTCCCTAAAGCACTGCGCAGGATTGAAACTCGCAGACTTACAATCTAAAGGTGGTAGAGATAACCTTTCAGCAATTAGACATTTCAACCTAAACAGTAGCGAGATTATTATTTTATGTTTGGTGTGAAGATCAGCTGTTTTTTTGACATTGCATAAAAAAAGTCAGTGCTTTTAACTTGATATGAGAAGAATAGGACATACAAACAAATGCACAGAACACATAGAAGAGTATTGTGATAATAAAACAGACATTGCAACCATAAAGAATAAAAGTACATTTATTTTATGTGACAACAAACTAGGATTTAAAAATATTTTCAAACTAAAAAATAAATAATTGTGCCCCCCTAGTATCATAAACAGTCCATAATCACTTCATTTCCATCTACACTAAACTATTCTGCTAGATTATTATTGTAGCAGGAGAGCAGCAACATTGTGCTTTTGATTAATCCTGGGAATAAAAATATAGATAAATGAAGTAACAAGTCCATCAAACCAGTTACCACATAAACCATATTTCTATATTCTGCTGCACAAAGGGGTACTGAGATCACCAACACTACATTGCACCATCTGGAGCGAAAACTCTTTATATTTGTAATTTCATCAACAATTGACAGGCACATAGGCATTTTTGATTATTATTTGCATAGCCCTTGAAGTGCAGTCACCTACATAGATAAGGAGGATGGAAGTTTGAAAAGACAACCTATGGACTGCTTCATTAGTCCAGAGAATAAAGTAAATGTAGCTGTGGTATCAGGAGACAAGTATGATGCAGACACTTTGTGTGATTTATCCTGTGCCGACACTGCAGACAAGAAGTCATGTTTACTCTGAAGGTCTGTGGCACAGAGGAGTAATCGCCATTGTCAGAGTACTGCAGAGCCCGTATTTTATTTTATACAGATTTAATCTAAAAATGTAATAAAACAAGTAATTAGAGATAGGGCAACTTAATTTGAACCAGAATGGGCCATCTTTTACACACAAATAAAAAAATATATAAAAAGTTATAAAGCAGTAAATGTTTTACTCAGAGCAATGTGGAAAATGTAATGCCCTAGTTGATGAAACCTCATATATACACTGTGGTTTAGAGATAAAACAAATACTATGATTTTCAACTCTGATGGTGCAGAGCAGAACTGGGGTCTTCATGTCTAAGGATGGAGGTATTTATCCACACTATGGTAAACATGTCTTATATGAAGAACTAGAAAAGCCTAAAAGCCTTATCCAGGTGTCATATTGTTCTGGGACAGAGTCGGTTCCTCTTTACCTGGACATAAGCTGCTGTTCGAATACATTACAGAACCATGAATGCGTTTCACGTTAATTTACACATAAGCAAATTGACTCAAATAGTTATATTTACATATATACACAGACAAATATACAAATTACATTCTATAATGTTACAAAACCATTTCTATTTTGTATCTCTTGTTGACGTGTAATCTATTTCTAATGTTAGACATGGGAAATCTGCAGGCCTCAGAGTGAAGTAGGCACAACTGCTTAAAGGGACAAGTATATTTTATTGCATCTGAAAGAGGGTATTTGATAATGTACAACTGTAAGTTTTCTTTTTCCAGCTAACTGTCTCTAAGCAGAAAAAACTGATTCACATGTTTACCTCATCTAGGGGCTTATCTGCCAGGTTTTACTTAATATTTTTTATGCAAAGTATGACTTTAAACATTACCAAAGTGAACGCCCATTAGGGAGAGGGGGTTAAGGCCCAGGGCTACAATGTAAACATATTATTGCTGTAGATTGAACAGCCTGGAAAATGCCATTAGTATCATACCGGTCGGTGATTTGTGACTTTTGCTGCAAGAGGGAATGGTTAACCGCAAAGTATTTCACATGCTGCATTTTATTTTAATTTTAAACTTCCATTTATATGGAAGCTTGGGCCAGTGTATGTAACACATAATATGCCCATAGAAGATAAGATATGCACTTAATCATGTCTTAGACTATAAACAAGTAGATTCAAATTTCCCTTAACAAATCATAACTATCCAGTTTCAAAAATAAATAATCAGAGTTGATATACAAACAAACTAAAGACATATAAAAATACATTGTAATCCCAGAGAGATAAAAATGAGAACAAAGGACTGCAATAAATAAATAGACGTAGCAGTCATAATATCTGTCATTCGGGTGCCTCCACTGCTAGCCCCACATGAGCGTGCCGTATAGTACGTCCATGCAGCTTGTAGCCGTCCTGTCTTACGCTTGCCACTGTGCCAGGCTTTGCACCCATAACAGGTACATGGCACACTATTTCATGGGAATAAGGGTCATATTCTTCCCCAAGAGGTGTCATTTTCTCTAGACCGTGCTTCACAAACACATGCTGCAGCTTCCCATCCAGCTGAGATAGGACATCATTCATCCCCTCCTCTGCCGTATGCTCCATTGCTTTCTCTAGAATATCAGCCACCTCCACAAGATCGCGACAAAAGTGCTGGATACCTGTGGGGTGAAAAAATAACTATAATTCGAAAAACTATACCCAAGTCATTTGTGATTATTCATTTTAATGCATCATAATAAAGGGTTATACATCTCTCTATATATACACACAACCACCCTTTTCAGATTTGTATTTTATATCTATATCTTCCCTGGGGTCTGTGCAACAATCAGTGAAAGTTTAAATATATTTGTAAACCCACGCCCATCTCCTGGCCCTTCTTGTCTCACAGTAGAAGACTTTGCTAGCCACTTTAAAAATAAAATTGAAAACATCCAAAACAAATTTTCCACTCAATGTGGCTCTAACACACCCTCCTTTCACCAAACCAACAGAACCCAGCCTTTACCCTTCCCCAATCCCATATCTACTATGGCCTCTTTTGATCCTGTAATGAAGGATTACATCTCTAGTATAGTCCTCTCACCTTACAAGTTGTCCACATATTCCTATCCCATCACAGCTGATCCTACCCCTCTCTACCACACGTATCCCAGCTACCACACATCTATTCAACCTCTCTAAACACCGGCAAGTATCCATCATCATTAAAACATGCCATAATTACACCCATTCTTAAGAAACCCTCATCTGACTCCGCTTCTGCATCTATCACCCCTTTGACACAGTGGACTACCCTCCTCTTATACAAATTCTCACGCTCTTGGCATCCGTCACACTGTTCTCTCATGGTTCACATCCTACCTAGAAGACTGAACATTTAGGGTCTCCTGCTCTAGCACCTTTTCTTTGCCTGACTGTTGGCGTACCCCAAGGTTCAGTCCTAGCAGCTTCCTCTTCTCCATATTTACATCCTCCCTTGATACCCTAATACATTTTTTTTTTTATTTCAGGATCATCTGCATGCAGATGACATTAAAATCTATCCCCCCTCTCTTCTAGCACAAGTTGCCAACCTCCTGGCAAGAATATACTCCTGGATGTCCACCCCAACTACAATTTAGCATGTTAAAGACTGATCACCTTATCACCCCACCCTCTAATACAGCTTCCACGCCTCACATATATCTCTCACTGCGGACAATGCCATCATCACGTCCATCTCCCAGGCCCATTGCCTTGGGGTTCTATTGGATCCTGCCCTCTTTTCCTCACATACAATCAACAACAGAATCTTGACCTTTTCACCTAAAATACATCACAATCTTACACAAGACACAACTAAAATCCTAATCTATTTTCTCATAATTTCTCACCTCAACTACTGCAACTTTCTCCTTGTTGGCCTCCCCATCACCCGTCTGTTGACACAGTATATGCTGTAGTTTCTACATTTCTTAGTATATAGGCTATGCAGGTAGAGAGATAAAAGATAAGGGAAGTAGGGTATGGGAAACAGAGGGAATGTAGGAGATCATTTTTCACTGTGATGGTAAGATTAAAGTGTCCAAATAACCTCTTGAAAATAAAAAAAGTTTCAAAAAGGTTAAATATGAATACCTTAAAATTAAGGAGGGCTTAACTACAAAGTATCAACAGTAAGGTCTTAAAATGGATCAACTGAAATAATTCAAAAGTATACACTGTCTCCTAACAAGTAAATGAGGAAAATGGTCATTAAAAAAAGAACCCAGCTCATGGTTCACTATTAAATATGCATAGCCTAGCATTCCAAAAGCTATGAGAGAAAACAGTTTTAAACAGAGTTGTGATCGTTTTATGAACACAGGGAGTATAGGACATGAAAAATTTTTGAACACAGCACGTCTTGGAATGTTTTCCACATTAAAAATAAGTATTTAAGGAAATAATTTTGATGTCAGGTCTAGAATCTTGAGAGTGCAATTCTAGCCATAGGTCTGAGACTGTAGTAATTTGGCTTAAATGGACAATATGTAAACTCCCATTAGTATCAATTGTAAATAGGATATAAAACCCGCCCTTCAGATAGGAATCTACACAATGCCCATGAGTTATTTGCAATCCAGGGGTACATGCTGGTAGGTAGTACAGATATATGATCAGAATTTATGGTATTTTTATTGTATGGCAAAAAAGGTCCGTACCAGGGTGTCAGCCCATGAGTAGAGGACATGTGAAACATCACCAGCAGATATAGATAAGAAAGTTTTGCAAAGTCCTTTGTAAGTGTCCCAAATACACTTTATATCCATGGCTCCCACAGCTGATAATATTGTTTATTATTATTATTATTAATTACTATTTTTTTTTGTGTTGCCCCTATTGTGTGGAAGTCCTTACCTCGCTCCACTAGAAAATCCTCCAGTCCAAAATCCTTTAAAACCCCATTAAAAACACATTTGTTTAACAAAGCTTATCACCTTCATTCTTATTTGCACAATGTATCCATTACCCTCCTGTTTTACAATCAAACTTTTTAATGTGTAAGTCTATTTTCTTCTCCATTGTGGAGATTTTAGTTATGATGGTCAAATTAAATATGGGAATGGCTGATCCCCAATGTACCGGTGGGCTGCTGTGCTACACAGTGCAACTAAACCAAAGCCTTATATCTGCCTTCCGAGGAGCTGGGGAGAAAAAGTGATATAATACATTGGGCTATATGTCCCCAGCATTCTTGTGTTGTTAGTCCTACAGGGTACTCAATCGATATAGATTAACTCTGGGTCCATGGAAAGCTAAGCACTTTGCAGCCTCTCACTATGGGTGCTCACCCAGAAATCCAATTAAGCTGGTTTATGGATCAAGTTAACTAAGAGGAAGCAGAGAATCCTCTGCCTTTCCTCTCCTCTTTTGGGGGGTTTAGGGTTTGAGTTAAGTAAGAGGAGACATATGTCATTTTCTTTTGGGATGATTGCAATAATGTTTAAGATAGGTTAGTTGTTATGCAATATATTTTCTAAAAGAAGTACTCATGAAAAAAAAACAAAAAAATTAAACCAGCTTGTCTCAATACCCCCATTTCCTACTATATATAAAATTGGGTCACAAGATCTTTGAGGGTAAGAGTGTACGTAGACAACTTTTACTTATTCATCTGTGTCCTCTGTACATAACTGATTCATGACACAGTATTGGTAGAGCCAATTGGTAATGTTTGCAATGTACCACGCAGCATCAATAGTAATTTCAGGAAAAAATATGTTACCCTTATCTCATTGCTTCGTGGACTACTAGCAAAATAATTATATAAAGTTTCTTACCAAACAGTTTTGCGTCTTCCACAAACTTCTGGGTTCTCCGCCTGATATTTTCAGAATCAGCCATGAATCTGTTGCAGCGCTCCTAGTAACAGAAGAAGAGACTGAAATCAAAAGACAGGCTTCACATTTGTGACAAGAAATGTTGGTTACATTCCACCAGCTAGTCTTTGGATTTATAAAAGAGAGTATTATAAACTTGTCTTTGCGTTAACATTTTCTGTTTACAAATGTTTTTCATGTGGTCGTACACTCCACACATACATATACAGCGGATATAAAAAGTCTACACATCCCTGTTAAAATGTCAGGTTTCTGTGCTGTAAAAATGTGAGACAAATATAAATAATTTCAGAACTTTTTCCACCTTTAATGTGACCTATAAACTGTACAACTCACACAAATCTTTTAGGTGGAGGGAAGAAAAAAAAAAAAAAAAGAAAATAATATGGTTGCATAAGTATGCACACCCTTTGTTGAAGCCCCTTTTGATTTTATTACAGCACTCAGTCTTTTTGGGTATGAGTCTATCAGCATGGCACATTTTGACTTGGCAAGATTTGCCCACTCTTCTTTGCAAAAACACTCCAAATCTGTCAGATTGCGAGGCCATCTCCTGTGCACAGCCCTCTTCAGATCACCCCACAGATTTTCAATCGGATTCAGGTCTGGGCTCTGGCTGGGCCATTCCAAAACTTTAATCTTCTTCTGGTGAAGCTATTCCTTTGTTGATTTGGATGTATGCTTTGGGTCGTTGTCATGCTGAAAGATGAAGTTCCTCTTCATGTTCAGCTTTCTAGCAGAAGCCTGAAGGTTTTGTGCCAATATTGACTGGTATTTGGAACTGTCCATCATTCCCTATATCTTAACTAAGGCCCCAGTTCCAGCTGAAGCAAACCAGCCCCAAAGCAGGATGCTGCCACCACCATGATTCACTGTGGGTATGGTGTTCTTTTGGTGATGTGCAGTGTTATTTTTGCGCCAAACATATCTTTTGGAATTATGGCCAAAAAGTTCAACCTTGGTTTCATCAGACCATAACACCTTTTCCCACATGCTTTTGGGAGACTTCAGATGTGTTTTTGCAAAATGTAGCCTGGCTTGGATGTTTTTCTTCGTAAGAAAAGGCTTTCATCTTGCCACTCTACCCCATAGCCCAGACATATGAAGAATACGGGAGATTGTTGTCACATGTACCACACAGCCAGTACTTGCCAGATATTCCTGCAGCTCCTTTAATGTTGCTGTAGGCATCTTGGTAGCCTCCCGGACCAGTTTTCTTCTCGTCTTTTCATCAATTTAGGAGGAAGCTCCAGTTCTTGGTAATGTCACTGTTGTGCCATATTTTCTCCACTTGACGATGACTGTCTTCACTGTGTTCCATGGTATTTATAATGCCTTGGAAATTCTTTTGTACCCTTCGCCTGACTGATACCTTTTAACAATGAGATCCCTCTGATGATTTGGAAGCTCTCTGTGGACCATGGCTTTTGCTGTGGGATGCGACTAAGAAAATTTCAGGAAAGACCAACTAGAGCTGCTGAACTTTATTTGGGGTTAATCCGAGGCACTTTAAATGATGGCAGCTGTATGCTGACTCCTATTTAACATGATTTGGAATGGGATTGCTTCATTCTGAACACAGCTACATCCCCTGTTATAAGAGGGTATGCAGACTTATATAATCACATTATTTTTATTTTTATTCCCTCCACCTAAAAGATTTCAGTTTGTTTTTCAATTGAGTTGTACAGTTTATATGTCACATTAAAGGTGGAAAAAGTTCTGAAATGATTTATGGTCTCAATGGTCTCATTTTTTTACAGCACAGAAACCTGACATTTTAACAGGGGTGTGTAGACTTTTTATATCCACTGTATACCAACCCATTTCTAAGACCCTGTGTGGATCATTTTCATGGCAGTTTTTAAAATTTGCATTAGATCTTTAGTGCAGAGTGTTCATATCTGCTTCTCTTCACCCTCTATTAAGTGACCAGTGGTTGCCAGGGAATTTGTCCATGTGTCTGTACCAGCCTTTTCCCCCAGTAGTGCTCACTACAAGCAACTAAATTCCATTAAATCTGGTGTAATATCTACTTTCAATTACATATAAACAGCTCATGTGTATTTACCAAAGTAGATTGGTTAAAATACAATGTTAAAAATGTGTATTAACCAAATTGAAGCCCCAAATGCATATAGATATATTTTTTAGAAGATTTTTCATGGAACTTACTTTCAACTCTCGCACTTCCTGTTCTAATTTGCGGGCTTTCTTCTCCAGGGTCTGCACAGTGTACGAGTCAATCTGATCAGGCGTACGGTCATCATCCACAGTGGTCTGATCCCCAGCACTCCTCTGCTGGGCGGCTGCACTTAATATGCATGCAGAAGATCTGAAATGATATTAAATACAAGATTACTACAAACTTGCAGGCTACTTCCCATATATAGAAGGTGCAGACTAGATCACTGATGCCACAAAACTTCATATTACACAAAAGTCACACTACCAATAAGGTATAGGTATGTAAAAAACAAGCCAATAGTACCATAAGCGTAGATTACCAAAAGTAGACCTGCAATAACTACTAGTCTGTACATTTTATAGTGACATTATTAAACTGTGAATGCTTTTCTATCACCCAATTGTGAGAATGAATGATAAAGGAAGAGAGAGGTGGATCCTGTAAAGATAATTTATACTTCTAAAACCTAACAATTACAATCATTTTTAATAACCAATTTATTTATATGTGTATTTTTCATAGGACGGTTTCTAAATCACAATGTACAAGGTGATTTGTTTGTTCTTACTTGCACAACTATTATTTTTTACGTAAGTAGCAATATAAAATGACCATGACTATTCCTCACAGTAAAGCACTGTTGAGATGGACAGATCTACATTAAACAGCTTAGTCTGAGCACCAAATTGTCTCTACGTCTACCAGTACATTACTACAGAAGCTCAAGTCACTTCTAGTAATCTCCTCTTTGAAGTATAATTGCAACTGACCGACAGGTCCAGAAGTTCAACAAGATTAAAGCAAAATGAATTGAGGAAGCTACTGAAATGTTTGCCTATTTAATTTTTCAAAGGTACCTTTTTTGAGCTTTATTCTGTAGAGTAGTACTTGGGCTCTCCAACTTCTTTAGTGTGGGGGACAGTGAGCTGGTGGGCCCAATTTATATGGACTAGTGAGCTGGTGGTCCAGATTTAAAATAATAAAAAAAATAGCATATCTAAACATAAAGATTTGGGAATGTAAAGGTGATGTTCCCAAGTATCTAAACGATCTAAGGTGTTGTTAATAGTATTAGGATTGTGAGGGGATTCTTCCTGGCAGTCTGTGGGCAACAGAAATGAGCTGATGAGCTGCCACTTGGACAGCACTACTGAAGAGAAACAGTAAAATGCTGTCCAAAACGTAGAATAGACCAATAATGTCAGGTCATTTTTGTCTGCACAAATGAAACTTAACACCCCAAAGTATATTTCAACCTTTCTGCCTCCATCAAGGTTTGGCCCAGGCTCAAATTGGTGCACTACAAATAAAGTCTAATATTTACAAGACACTAAAGCAGTCCTTTAGAGCAGGGCTCCGCAACTGGTGTGCCAGTGTGCCAATGCTATGCGTGTCGCCACGCCCATACATGTGGCCCATCGTGTAACATTTTGCGGCCTGCAAGGATTCAACACAATGTCACAAGGACAATGCGTGTTATTTTGGTGCCAGCCAGCAGCAGAACTGCAACTGGACGCTAGATGGCACTGTGACTTATTTAGTCAGCTCCTCCAGGCTCAGTAATAAGGGCAATTGGAGCCTGCTGCACACTCACAACTGGGGACACATCTGCCGTCTAGGTTGAGGAGCACTGCTTTAGAAGGCTCTCTAAAGCAGTTGTTTTCAATCTTTTTGCGGTTGGGGACAATTTTTCTTAAAATCTAGGAAGCTGAGCGTAACTTTCTAGTTGTTCGCCACTACCATATTGCATCTCTGGATATAACTTTCCCCTGGGCAGCTCCACTCCACCACGTATACTTCATTTAGGAGGCAGAGCTTATAAAGATAAGAAGACAGCAGAGGTAGGTATTAGAGTTATTGACCATGTAAAAATGTAAATGGCGTCGCTCAGTCATGTGCGACTCTTCATGACCTCATGAACAGCACACCATGCTGATCCACTTGGTTTGCATGGTAGAGATACTGGAGTGCGTTGCCAGTTCCTTCTCCAGTGGGCCACAACATACAGCTCCTGGTATTCCCAGGTGGTCTCCGATCTAAGTACTGACCAGTGTGACCTCTTGGTTCCCTGGCTGGATTTGATCCCAGGATGCTGTGGTGAAAGCACCTGCATCCTAATCACTGTTCTACCAGGGAACCAATACTACGTAGGCTGTATCTAGTACTTGCAGTGCGGCAGACGAAGGAATTAAAAGCACATTTTTAGGTCGGGAAAATATAAATCTGGGCATTGAAACCATGAAATAGATGTACAATACAATATTTCACAGACTAGTGTTCCATAATGGTAATACTTTTTATATTCATTAATAAAAAGCATAACATTGTGTTTTTAAATAAAGATCAAAACAATATTTGCAAATAAGATTGCCTTTAATACAAATGTGTAGCAGCAGCACCATAAAACACTTATCAAGCACTTCAGGGACTTTCTCAAACATTTTACCTGGTTTTATTCCCCATATTATAATCTCTGCAAACTGGTATGTCATCAGATTTGGTCTGCAGAGATCCAGCAAGTTCTCCTACATTGATGTCATGCATTTAGCATGCAGTCTCTGCCAAACCTGAGTTTTTGTGTACAAAACACTATGGATTCAAAAAGAAAAATGACTTAAACAAAAACTTAACAGATAATCGCCCAAATCTACCTCACAACTTGCTTGTCAACCTGCAACAAGATACCTTTGTCAGGCATTTATAAGTTACAGGAAGAGTACTTCTAAGATCTTCTTAGCACATTTAAATACACTTATTTAAGAATATAAACTGCCCAATCCCTCACCATACCTGAAGATGCAAATAATATTTTATGTATCCATACTTCACAGATGCTCAGTGTTAGCAATATGGTACATGTTTGATAAGCTATGCACACGTAGGGCTCTTACTTTCCACTCTGAATAGAGAAGAGTCTATTGAAGGAGTTATTTACAGGACAGAATAAGCTCTCTGCCCTGTTGATATGCAACACCTCTGTGAATTCACATCCCTAGACAAACCCTTATGAGAATGCACTTTTGTGGCTGCCTTTGCATCTACACGACTGAATGTTTAAATGTGCAATTCTTTTGGATGGCTTGAAATGGCACAGCAGACAATACAAATAAGGTATAATTTAGGTAATAACAGCTCCTCAATGAACAATGTATACAAATTGCATTTTCTGACCGTAAACTAGCACTGAAGTTCCACATTTTTAGCTGCCAGACAGCGTTTCTGATCAAACCGAAACAATTCCCATCTCTTATTATTGAGAGCCCATTGGTCAAAAATATCTATTACCTAAAAGGGCTCTGAATATACTGAATCTGCTAAAGATGCTTAGACTGCACACATGGCCATTCTTGTGTTTTCACATCCTTTAGACTGTAAATTTGCGAGTTTCCAATCTTGTAGGGTGCTTTGCAAAAAAGCACTTTCTACATAAGATTCTAAGCTCAAAAACAGGGCCCTTCATTATTTTGCAACTTGTTAATATTGATTTTTCCTTGTTCTTAACCCGTATACAGCCCTATGTTGGTGAATAATATTAATAATAATGAGTTACACTAAAGGCCATAGAGCCAGAACCCTAGAGAATAATCTGAAAATAATGGTATGACCTCTTATCAAAAGATATGATGATTTGTTTGTGGATGGATCAGAAGGGCTGACTGGCATGCAAGTTTACTGTAGTAAAATACATTAAACAAAAAACATTTAGACTTTTCCTGTTATCTGCCAGCCACTTTGATGTTGGGTTAGAGGTTAGGGTATATTTCCAATTATGCACTGCTAACCCTAACAACAAAAGCGGTGGACGGATAAACAGAAAAATCTTAACATTAAATTTGATAAAGTACTTATTACCTATAGTTTAAAATAACATCATATTTGGAACCTCCATTGTGTTACTTTAGTGCAATTTCCTAAATATAAAAAAAAATAAAAAATTAAAACATGAGTTAAAAATTGTAGTTTGTCAGAAGTCTATTATACTAGAAAATTGCCCGTCAGAAATGACGGGATTAATATTGTAAGCCTGTCAATGCTGTTTGCCACACAATGTGAGGCTTTTTTTCCTTTGAGCACATTCAGCGATCATCGCGAGCCCCGAGCTGAGCGCCTTTGGCGCTCATTGCAAGCCTCTCCCCTTGTGTACTTCAGTTTTCCTGCTTTGCACTGATCAGCTTCGGCGCTCATCACAAGGCTTTGAATGAGTGCCCTTGGCGCTCATTGTGAGCCCCACAATGAACGCCTTTGGCGCCCATCTCGTGGCACGCAATGACCGCCTTTGCCGCTCATTGCGAGCCTTTCCTCTCGCCTGCAGGTTTCATTAACCTGCAAGTTTTGTGCTTGCGAATGCCATGTGTCTTTCCTGCAGCTCCCCCCAGTCCCTTCCCTGTGTATTTCTCCTCTGTGTCTGCTGTATGTTTGCGTGTTACACACTGACTGCTGTTTTATTTTCACATTACTGTGTGCCTGGAGTTATTCGTGTGTCTTTGCCGTTATGTATTTTCTAAGTCCCGTGTGCCTGGCTTTGCTCATCCTCGTTTTCATCCAGTTTCAGAATTTTTACATTTTTCGTCCGCCATTTTTTCCCCTCGCTTAGCCGATTTTGTATTGACGAAAACCCCCAAATATGGCTCAAATTTGCTTGCAACCTCACTCCCAGGCTTCCTGGCTCTCCCCCTGTGCTGTGTGTGAGTGTCTTATTATTTTTGTTACATTATTTTGTTTGTTTTTCGAGTTTTTCAAGAGTTACGCGCTGCGTGCCTTAACTGCATGCTTCGCAAGGCGAGCAGTGCAAAGACGCTCATTGCAGCCAAAGTCCCGCGTGGTCAACGGCTCGTCTCGCAAAGTATAAAGAACATCTTAAGCGTTCCGGAAACTGACAACTATATATGTGATAGCAAACAGCTAAAAATAAGTGAAAACAGGGAAACCCACAGACTTATTTACAGAATAACTTTTCCCCAATGTATTTGTCCTGACAGTTGCTGAACATCTTTTTATAAAAACAGACGTGTTTAGTCATTATTGTATTTGCTATGGCTATAAGGCTGCTTGTTCTGCTCTTACCCAACAGGCACGTTATAAATCTTTAACGGACTGGTGCTACGTGATAGCAAGAGGTAGCTGAATGGATTCTGAGAGAGGCACACTCCTCCCCCCGCCCACAACCTTGGGGCTCTCTCAGCTGTTTTACTTGAACAGAAAGATGGAAAACATACAGTAAAACTACAGAGAAGCATTGAAGTCACTAGTGAAATATGCTTCAACTATAAGTAATATGTGCAGCGCACGCACTTGGTGATCTGAAATAACATGGCTCTGACCATAGTAACTTTACTGTATATAAACATTACATTGACAATCAGAAGATAACAGCAGCCAAAATATTCTGGGGGGTAAAGTGTACTCCAAACCAATGCATGAATTATCACAGTAACTGTATTATATTATCTCACTGCAAGCTACGCTGTACAGTAAATATTGCAAGGGCTTTGCATCATACACTGTTAGCATAAACAGACACAAACCCAAAAAAGTCTTAAACACACTGAATTGGTCAGTAATATATATATATTATATAGTTCTCAGCAGCGCGACCATGCCAGAATCCGTTGGAAACCCAACATTAAAACTGCGGGCCTGCTGCAACTGTGGCCCTAGCAAAGCTGTGGCCAGGCAAAGGTGCTCCTTGCGCTGGTGGAGATGAGCGCCATAGGCGCTCCTCCCTACGACCCCATACGACTTAGGCAGGGAGCCCAAGTATATATTTTGCTCAATGTCTGGTGTCTTTTTCTAAATCAATTTAACGTAAACAGGTCTTTTAATCCAGGGGTTAACAAGTTCATCTGAAATTTAGGAGCCAGCCAGGGTACTTATGAGCAAGATAAACAGGCTCTGCTGTGCCTCTGACTACCTGCCTTATCTGCTTTGCACTGCAGACAAAGCCAGTACAAACTGTAGTTGAACCTTTGGTGGTAGGCAGTGGGGCGCATCAGTGCTCAGGAACTCAAAATGAGAAGTCTTATTCAAAAACACTTCATTTCAATAATTAGATATCGAATTGTCTTACTAAGGAAAAAAAAAAAATTATATATATATATATATATATATATATATATATATATATATATATATATATATATATATACTGGATTCATATATATATATATACCACCTGAAAGAAAACAGCTGTTCACCAGTCTGTCTTCAGTAAATTCATTTTAAGCCAGCCAAAACAAAAAAAACACTATGTTTCCCTGGCACATTATAGTGATGATCTGCCATTATAGTTTCTTGCAAGTAAAAACACTGCTTTAAAGGGCTCCTGTAGTTAAACAAAAAGGCACCTGTTTCTAAAGTAAGGAACTAACAAAAATAGCAGTTTTGTAAAAACTATTTGGTAAGAAAAAAAAATAATTGAATTCTAAAAGACTTTATGCATAGAAGATTGATTTTGTTTGGTACATCACTTTCTAAATCTAATTCATGAGGGTGTATTTGTGTATCTAGCAGTGGGAGGAGGGGTAGGCCAAAATGCTTTATTTTTTTTCTTAAATGCTTCAATTAATCATTCAGGACTCTTTGTATCTGTCCATTGCAGTAATTATTTATATCTTTAAGAAAAACTTAGTAAACAACATGTGCATTGTCATTTATACATTGTTTCATGGCTGAATCTATTTTAAGTCCATTTGCATCTAGCAACTAAACAAGTCCTCTTTATACATAAGATGACTGTAATATGTGTGCTTCATTCCCAGGTAAGATCATATCACTTACACTCCACATGCCTACAGAGTCAAGGTCTCATTACAGTAAATATTTACATTATGGAGAGGCATTGGGAATGACAGTCACCAAATAATAACACTTTATAGGAAGCCCCAAGCGAAAACAAGCACATGACAATGGCACGCTGTATACAAAGAGAGGTTATTGTTACACTTCCCTTCCTAAACGGCTTATGGTTTCAGTTCAAGGACTCCTGAAGTATTTTGTTTTCAGTGGTAATGTCTCCCTTTGTTATCTCTTAATTCATACAATTGGATCCCTTCCAATAACCTAGCTGAGCACAGTGGTGTTTTAGTTTGGAATATCATCATTTTCTATTTATTAAGTTTCAACATAAAAATTAGCTACTTGCCTGTCAAACATGACGGGAATAAAGTTTTAAGGCTGGGAATTGCTGTACCTTTGGGGCTTATTTTGAGCCTCTCCCTCCGTCTACTGTACGGGCCTTGCGATGAGCGGCTTTGCTGCTCATTGCAAGACTTGTCAACCCTCAACATTTGGGGCTCATTACAGCCCAGCAACTGCATCCATTGCGTGACCAACATCACAATCGTGACCAACACAGACAAATATACATAAAAAAATTGTAAAAAAAAATGTAAGGCTAGCAATGCTGTTTGCCACAGAATGCAAGGCTATGGGCCCTCTGAGCACCTTCGGCACTCATTGCAAGCCTCTCCCCCTTTGCAGTTTATAGGCCTCGCGCTTGAGTGTTACTGTCTTGGGTTGCGTTACTGCCTTGGGTTAAATGTTAGTGGCTTGGATTAAGGGCTATTTTTTTTATGTCCTGCGGGTTAGTTTTTTGTTCTTGGGCCTCATTTTCATTGTTTTGCAGGTTTTATTGGCAGCCATTTTTTTTCTTGCTTATGCGACTTTCGATTGTGAAAAAACAACAAATATGCATCAAATTAACTTGCAACCTGACGCACAGACTCCCTGCTTCTCCCACTGTGGTGTGTAAGTTAATTTGAGGCATATTTGTGTTTTTTTCCCCAATGTCTTTTAACTTTCGAGATTCAGCTGTTAAAGTCGTAATTTGGCGAGGTGCACAGCGCATGTACGGGTTTTGGTCCTAAGTCGTACGGGTCGTAAGTCCTGCGAGGCTCGCAGTGCAAGGAGCGCCTTCGCTGCTCATTGCAGCCTAAGTCCTGCAAGGGCCGCAAAGTGTGACCATCATCATAAGCGTTCCCCACACTATTCACATATATAGTTGTCAAACACACATATGGCCTGCTTATATGAACCATAGGTGTTTAGTGTTGCACTGGCACATACACTTTAACCAAATGCATATCAATAAATAACATATTCGTATTATATCCGGATGAATATTTTCAGGTAACTGGTTACTACAGTAAGACTGCGATATTCATATAAATACAGATCACAATTATATGAGCATACAATACAAATCTGACTGGTCAGACACTGCCTTTACAATATAAGATCTATATAACTACCATGCAATACACCAAGTTGCTTCATTTCTGATTTTCCCTAATACCAGGGCACCAAAATTTTACTACAGGCTCCTAACTTTTCAATTATTATACGTATATTTCTATATATAACCATAACCTGGCTCCTAAAAAATGTTTGGCTGGCTCCTAACTAATCTGACTGCTTCCTAGGTTTTAGATACATTTGTTACCTAAGATATCAACCATCAAACTTTGAGTAATTTCAGAAGATGACTCAGAACATAACCTCATATTATTTTATTGAAAGTCATAAAAACATATGCAGCCTGTTTAAAAATACTTTTCCTGTGTAAACACTCTGTAGCAACAGCTTTTCCAGGGTAGACTTAGCGAACGTTACCAAATGTGAGGGGCCCCTCAGTGTTACAACACATGACAAGAGGTCTATGGAAAGGTTCATTACTAACTTACTGAGCTACAGCTGTATTTGTATTGGAACAGAATGGCACATTCCTTAGCGTTTTTGTGAAATAATCCCTATAGGCGGTCTGATCATATTGTCATAAAAGTGAAACTGTCACAGATAAAGATGCAACTATAAGGTTTATAATATACAATATTTATGAGAGAGAGAATCCCATGTTACTTATATCATATGCAATGCTATGTATAGATGTCAGTACTCCTACCATACACATTTACATATACAGTCACCCAGAGATTATTAACACTTCACATCCAAGAGTTTTACTGGCCTTAATGATGCCGACAATTTGGGCTCTGGTATCATGTAATCCCTATAGGAAGGTGTGTGCCCCCAATGTATAATGGAGTGTGCCTGGTATCATGTAATCCCTATAGGAAGGTGTGTGACCCCAATGTATAATGGTGTATGCCTGGTATCATGTAATCCCTATAGGAAGGTGTGTGACCCCAATGTATAATGGTGTATGCCTGGTATCATGTAATCCCTATAGGAAGGTGTGTGCCCCCAATGTATAATGGGGTGTGTCAGGTATCATGTAATCCCTATAGGAAGGTGTGTGACTCCAATGTATAATGGGATGTGCCTGGTATCATGTAATCACTATACGGAGTGACCCCAATATATAATGGGGTGTGTCTGGAATCATGTAATCACTATCACAATATATAATGGTGTATGCCTGGTATCATGTAATCCATATAGGAAGGTGTGTGACCCCAATGTATAATGGGGTGTGCCTGGTATCATGTAATCCATATAGGAAGGTGTGTGCCCCCAATATATAATGGGATGTGCCTGGTATCATGTAATCCCTATAGGAAGGTGTGTGCCCCCAATATATAATGGGGTGTACCTGGTATCATGTAATCACTATAGGAAGGAGTGACCCCAATATATAATGGGGTGTGTCTGGTATCATGTAATCCCTATAGGAAGGTGTGTGCCCCCAATGTATAATGGGATGTGCCTGGTATCATGTAATCACTATAGGGAGGAGTGACCCCAATATATAATGGGATGTACCTGGTATCATGTAATCCCTATAGGAAGGTGTGTGACCCCAATATATAATGGGGTGTACCTGGTATCATGTAATCACTATAGGGAGGAGTGACCCCAATATATAATGGGGTGTGTCTGGTATCATGTAATCACTATAGGAAGGTGTGTGACCCCAATGTATAATGGGATGTGCCTGGTATCATGTAATCCCTATAGGAAGGTGTGTGACCCAATATATAATGGGGTGTGCCTGGTATCATGTAATCCCTATAGGAAGGTGTGTGCCCCCAATATATAATGGGATGTGCCTGGTATCATGTAATCACTATAGGAAGGTGTGTGACCCAATATATAATGGGGTGTACCTGGTATCATGTAAACACCATAGGAAGGTGTGTGACCCCACCCCCCAATATATAATGGGGTGTGCCTGGTATCATGTTATCACTATAGTGCAGAGTGACCCCAATATATAATGGTGTATGCCTGGTATCATGTAATCCCTATAGGAAGGTGTGTGACCCCAATGTATAATGGTGTATGCCTGGTATCATGTAATCCCTATAGGAAGGTGTGTGCCCCCAATGTATAATGGGGTGTGTCAGGTATCATGTAATCCCTATAGGAAGGTGTGTGACTCCAATGTATAATGGGATGTGCCTGGTATCATGTAATCACTATACGGAGTGACCCCAATATATAATGGGGTGTGTCTGGAATCATGTAATCACTATCACAATATATAATGGTGTATGCCTGGTATCATGTAATCCATATAGGAAGGTGTGTGACCCCAATGTATAATGGGGTGTGCCTGGTATCATGTAATCCATATAGGAAGGTGTGTGCCCCCAATATATAACGGGATGTGCCTGGTATCATGTAATCCCTATAGGAAGGTGTGTGCCCCCAATATATAATGGGGTGTACCTGGTATCATGTAATCACTATAGGAAGGAGTGACCCCAATATATAATGGGGTGTGTCTGGTATCATGTAATCCCTATAGGAAGGTGTGTGCCCCCAATGTATAATGGGATGTGCCTGGTATCATGTAATCACTATAGGGAGGAGTGACCCCAATATATAATGGGATGTACCTGGTATCATGTAATCCCTATAGGAAGGTGTGTGACCCCAATATATAATGGGGTGTACCTGGTATCATGTAATCACTATAGGGAGGAGTGACCCCAATATATAATGGGGTGTGTCTGGTATCATGTAATCACTATAGGAAGGTGTGTGACCCCAATGTATAATGGGATGTGCCTGGTATCATGTAATCCCTATAGGAAGGTGTGTGACCCAATATATAATGGGGTGTGCCTGGTATCATGTAATCCCTATAGGAAGGTGTGTGCCCCCAATATATAATGGGATGTGCCTGGTATCATGTAATCACTATAGGAAGGTGTGTGACCCAATATATAATGGGGTGTACCTGGTATCATGTAAACACCATAGGAAGGTGTGTGACCCCACCCCCCAATATATAATGGGGTGTGCCTGGTATCATGTTATCA
The DNA here is from genome assembly GCA_027410445.1 of Discoglossus pictus. Classification (NCBI taxonomy): domain Eukaryota; kingdom Metazoa; phylum Chordata; class Amphibia; order Anura; family Alytidae; genus Discoglossus; species Discoglossus pictus. The sequence continues at coordinate 268,491,290 of CM050167.1, read as the reverse complement.
CTATAGTGCAGAGTGACCCCAATATATAATGGTGTATGCCTGGTATCATGTAATCCCTATAGGAAGGTGTGTCCCCCCAATATATAATGGGGTGTGCCTGGTATCATGTAATCACTATAGGGAGGAGTGACCCCAATATATAATGGGGTGTGCCTGGTATCATGTAATCACTATAGGGAGGAGTGACCCCAATATATAATGGGTTGTGCCTGGTATCATGTAATCCCTATAGGAAGGTGTGTGACTCCAATGTATAATGGGGTGTGCCTGGTATCATGTAATCCCTATAGGAAGGTGTGTGCCCCCAATATATAATGGGATGTGCCTGGTATCATGTAATCACTATAGGAAGGTGTGTGACCCAATATATAATGGGGTGTACCTGGTATCATGTAAACACCATAGGAAGGTGTGTGACCCCACCCCCCAATATATAATGGGGTGTGCCTGGTATCATGTTGTCACTATAGTGCAGAGTGACCCCAATATATAATGGTGTATGCCTGGTATCATGTAATCCCTATAGGAAGGTGTGTCCCCCCAATATATAATGGGGTGTGCCTGGTATCATGTAATCACTATAGGGAGGAGTGACCCCAATATATAATGGGGTGTGCCTGGTATCATGTAATCACTATAGGGAGGAGTGACCCCAATATATAATGGGGTGTGCCTGGTATCATGTAATCACTATAGGGAGGAGTGACCCCAATATATAATGGGGTGTGCCTGAATAACTGCTAGGCTCTGGTATGTGTGACCCCATTGGGGTGTATGTGCCTCCCATCCTACTTCCTGGGACACCTCTCCTATGCACCTTGCATTGCCAGCTCTTCTCCCTTCCAGTATCTGTACTAGTAATACCGCTATATAACAGCCCCCTGCCCGCACCCCCGCCTCTGTCCATCCCTCACACTCACCGGTAGGTCCTAGCTCTCGGTGCTAGCAGGGTCACGAGCTGGTCCGCTGCAGTGCGCAGCCCCAGCCCTGCCGCCCCCATCCTTAGCCCGGTCACGATCATCACTAGAGCGGCTCTCACAGAGCAACCACAGCACGCTACAGAGGCACGGCGGGACAGCCAATGAGATCAGGGGGAGGAGAAGCTCCCGGCATACACCGCGGTGTCACACTCTGCTAGGCGGGCTGCTGACTTGTCAATGTGAGGCAATGACCATAACACTGCATGAGAGGGCAGGAATACAGTTATATACCACAATACACAGCTCCTGTTACATCATACATGTAACATCATTATAGTGTGTATGAAAAATAAACATTTGGCAAAAATAAAACTAGGGCAACACAGAAATAGATGAAAAGTAACGTGTTGGGTCTATGTGAGAGGACATGTTATCTACTGTCCACTGCAAAGGTCCTAATTATGCTTTGAAAGTAAAGTATTAATAATATCTGAACATTTGCAGCTATTAGATATGCAATCTAGTATTAAAACAGCGTTCAAAATACTACATTTGTGCTTACACCCAGCTGAAGAGATGCTCCTACCAGAGTGGTTTTGTTTTCAGTACCTATGTACCTCAGTGCCGTAATGGCTTCCTTTTGCATGTAACCTCTCTTAGCAATAGAGGCTGGTTATTCACACACTGACCCCTCCGAAGCAATGTTCAAAAGGGAATAAGGAGGAAGATTAGATAATGATAAGGAGGCCAGTCTTGGGAAACTGAGTGTCAGCCAACATTTGGTAAATTTTAGCATGTTTTCCTGTTGCTCGAGAACAATTTTAATAACTTATAGTTTCAAATATTTATATTTTTATTGGTACATTACTATCCTACCATATTTTAGATCTCTGTTATGACCCTTTAAGCCCTGCATATGTCTTTGCTCAGTTCGTTAAAAAAAATGAAGCTTGTGAATGTACAATAGATAAATGGTTCCCAATCCCGTCCTCAAGACCCACCAGACAGACAGGTTAAACACTGTATTAAAGAGGAGGCCTCGTAAACTGAAGGAAAGGTACTCAGGCATGGACGTAGTAACTCACCATGGGTGGAGGTCCCTGAATGTTCCCCTTTAGGGTATGTGTTGAAAAATTGGAGTACCCTAGCAGGGAAGTGGAGTAGTCTGAAAAAATGGAAACTGGTTAAATTGTCCAGGCAGGAGTGGCCCCAATATCAGCTTGGTAACCAAGAGAAATGGCCAGAATTTGGATCGTCTTATCATATCAGGGTGTTAAACTTATTGCTGTTTTTGTAACGTAATGGGAAATTCAATGAACATGAATATGGGGAATTCTTTATTGATTTGATAAATAAAACAATGTTAATGAAAGCATTGTGGATTATGGTAGTGGCGAAAGGAAAAGTACCTGTTTTGCCTGACTCAAGAGACGATACCTGGCGCCTGCCTCAACCTCCATACCCTACTCCACCAAGCATGCAAAGGAAGACTGACTACACTGTTGGGAGAGTGGCGTGCCCCAGGGAAATAGTGACAGGGGACAACATGGCAGAATCAGGTTCTCCTTCACATACTCAAAGGAAGATGCAAAATGGGGGCAATACTAAGTCTACACAAAGCAGTACGGGCCACAAAAGAGATAGCAGTCGTCCATTGCAAGGCAAAGCAGATGGCCAACATGAGGGAGCAGGCTTACTAGAAAACTGGTAAATTGAGCCAATAGAAAAGGTTTCTAATACTAAAACACTTGGCGCCCTCAGTTCTAGAAGCCTTACATTATCTTCTCATCTTGGTACTGGAGCCCTAACTGAACTATCTTGAAGATCTAATACAATTATTGAACCACCCTTATTAAAATTCTTAATCACTATGGGCCCCATTCCAATCTTTCACGTCGTTGCGAAAAAAAGCTCCGTAGTAACTGGGCTTTTTTTCCCCTCAATCTACATTGGTATTTCAATATGATTTCCCTCATCAAACTTTCCCATAAGTTAGGGAACACTCATAAAGCCTGTTCACTTGCTCTAATGTGAGCGTGCACTCTGCTGCCAAAGACTGTGAGTCTGAAGCTCAGTAGTCTCCATAGCAGTGCTGCACAACACTCCACTAGACCTAAACAAATCCCCCCCATCTAGGTATAGAAACCCCTTCCCATTACAGGGAAAGGGTTAATAACATAAATACATAGGTAAGGGGTTTATGACTCCCCTGTCGATCACCCCCTATCAGCCCAGGGTCTCACAATATCCATATAGGCTGAATAATACCTGTACAATTCATATATATTATTCCAACTGAGGTAGACAGCTGGGGGAATGTCATGCTTTAATTTCCTGGAACTTATTAGTTGATCCGGACTAGTTTATACTCAGTTAGGTTCTCTATATTCATTATTATTAAAAGAGTTATGTTTGGACCTACATATTTTCATCAGGACACATGACTATTCTTTAATTTTGTGGGTGTCTACTAGTCCACATAAGATTTAGATTATGCCTCACTTTATATGGGCTTGATACAAGGAGAATATAGCCTCTAATGCCACACATTACGACAGATTCCACAGTGATTTTATTGTCTGTTTTCTCTATTATCTCTTTTCATACAGGCAGTATATGTAATTATTGTACTTTAAATATCTCAACATTATCAGTGTGGAAGGTATATGCACATTTTATTTTTTTGTAAAATTAACTGTAAGATATGTTTTTACAGACTCAGTACGTTCTTATCCATTCTCACTCATTAGTTTTGTTTGAGACTGGTTTTCAGTTTCCTGTCTCATAGTGTAATATCACATAGTGCTTTAATTATGGAACATACAGTAATACATGTTAACCCTGACCATAAGATGGAATATATCTGAATTCCCCTTTTTATTTGATATATATACCTCCTATATGTAGAATACTACCCCACAGTAAGATTCACTTATTGAATGTTAATTTACTTGGATACTTTTACATATAGTGGAGTAATTTCTACATCTTTATATTGGAATTTCAATTGGTATTTATATCATATATCCCTAAGAGCTTGGAACCCAGTATTGGTTTTAATAAACTAACATTTTTATCTTTTAAGGTTGTGGTTATTTGTATCTTAATAATTGTGATTTTATATACTCTCAATAAAAGTTACATTTGTTTTATTCCTTCTGAAAGGTCATTTGTTCCTAATATTTTGGATCATGTAGAGACTACTAGTAGTACGCGTGTGCTTTCCTTTCCATTTATTTTAAAGTATGTGAATATAGAACATATAACAGCAGGAAGCTCTTAACACTTTACATTCCAATAAGGACATAGTGACTTGAGGATAAAGATACCTATCTGATATTTATCTATTAATCCTGTTGTTGAGTTTCAAAAAGAAGTAATGGAATTCATTGATAATGTTTGGAGAAAGTAGTCCTTACTTCAACCTTAGCTGATTTTTTATTTGTAAGAAACTCTGTCACGCCAATTTTTCATCATCTCCATAAAATATATAAATACCTTATAGATCCCCCTGGAAGGCCTATTGTGTTGGGTGTCGGTTCTTTGGAAGAACATCTTAGTGAATGGATTGATTATCATCTACAACCTATCGTTAAGAATTTACCAGGATACTCGAGAGATACTAAACAACTTGTGAATGAATTGGAGAGATGTGTTTACAGGTTGGTTTTGGTGGATGTCGCCTCTCTATATTCTGGTATACCACACAATTGGAGTTTGAAAGCTGTTAATTATTTATTTGCTCAATATTCCAAAGAGTTGATGGCATTTTTGATGATGGCTATTGAATTTTTTTTGAGCCCTAATTATTTTATGCTTGATGGATGTTATTATCACCAGATGAGTGGCACTGCTATGGGGGCCAAGATTGCCACTTCCTTTGCCAATTTGTTCCTAGGTTGGTGGTAGGAGGTGCACATCTTTAGAACTGATAATCTGTATAGCTCCAATATCTTTGCTTTTTTTCATTAAATAGTTATTTTGCTTTTTATTTGGTGAGGCGAACAGTCCATGACCAGCTTTGTAAGCTTCCTTGATTCTAATAATTATAATCTAAAATTCACTTATGAGACACAGAAGGATAAAATGAGTTATTCTACTTTGTTAGACAACAAAGTAACAAATAAAATAGATACAGTTTTTACAAGGTCAGTTGCTGGTAATTTGCTGCCACGTGTGAGATCTTATCATCAAAGACATCTTATTTATGGTGTACCTGAGGGGTAATTCATATGATAAAAGAAGTTTTGTTCAGATGAACAGGGATACCATTTTCAGTGGTGAAACAGGTTTATAGCAAGGGGACCTGGATTGGTGGTTAGGGCCAATGAAGAAGTTGATCGTATAGATAGAAATATGTTGCTTGGTGGTGACTTAAATACGGAGCATTGGAGATATTCAACCTGTTACATTTACTACCAAGTACAGTGTTGAATATAGAAAAATTGTGACATTATAAGATCATGTTTATACATTCTTTATACTGATAAAAAAACTGAGACTTTATATAAAAGAATGTGGTAGGTTGAAAGCATGTAGAGATAAGACTTTATAGAATATTCTCTCACCAAGTCTGTATGTGCCATCACCTAATAAGAAAAGACTCTGATGCCGGGAAAGATTGAAGGCACATAAAGAAGGGGGAGGCAGAGGTGGTGATGGATAGATGAGGTCATTTAAGCATCATTTGAACATAAACTTGATAAAGCTCAGAGTGGCAGTGACAGAAGTCAGACACAACAAATAAGAGGACATGGAAAGAAAAGTTTTTCTTTCAGGTGTGGAAGTAGGACATGTAAATCTTGCAGCTATGTATTTTCAATAAAACACATAACATGCAGCACTATATTTGCAATACATTTACTAACATGTATTAAGTGCCGCACAATATGTAGGTTGCACGGCTCAATCTCTGAAGGAGTCTATGAGGGAACATATTTTATCTATTGTTACTCAAAAAAGTATTACACCAGTTGTTAGACATTTTAAACAATTCAGTGATGGTTCTTTGACTTTTTTCAGTTTCAGGGTATTGAACAAGTTCAGTGTTTCTGTGATGGATTGAGTTAGAGCACAATTATTGGGTCAGAGGGAAGTTTTCTGGACATTTCAACTTGATACTCGGCAACCTAAAGGAATTAATTATGAATGGGATGTTAATTTATATTTTCATTAGTGAATAATTTTATTTATTTTTTATTCAATATTACATTTATAATATTTATTCACATGTATGTGTTATTTAATAATACATTATTTATTCTGTATATTAACAAAGATTAATATAATTTAATATATCCCATTTTATTCCCTATCCAGTTCAATGCACTTAAGTCTAGAATGAGGCTTGTCTTTATATTGATTATGTTGATTGGTGTCTTGATCTAAATATAACATTTGATTATATGTATTTTTTATGAATGTTATGTTTTTAGCTGTATAAATCTATCTGGCAGTCATTAGAGTTGTAGAGCTAAATATTTTTTATTAGTGAGCTTGTTTGGGTCATTAGCCAGGTGTATAAATATTCCCATGTTAGGTGGACATGTTTAACATTTTAGGTAGAGGTAGAATTTATTTTAGAGCTTTGACTGCTACTTTTTACCACTGTGAATAACCCTTGAACCACCAGAGTTACCTCCCTTTTTTAAGCTCACTGATAAGGACTGTATAAAATGAGGATAAAGAAAGTAGTTAACTGTCAACCATTCCTTTTCCAAAAACACATTTTTTATTGAAGTGTTTCAAGAAAAAAAGCAATATGATTATTATGAAAATTTGTGTCTAGTGCAGTCAATAATGCAAATAATGACCAACCTGTTTCACTGGGAGAGCCACATGGTTAGTTACCAGTTTAAAATGGTAACATTTTTTATGTATGTCATGGGCAGATGGCAGGAAATAGGCCACAGAAAAAATATTTTGAGGTCGATCCATTGCCCAGCAATACTTCAGATAAAGTTATTTTTAACCAGCTAGTTGGGTTTGAGTAGTTATGTTCACCAGAAGAGCCTTGTTTACTTCCTATCAACCTGCGTTTTACTTGACCTGACAGCTTAATTATTATACACCCTGGCAAGTTATCTCACATAATGGCTTGGAGATTGAGAATGACAAGTCTGTGCCCCCAGGAGTGGTTGTGTATATTGCAGGACACTAGGGTCATTTCCTGGTCGGATGCTTGTATAATTATGGGTACAAAGAGCATATTCAACTGACACCCTTACTAGACCTAAAAAATCATTTTGTACAACGGACAATGGCATGGAAAATGAAATCTTTAGTGTGCAGCATGCTTAGTGAGGCCTCTATATCTGGCAGTCTTCTGTTTACTTTTACTGAGGGGGCAAAGTACATGTGGGAGAGGTTTTGTTAGATTTTGCTCTTATGCTCCCTGTGATAATGCTGCCTGAATAAATGGACATTATGATTATACAGGATTTTGACTGATAGTAGACTTTATTTAATAGCTATTTAGAGAAGCCAACCCAGCATCTTTAGGTTTATAAAAATGCTGACTGTTTAGCCCATCTATTAATCTTTAAATAGATGTTGAGTGATTGTAAGATGTTTTCCTCATTGATACATTTGTGTAAAAAACATCATTGATAATTGTGATCCTCTGCGGGCTGGAACTCATTTATTTTACATTTCTTTGTAAAAGTAATATGGCACCCAAGGAGATAAATGCATGCCAGGTGGTTATAGCATGTTACCTACAGAATATTAAAAATATTTGTGTCTGCTGTCTCATTGATCAAGATGATGTGTGATTACCATAAGCGACAGAAATAGTCAAAAGTGTGTAAGTAAAACAAAAGGAAAAAAACGGCTCAGACTTCAGGTAATATTCTCAAAGATGGAATTTATACATACAATGAGCAGAATATTAACTAAAATGGGCCAGATGGTGTTAGTAATGTAGAAACACAAATATATACATAGGATATGATCATTCACTAATTGTTATATTACTATTACAGACTAGGATCAGCAGCTGCTTGTAAGTTTGTGAGTTTTCAATCACACACTAGATTCTAAGATCAAAGACAGGGCTCTCCACTCTTTCCAATGTGTCATAAGTTGTTTATGCCTTGTACACAACCCTTGTACAGCGCTACTGAATATGTTGGAGTGTTACAAATAAAGATAATAATAATAATAAAATTCATTAAGCAACTGTGGAAGTATAAAAGGATGCAATGGTTTAATTCCATTGAGCATATCGAAGCATGCGAAACACACCCTGCAATGTCTAGAGAATCTCCCTCTTACTTTATGGAATGAACCTTTCCTTGCTAGTGAAACCCATTTGGCAGTAAAACAATAAGTGTTTCACATTTCAGAGGAGGAAACACAGGCTGAGAGCTTTTTTTTCGAGCCATGACAACAAATAAACAACTAAAATTTACAGTAACTATAGTCTTTACATATGTTCTGTTTACAGTGAAACCAAGTGTTGTATATGCAAGTTTTCCTTTAATTACTGTGTACAATTAAGATGTGGAAAGATAATGTTGATGTTGAAACAAAAATGAATTTCCATGTAAAGCACACAGTGAGGATGGGGTGGACTGAGTTCATGACTATAAATAGAGGGATAAATGGGTGAGTGTGCGTGCAAACTGGTGACCTGGGGCAGAGCTGCCTTATTGTCCAGCCATGTCATGCAGCGAAGGGCTATTTCATATGCTAATTACACACTGGACTATGGAATGTTACAGATAACCTAAAAAGGACATTGGATCACCAGAAAGAGAGCAAGTAAAGTGTCCATAAATACTGTATTTAACATCTGGTCTTTTGAAGGAATACATTTGATAAATAGTAATCATGTTTAAAAAGTTAAAAAAATAAATTAATTTAAAAGTGCGCATTTTAGACATTACCAAATATTTTTTGCATAAAAACTATTAATTAAAACCTGTTTAAACTTCATTGAAATGAACTGGAAATGCTCAGAGCATACATTGGCAGACAAGTATGAGTCATACAGCTGTATTACTGCTCACTGGTTGATGGTGGAAAGCCACCAGATCAGTTTGTACATTTTAATCCATTTGTTCTGCTTTTGAGAGCTTCATTTTAATAATAAGAAAAAACACAGTGGTACATTATGAAAAACTCTCTTTTCAGATGCAACAAAGAAAAATATGTTTTCAATGTCCCTGCATAGCTATGAAGTACATACCAAACTAACTGGAAATGAACCGGCAGTCTTGGTACATATTGGTACCAATGACAAAGTTAGTGGAAGATGGAGTGTCCTAAAGAATGATTTTAGAGAACTAGGTAATAAGCTGAAGGCAAGGACCTCCAAGGTAATATTTTCTGAGATACTACCAGTGCCATGTGCTAGCCCAGGGAGGCAGAAGGAGGATAGGGAGGTTCATGCGTGGCTAAAGATGTGGTGCACTAAGGAGGGGTTTGGGTTTTTAGAGCACTGGGCTGACTTCTCACTTCGGTACAATCTCTACAATAGGGATGGGTTGCACCTTAATGATGAGGGAGCTTTTGTACTAGGGGATAGGATGGTAGAAAGGCTGGAGGAGTTTTTAAACTAGTAGTTGGGGGGGGGGGGACTAGATATAAGTAATGGGGTAGAAAGTGTAGAGGGTATAAGGGATGAATTAACAACTCATAGGGGAGGAGATGGGGGGAGGGGTAGTATAGTCAATAGGGAGGTAGTACTAAGTAATTCAAGTACAGTGGCAGGCACTTCAGAACTACAGACTCATAACATAAGGTGTATGTTTGCTAATGCCAGAAGCTTGCCAGGAAAAATGGGAGAGTTAGAATTATTAGCAATTAATGAAAAATGGTATTTAATAGGCATTACTGAAACGTGGTGGGATGAATCTCATGACTGGACTGTTAATCTGGATGGTTATAACCTATTTAGGAAAGATGGAGACAATGGTAAACGAGGAGGAGTGATTTGTCTGTATGTTAAGCCTGAATTTAAGCCTATAGTCAGAGAAGATATTTATGGTGGACCTAGTGATAACGCTGAATGTTTGTGGGTAGAGTTAAATAGCGGAGCAGCAAATTCCAAAAGAATATTAGTAGGAGTATGCTATAAACCCCCAAATATAGCTGAAAGTGAGGAAATACAATTATTGTTACAGATTGAAAATGCAGCTAGGCATGGTCAAGTTCTAATAATGGGAGATTTTAATTACCCTGAAATAAACTGATAAATAAGACCAGCAGTTCATCTAAGGGGAGCAGGTTCTTGAGTACACTCAGGGATCATTATCTGGCCCAGGTTGTACAAGAGCCTACTAGAAATGAAGCTATCTTAGATTTACTTATCACAAATAATATTGATATAGTATCTAATGTTGGAATAGGGCAACCTTTGGGAAACAGTGATCACAACACAGTCTCATTTGAGATTGAATAAAAAAAAAATTTTTTTTAAGGGGCCAACAAAAACTCTTAATTTTAAAAGGGCAGATTTTAACGGTCTAAAGGCAGCAATACAAAGTATAGACTGGGACAGAGAACTGGCAGGTAAAAATACTGACCACAAGTGGACAACATTTAAATCCTTACTAAATATACATACACATCGGCATATACTGTGTGGGAATAAAAGTAAAAGGAGTAAATCCCATCCAATGTGGCTGAACAATGATTTAAAGATCAAGATACAGAGTAAAAAACAGGCATTTAAATTATACAAACAAGAGGGGACAGAGACTGCCTTACAGGGATACAAGGAAATCAACAAGGCTTGCAAAAGGGCGATTAGACTGGCTAAAATAGAAAATTAAAAATTAATTGCAAAAAGAGTAAGACTAACCCTAAAATATTTTTTAAGTATATTAATGGGAAGAAGGGGAGGAAGGAAGCTATAGGAACATTACAATGGGACACAGGCCGTCTGATAATTAGTGACCAAGAAAAAGCAGATGAGCTAAATAGGTTCTTTTCTTCGGTATACACAAGGGAGGTACCAGTGGTTGGGACACAGCAACATAATGGGGCTACACTACCTTTGACAAATAATTGGTTAACACAGGAAGTAATCCAAAAGAGGTTGGAAAAAATAAATGTTAATAAAGCCCCGGGTCCTGATGGAATACATCCAAGGGTACTAATGTAACTGGGTTCTGTAATAGCCAAACCATTATATTAAATTTTTCAAGATTCACTCAACACAGGGTCTCTACCAGATGACTGGAGAAAAGCTGATGTGATACCTATATTTAAAAAGGGAGCAAGAGCAAATCCGGAGCCTCACTTCTGTAGTGGGGAAGCTTTTAGAAGGGTTAATAAGGGATAATATACAAGAATATGTCTATTTGAACAGGATTATAAGTAGAAGTCAACATGGATTTATGAGGGATAGGTCATGTCAAACAAATCTAATTAGTTTCTATGTGGAGGTTAGTAGGAACCTGGATCAAGACAACTCAGTGGATGTAGTCTTTTTGGATTTTGCAAAGGCTTTTGATACAGTGCCACATGGGAGACTATTGTACAAACTAAGAGATACAGGAGTTGCAGTAAATATCTGCTCATGGATTGAGAGCTGGCTAAAAGACAGGAAGCAAAGGGTTGTTGTAAATGAAACATAATCCGATTGGACTAATGTGGTAAGTGGAGTTCCCCAGGGTTCAGTATTAGGTCCTCTCCTTTTTAACATATTTATTAATGACTTAGAGGTAGGATTGGAGTGTGGTGTCTCCATTTTCGCTGATGACACGAAGTTGTGCAAGGTAATTAAATCAGATAGTGATGTGCTTTCCCTCCAAAGGAATTTACCGTATATACTCGAGTATAAGCCGAGTTTTTAAGGCAAAAAAGGGCCCCCTCGGCTTATACTCGAGTCACTCTCCCCCCCCCCCCCCCCCCGTGTCTCTCTAACCCCCCCGTGTGTCTCTAACCCGCCCGTGTATCTCTCTACCCCCCCGTGTCTCTTTCCCTCCCCTCTCCTCAACCTCAACCCCCCTCCTCCACCTAAACCCCCCTAAATACCTTTCCCCTCTCACCTCACTTACCTGCTTGTGCTCCGGCCTCCGCTCCTTGACCCGGCGCGTGTGACGTCACATGCGCGCCGCGTCATTAGCATATAGCATAATCCAGGGGACTGGATTTATTTCTAATTAAAAGGGGAATTCAGGGTTATCATGGATCATTAGAGAGGCAGTATTGATCCAGGGAGAAGTCCGGTCGCCGGTGTCTGGGATCAGGAGGGTATTAATTATTTATTTATTTTTTATTTTTATATACAACTAATTAATTAATAGGTAATCCGCATATTGCAGATCAGAGGAGATCTTAAAAGGTTGAACTTGATGGACTGAAAGTCTTTTTTCAACCTTAAAATATGTATCATTAGCAGCTGTGTAAGTTTTGTACATAAAATACATTTTTTTTGTACATAAAATATAAACTCCCCTCTCTCACACACCGATATCATGGATTCCTCCAGAGATCAACTGAGGCATAGTTTTTTATAATTAAAAATAAGCTATATGTCTTTCGAACAGCCTTGTGATACTCTTAGATTTGTATTTAGTTTTCAAACATATATATTTTTAAAGCTCACTCTCCTTTACCAGATAAATAAACAATGTCAGTTATCTTTGTGCAAATAGACATAGGTTGTTTGGAGTTGGTCTTAGTCACCAAGCATGCCACACACTCAACAAGAATGATATGCTCACAAAAAGCACAATGAAAAAAATATGTTCTAAAATGTGGGTTCGACAAGAACATACTTAAACAGGGAAAAAAGACATCTAGTTTTAATAAGACAATATGTTTTTGATGACTATGCAGAAACCTGGAGGGATCCATGATACATTGGTGGAAGTTTTGAGTGTGAGAGGGGTGTTTACATTTCTGGAGAGCTATTGTTGCAGTGAATGATGCAAGGGTTCTGCTTCTGGGCCAGTGTGAGAGAATTGTTATTAAGTTTCTCTATTCCAACATTCCCCACTCCTATCTTTACCAATAGATAAAACATACACCCTCATGATTCAGTTCTGAGGAAGTGATGTAGCAAACTCAAAATGGAATCCTATATTCAGAATGTTTTTAAAAATACAGATTTTCCGATCGCTTCCCACTTTTTCCTCCACTGATAACAACAAACACACTCTCCCAACAGGAAAACAAGGCAGAACAAGGACAAGGTGAGAAACAGGCCTGGGACTGTGAGCTGGGTTACATTTTTATTTCCTTCTTTGCCATCAGAAATAGATATTTACTGTCACTAAACCATTAAAATATATCCTTCGAGGAGCTAGAGTGTGATTTTAACACCTTCATCTGGATCTTATAAATAGGGCGTTAAACTGAGCATCTGTGTTCAGTCATTGAGATATTGATCCTTGACCCAGCATACTCATGATTCATATGGTATTTAATCTTGGCTTGTTTTTTTTAATTTCTTGTCTTCTGCCTGCACCTAACTCATGGACCTATTGACTTTACTTTTGTCTTTGTGCTTGTCTTGCTCCATTCCAGAGTTACCTGCCTGTCTGGCTCCATACCAGAGTTACCAGCCTGCCTGGCTCCATACCAGAGTTAACTGCCTGTCTGGCTCCATCCTAGAGTTACCTGCCTAACTGGCTCCATCCCAGAGTTACCTGCCTGTGTGGTACCATCACAGAGCTACCTGTCTGCAGGTACCTGTTGCTGACTAGCTGGAATTCCTGCACCTGTGGTCCTGTATCAAGTCCACTAATATCTCCTGCTACTGGACAAATATTTGTCCTGCCTTTGACTTCCACCCCTTTACATACACCATCATCCAGCTCTTACAATGTGATCTAACAAACACAAAATTATCACATTTAAAGTGGACTGTTTTTTTTTTTTCACGAGCTCCCCTATCCCTATTCCTATCTATCCTATGATAAAATGACCCCGGTTAGTGCTGTTTTGCTTAACACTCCTATTGCCCAGAACGTATCTACAGCATTAAATGAGATATTCCTGTAATTGCATGTTTTTATTTTTTAAACTTTCAACAGGTTAGCTTGTATATAGAATAAAAGCTAAAACATATTGGACCTTATGCACATATTTTTATCTTAGTTTAAGGTGCACATAGCACCACAACTTAATAATGTCCCAATCAAATTGAGCCTTTTTTTCAGCGCTGTGTGAAAGCAGTGCTGATTAGGGAAAAGTGCTCTGTCCCTGTCATGTTGAAATTTTCCCCCAAACAATTAAAATCGCTTTTTACATGGCTATACACAATTTACTTACCATGCATAAGACCTTTTGCGTACCTAAAGTTACGCACACTTAGACCCACCCGGTAAAATGCATCTGAAAATGATAAAGGACCCCATGGTATTAAACATTATCCCCTAACAAGTATGGGGGTTCCCTAGTAGTAAACACTTCTCCTATATACCACAGGACAATAATAAAGTGTTGGGATGGTATTTTGTAGTCTGATTAAGAGTAATTAAAACCTTAGGGCTTAGTCCGCCGAAGGGTGATGGGGGACTCTAGTCATGGACTCCCTGCTTGCTGTGCCTTAGGGAGTTCAGCTACACTCGACTGATGATGTCCAATCAAGGCTGAAACATATGTCTGGAGTTTGCTGTTTCTCCTGTTCAGGGTAGAATTGCCTGGTATTTCAGGGCTGGATCACTCTACTGGGCGAGACCAGACTGATATATTATAGGATATTTCTCCCTGTGAAGGGCACAAGTGAGCTAATAGAGGGTACTGTCATGGTGGGTTATCATGTCCTTAGAACTGACCTATTAAGGTTAGTTCATTCTCTGATTGAGTACCTCTGACTTTGTTGTTTTGTTTATGCAAATTGCCCTTAGGAGTTAGCATCCCTATGGGTGATAGGATACTCCAGACATGGACCCCTTGCTCACTGTACCTTAGGGATTTCAGCAACATCTCACTGACGAGGTCCATAGAGGCCGAAATGTACGTCTGGGGTTTCTGTTTCTCCTATTCAGGGTAGAATAGCCTGGTATTTCAGGGCTAGATCAATCTAGTGAGTGGGACCAGTCTGATATACTGCAGGATATTGCTCCCTGTAAAGGGCACAAGTGAGCTAATAGATGGTACTGTCATGGTGGGTTATCATGTCCATAGAAGTAACCTTTTAAGGTTAGTTTGTACTCTGAATGTGCACCTCTATATTAGTAATTTGTTTATTCAAATGAGCATTAAGGCTTGGTCTCCCCAAGAGTGATAGGGGACTCCAGACCAAGACCCTTTGCTCATTGTGCTTAGGGATTCACATACACTCCACTGACGGGCCCAATCATCTGAAACGTAGATCTGTGATTTACTGTTTCTCCTGGATCGGGGGAGAATTGCCTGGTATTTCAGGGCTGGGTCACTCTTTTGAGTGAGACCAATCTGATATACTACAGGATATATCTCCCAGTGAGGGGCTCAAGTGAGCTAAATGAACTAACCTATTTTGTTAGTTTCTTCTTTGATTGAGCACCTCTAATTTGTTTTTGTAATTAGAACCTTTGCTGAGGACATGCAAGGGCCATCACTAATGTAAAAGGTTGAGGGTATAGTATTTTACCATTTTACCATTTTCATTCAAAAGAGTGCATTTTAAATATAGTACGGTTTGATCTGGATGTGCACCTGGAAAATATTATAGGCTTGTCATATATTCTTCTCCTCCACCAAAAAATATTTATTTACTCTGTCACAGAAATAGGAGATATAGTAAAAGAAACAGTACATAGTAATGAAATTTGGAAATGTCCTTTTCAAATGCTGCATGCCAGCAATCTGTACTATCCAGATGACCCAGGTTTGGGAGATGTACCTTTTTCCCTTTGATCGTATATAATGGATTGACCTTTGCCTGCAGCTCAGGACCAGTCATAAAAGATTCAATATAATACCGCACATTAGCAATTACATTGCATGGCATTTCTATGTTACATTTGTGTGTGTTAGAAACATTTTTATCCAGCATAGTTGTCAAAATCTCTTTATCTGCAAATTATTTCATTCTGGAGTAGCACTGGATGTTATCGCACATGATTATTATTTTATATCTTAAAAGTACATATCCTGCAGCATTGTCCACATGAGATCAATGGAACATACAACTGAAAACATACATAAATATGAATACTAACACAGAAAAAGAGGACATTGCTATTTTGGGAGTTGCAAATCTAGGGGTAGACGAGATAGAAGAGACGAGAACTGCTTTTTGGGTGGTGGTCTTAGTGACCGGTGTTTCACACTGAGTACCGTAATTATTATCAAAAAGAGCTAAGAGAAGAAGGATGAAGTTGTGATATGAGAAGGTGCAAGACATACAGATTAGAAGAGCCAATGATTCCTATCTGCCATAAAAACTGGTATGTTTGTCAGTGTGTTTGTCTGAAATATATAACATGGATACAAAGGATACTGATCTCAATCAGCTATGAACCAACCATAGAGTTTTATCATACACAATTTTTTTTTTGATGACACATGTAAAAAATAAAAGACTACCAATTTATGGTGCAATAACTGAAAAAAAACACCATGGTAAGTTTCCGGGAGTGTAGATTCCACACTTATTTATACAGGTAAATTTATCATCTATATCTATTCATAGTGTTTTCATCATTGTAAATGATAAAACTTGAACAATTCAGACACTAGTTGTGAGCTTTACATCCCAAAGTAGACATTTATAACTTACTTTTAATCCCCAGTACAAGTATGAAGCAGTGTTCTCAGCATTCCTAAGTATTCTATCCTCCCACTTATCTCTTACCCAATATTCCAGTTTACTGACTCACAGTTCTTCATTTTCAATATAGCTCACAAAGTATCATTATTAGTGCAGTACTTTACCAGAATAGGTAGGCTGCATTTCCTCTTTCTTATCTAAATTCAGAGAGATACTGTGATGAACATTATGCTTACTTAGCTCGTGAACATCCAACTCAAACCATTTGAGGAACTATGTAATGTTGTTTCTCACGCAATGTAGTTGTACACACTGTAAGGCTATTCTGATATGCATTCAGTCACTGGATGTACAGCATTATCTGCCAGAGCGGCCCTGAGTATAGTCACATTGTTTTATTTCTAGCAGCAGCAGTCATGTGATCTCTTTTTATTTACAATACATATAAAGGTTGTGTCATAGACTTAGGTTCATTAAGCATTACAGCTGTAATGATCATTATCCCCATAAGAAATAGACATATTAAGCCTCCAGGGAAGTGCATTGGAGACTCTAGACATGTAAAAAAAGCTAATAATAATGCTCCTGTGAAGTACACATGGGAAATTGGCTAGTGACATACAAGTGCCACCGTGAAAAGTCAATATATTATATATCTAGTGTTAGTCAAAGGAGGACAGGGTGCTGAAGATGAAACAGCGCTACATGAGGTGCTGAATTGACCACTACATAAGATATTGATGGACTGACTTTTCTATAAGGGATCGGAAGAGACTTCTGCCAAAACATATAGTACTACTAAAGACCTCTATTTGATGGACTGAAGTATTAACCTCTGTATTAGATACCACAGCCAAGACCTCTCAAATGATAGAGGTAGTGCCCTCTCTCCTTGGTCTTATAAATATTCCAGGTGCTCTTTAAATCCCTATATATGTACCTTGTATTGAAAGTTAGTGTTTGTGGAGGATCCTTACCAATGTGCACATACAGGGCGGCTAAGAAAGTTGTGGGGCGCCAGAGAGTAAATCCAGCACTGTGTATATCCTGTCTGGACATGACCCTACTAGACCAAACAGTGGATGCAACAGTGTTGTAAAACAGATTGTCCTGTTTTTGAAGAAACTATTTTATGAGGTGGAACTTCCTAGTAATTTGTGGTAAGCAGTGGGAGTTCACTAATGTCAGTCTGCTAAAGTCACTCCCAGAGTCCAACAACGGCAGAGGGGATAACACAAAGGATACTATACCTTAAAAAAAGCATTTCAGTTCTGAGCAACATATCACTGATTCAGACCAGTTATCAGAAGTGGCGGCTGGTGAGGTTTTAAGTTGGTAGGGCAAAAGACACTCCCTTCCCCAGACTTTGAATTTCTTTCTATGTCCACCCCTTTTGATCTGTCCTCTTATGTGGACTAAGAAAGATGGTGAAAGATGGAAGTAGTTGTCTCCTTAACATCAAGGTAGTCAAAAACAGACCTTACAATCAAACTTATCTCTTAATGTGGTATTAAATCAAGCTTATCAAAGCGGACCAAACTGTTGCAGCCATGTCATGAGTACGGTCACAGGGAGGCGCTGGTCTCAGTGTTCTGTCCCGTTCTGTATATTTATGTACATTTTGCCTGTTATTGTAGAAATGCAATAGTAGGGTTAAAATTACATTTTTGACTTAACTCATCATCATCATTTACACAAATAAATGCACAGCAAGCAGTATATATATTTACAGTATATATAGTTGTGCTAAAAAGTTTGTATAGCCTGGCAGAAATTGTGAAGTTTTGGAATTTATTTTGAAAATATGACTGATCATGCAAAAAAAGTGTATTTTATTGAAGGATATTGATCATATGAAGCCATTTATTATCACATAGTCATTTGACTCCTCTTTAAATCATAATGATAACAGAATTCACCCAAATGGCCCTGATCAAAAGTGTATATGCCCTTGAATGTTTGGCCTTGTTACAGATATACAAGGTGACACACACAGGTTAAAATGGCAATTAAAGGTTAATTCCCCACACCTGTGGCTTTTTAAAATAGTTAATGAGTTTTTTAGTTCTCATGTGTATGCAATGAGCAGACTAGATACTGAGCCATGGGGAGCAGAAAAGAACTGTCACAATACCTGCATAACAAGGTAATGGAACTTCATAAAGACGGAAAAGGATATAAAAAAATATCCAAAGCCTTGAAAATGCCAGTCAGTACTGTTCAATCACTTATTAAGAAGTGGGAAATTTGGGGAATCTCTTGATACCAAGCCAAGGTCAGGTAGACCAAGAAAGATTTCAGCCACAACTGCCAGAAGAATTGTTTGGAATACAAAGAAAAACCCACAGGTAACCTCAGGAGAAATATAGGCTGCTCTGGAAAAAGACGGTGTGGTTGTTTAAAGGAGCACAATACGACAAAAATGAGCTGCATGGTCGAGATGCCAGAAAGAAGCCTTTACTGCACTAATGCCACAAAAAACGCCTAGTTACAGTATGCCCAACTACACCTTGACACGCCTCACAGCTTCTGGCACACTGTAATTTGGAGTGATAAGACCAAAATAGAGCTTTATGGTCACAACAAGGCCTATAGCGAAAAGAATACCATCCCCACTGTGAAGCATGGTGGTGGCTCACTGATGTTTTGGTAAGCTCTAAAGCCACGGGGAATCTTGTGAAAATTGATGGCCAGATGAATGCAGCCTCACAGTCTCCTGACCTTAATATCATCGAGCCACTCTGGGGAGATCTCAAACGTGCGGTTCATGTAGAACGACCAAAAACATTGCATGAACTGGAGGCATTTTGCCAAGATGAATGGGCAGCTATACCACCTGCAAGAATTAGGGGCCTCATAGACAACTATTGCAAAATACTGCACGCTGTCATTGATGCTTAAGGGGGCAACACACAGTATTAAGAAGGATAGGATTTATTTTGTTACTAAACCACCTGTAATTGTAATTAATATAGGGCCCTTTTTTAGTGCATTGGGTATTTTCCAAGCTCAAAACTTGGTAGCAATCTCTTGTGTCTCTGCTCCAGTTCTCGTGTTATATTGCTGCATGGCAGATTAAATACTTTGCATCCATTTCACACCACAGTAATGAAAAAGATTTGGTCAGCCCACAGATGTAGAGATGAGGGTTAACTCTACACTAATATTCTAAGCTTGCAGAGCAGCTCTAATGGAAAGCTCATTAGTTTACAATGAAAGAGACTCCATTGTGGAGATAGAACCTCCTGTGCAATCAAAGTTTCCTCACAGAAGCATAATTTTTTTTAATAAATACATCTTTATTCTCTATAGTTAAAAATGTTCTTATACCTAATATACCATATCAAGAGCTAACAAATATATTTTCTAACAATTCAGAAAAAAGTAATATACTAGCCTATATTTCATTCTATTTTGTCTGATAGCTGCATAAGTAAGAGTAGGGTGAATTGGAGGATTGATTACAAAAGGAATTACCTAATAATAGTCATTATGCTGTAAGTATTTACACAGAAATTCTCCAATAATGTAATCTCAGTGAGAATCCTTCTTCTCAGGTGACATTCAGTAGATTGAGGTTGGCTGAAGAAATATAAATAATTGCGTGATTGGTATCTTCTCTGCAAATCTTGATCAATGTTTGCCGTGTTGCCTTTACCTCTTTGCCGAATTCTTCTACCATTATGCGGATGCAGCTGTCCAGGACATGTGACCCGCTAGCTGTATGAAGTAGCTAATTGCAAACTGGACAGAAATTATGTTCCTTTCTCCATTTGTCAATGTAGAAATGGCACTAGCTATGCCCACAGTTTAAAGTTGTTTCCTCAGTTAAGTATTCTGAGCAGATTGGACATTGAAGCCCGTAGTATAGCACATCACTAATGTGGCTACAAATATTCTGCTTTATCTGTCATTGATCTTCTCATTCTTTTTTCATAATTGCTTTTAGTTCTCCTATTTTTTTTTTTCTGTCTTTAGGAGATGCTTCAAATTGTCATTCAGACAGCGCTTCAAATCCTCAATCTCTTTGCTCTTTAACTGAATTATCTTCTCATATCTGGTTTCAGTGCGCTTATGTTTTATTTTGTAAAGATTATGCTGTTGCCTCTGCTTATCCAAGATGATCTGTTTCAGTTGGCGAATCCTCTTGAGCAATCGGCACTTCTCAGTATGTAGTTGCTCTTTTTTGTACATTTCCTGTATCCTGGCATTACTCACATTAATTACCTGCATCTCTGATTTATCATATCCATCTACTATGAGTCTAAAGAATTTTGCTTTAAGAGAAGCAAAGTGAGGGCCACATTTGCTGGCAACGAGCGCCAAAGGTGCTCCTTGTGCTGGCGGAGATGAGCACCATAGTTGCTCATCCCTACGACCCATACGACTTTGGCAGGAAGCGCCGAAGGCGCTCATTGCGCTGGAGGAGATGAGCGCCATAGGTGCTCATCCCTACGACACCGCACTCCTCACAAGGAGTGCCAAGGAGGAGCAAAACTACACCAGTGGAGAGCCTTGCAATGAGCACCAAAAGGCATTCAGCATGGACCTTGCAATCTGCGCCAAAGGGGCTCTGACAACCCAAAATACACCAACCCAGAGGCTCTCAATGAGCTCCGAAGGCGCTACTCACACAACAAAAAGACTTTCTCGCAATGAGTGCCAAAAGCCGATCAGCGCGGACCTTGCAATCAGCGCCAAAGGGGCTCTGACAACCAAAAATACACCAACCCAGAGGCTCGCAATATGCGCCGAAGGTACTCACACAGCCAAAAGACTTACTTTGTGTGCCAAACAGCATTCCCTGACTTACAATTATATTGCCGTTATTTTTTGATGGGCAAGTCGCTACTTATTAATAACATTCATCTCCCAGAATGGAATCCCTTAATTGCCCAAGCTTTTGATATAGGTCATTATCTGAATGTAAGTACAGTTCAGATATTTAAATAACTATGCTATAAGTCTCTTGGAGTTCAAGAAATGTCATCATCTTTTTATATACTCGATCAATAAAAATTCCACATTATCTGAACCTAACTTTTCCAGAAATTCTATCTGACCACCTTCAAATAAGTCTGAATTATGCTTAATTGCAGTGGTGGCTGGTGACGTTTTAAGTTGGTAGGGCAAAAGACCCACTTCCCTCCCCATACTTTGATTTGTTTTCTAGGTCCACCCCTTTTGAACTGTTCTCTTTTGTGGACGGAGGAAGATGATGAAAGAAGTAGAAGTAGTTGTCTCCTTAACATTAAGGTAGTCAAAAATAGACCTTACAATCAAACTTATCTCTACCCTATGAACTAAAAGTAATGTAATAATGTTCTATTAAATCAAGCTTACCTTGAACACGGACCAAACTGCTGCGGCCATGTCCCAAGTACAGGCACAGAGAGGTGCTGGCCTAAGTGTTCTGTACCCTATATTTATGTATATTTTGCTTGTTATTGTACACATTTAATAGTGGAGTTAAAATTAAGCTAAACTGCTTTGGTGTCACACATACAGATAGATATAAACAAGCCAGGACTAAAATAATGTTGTGTAAAAATAAATATAATTAGAGCCTGCCTTCAATACATACATACAATTATTGCGACCAGCTCCTGGTATCCATATTACTCCATGCTGCCTCTCTCTCTTCTCCCTTACAGACTGCTGTCGTGGTTTTGGGCAAATAATATAGTAATATTATTAATATCAACAATCTTTATTAATATTAATAAAAAATTACATATTTTATAGTTTTGCCAATTTCGACTATCTGAATTCTTACTACACAATAAATATAAGATTTGGCCTCAGGAAATAAAAATAAATTAAATCAGTATATTTTAATAAAGCAATCAAGATGGTATAAACAGTAGTAACAGATATAATATCAAGGTACAACAAATTATAAAGTATCAGTTATTATTACATAGTCCACATAATCTTATATAAGACATACCTAATATGCTTAATATAATTGATGTGGTAATTATAATATCAGAGATAGTTTTGAATATTTTGGTATGTTTACAAATATCTATTTGTTAAGATACCATACCATTTTTTATATAATATCACTTTTATAGCCTAATTATGGTATTATGTCTAATTTTAAAGAGAAAATGTTTATCATTACAATTAGGTATCAAATCAAAATATGTTAAATTGCTATAACAGCTGATATTTATGATATTTATCACATTAATCTGTAAATTGTATGTCAACAAGTTTCAGGATTATAGTGATATTGCAACATCAGATAAATATTGATATAGCAACAAAATATTTCCATAATTGTAATGAAAATAACATTTAGAGAAATATTAACCTTTTACAATAACCAATTCTAATGTATTGTCTATGGTTCCTTCAATGTCTAACCTAAGGAAGTTTGAATCTCTTCTTTTGTTTCAAAATTATTTTATGAGTGACTTGTAAAACTTTTTTTGTAGCTTCTGGAGTATACATTTTGAATTATCTATGTGTTTTTGGGACTTTCCCAATAGTATGTGTTAGTGTGTTCCTCTTAGCCCTCTAAATGGAGTGTATGTTCCCTAGGCTTCCAATGGAATGTGTTTTCCTAGGAGTCTGACAAAGTTTCTACCTGGGTGTGTCTCTGTATCTTCCTTCTTTTCTAATTCCCTTGTCTCTCTCCTAATTATACTAAAACATAATTTTCTTATCAGAAATTCCAATCAAGCTATGTGTTTTAAAATCCAATGAGAAATCATGGTGATGTCAGAGTTGTTAACCAATAAGAAAAATATATTCTTGTTCCATAGAAAAATATGGGGTATATAGGGCAAAACTAATGTCAATTCATGTCTGGGAAACACTGGATGGTGCCCTTGTATCTTCAAATTACAATAAAAAAAATGTATTAAATAAAATTACCAATTGACCTTTTGTTTTTATTATTATTATTATTATTAACTTTTATTTGTATCGCGCCAACATATTCCGTAGTGCTGTACAGGGGATAAGAACAAGGGAAATACAATATTAACTATATTAATTTAGAAATTGAAGGGCCCTGTTTTGAGCTTAGAATCACTACAAAAAGTGTTTTTTTTTCCAAAGCACCCTACAAGACTGGAAATTTGCTACCTACAATCTAAAGAGAATGAAAGGGTAGAAACCTGGGGAAGAGTAACAGATAAGGAATAGCAAGGGTCAGGAAGAAATTGAAAGATAGAAGGATTTTTATTTAGTGGGAGAGGGGAGAGATCTGAGGGATCTAGTATGTTGGCTGACCTCTAGTGTTGAGATGATATAATCTGCAAGTAGGAAAGTCAGGTGTTTTCCATGGAGCTTCAAATAATAAGTAAAACTAATATCTACTCATATTTTGACATTTCAGTGTAAAACTGTCACGTTACATACCATAGACAAATGTATTAATTTAGAAAGCAGACACTATGTCTACTTGTGTATCGAAACTGTTAGGCAGTATTTTCTAAGTTATAATTCTAATGGCTGTCATTGCTTTCCCAGTCATTTATAGTGCAGTATTGATTTTTTATTTGCATTTACAGTGCTTTGAACAGGTGTTTAACCCCTTTGCGGGGTGATTTTCTTCTATATTTGCCGTTTACGGGTGTGAAAACATTTGCTGCCTTGTGTATCGGAACTGTTAGGCAGTATTTTCTAAGTTATAGACTTAGAGCCTCATTCAATTGAAAGGCCGCAAATCGCAGTATGGCTGCCGGCCTGCTTTGGGCTTGAACGCTGCTACAATTACGGAGCGATTCAATTGAACAAGTCCGTAATTACCTGGTCGAAACCGTAAATCTTGCAATCATAAGTAGCATGATCATGATCAATTAAGCAAGTCCGTAACTACCCATTTAGAAACAGCCAATAGAAAATGAGACTGTCATCATTAGGTCAGTAAAACATGGAGGTTACATGTCAATCAATTAGCATTTAGAGGTCCGATATGCGATCGGACTCGCAAACCCGCAAAATACAAAATAATAAAAATGAATGCCAATACTGTTCTAGTCCATGTGGGTGGCATGAGATTATAAAAAAAATTATTAATTTGTATTGCTGATTTGCGAGCTTGAAACTGTTGTATAGTTAATTTTAATGGCTGTCATTGCTTTCCCAGTCATTTATAGTGCAGTATTTTTTATTTGCATTTACAGTGCTTTGAACAGGTGTTTAACCCCTTTGCGAGGTGATTTTCTTCTATATTTGCCGTTTACGGGTGTGAAAACATTTGCTGCCTTGTGTAATTGTAGCAAGTGAATAGAGATTTTCGATTTAAGTGATTGTAACTCTTGCGGACGTGAAAGATCAAAGGATTTGATGGCCTGTAAGTTCTGGTTGTAACAACCGCAAGTATCTCAAGCCAAGCACCAATTGAATAGCAAAATAACTTACAGGCTCCATTACGGGCTACTGTAACTTACAATTGCTCAATTGAATTACGCCCTTAATCTCTTAAGATTTTTTTAATAATTAATGTTTTATTTAGGACAAGTCAATTTTATACAACAGTTTAGTATAACATAGTATAGAAAAGTCTATCATGCAAATAGCAAAACATAAGCACAAAAAGAGTGAAGAACAGATCTGAGATATGCAAAAATCTAAGCATTCTATCCTTCTCTGCCTGTTAAGTCTTCATGATCTAATAAATGTCCAGAGTTTTTAATAAAATGGTGTGGATGAAGCATATAAAAATAAACATAAGATACCGGCTCTTAGCTCCCCAACCATATTGATTTGGACCAACTGAGATCTGGATTCCATATGACCTTCTATTATATGATGTAACAAGATGTCCTAACATTTTTTCTCTTTTTGATTATCAACCTGCATTCTTAAGTATGCTTGCTTTGAACTATTTTACAAAATATTTAGCTATCATTAAACTTCCTCAGCTTATGTTTACTTGTGTTACCAAATATAAAATATTCAGTACCTGCGAGCTCCTTCATCATCACTCCAAAAGCCTCCATCCAGATGTGAACCAGCCATCCTCTAATTTCTTAAGATTTAAGGAAGAATAAAGTAATGTTTCTTACCAGAAAACAATTACCAAATGAAATCCTATCTTAGTGAGAATCTGGAAAAATCTATACACAGAAATTATCCAAATGTAAATGCATGCATATTTATTTAAACTTAGGAAAGCACAAAAAATAATATACATGGAGGTAATAGAAATTTATAATAGAAATATAATATTAGATTATAAGAACACCGTAAAGGTATGAGTTGGGACACTGCAGATCTTCAAGTGCTTGCATGTTAGGAGCTGTGCTGAGCTTCTCTTTTGTGTTGCAGAGCCCTACCTAGAGGTTAGTATGTTAGTATGGTATGTATGTATGTTTTTTGGGGGGCAGGAGAATTAAAGCGGGAAGGGAAATAGACAACCACTGTTTGTTAGAATGGAAAAAATAAAGAATTTAATATATTCTAGGATAAAATATGTTTTTATTGGCTCAGCTAATTTGGGAGGGCCATTGCCCAGTTGCCCCAATGCACCAACCGCCCCGGGTTATCAGGGACAGATATAGAAGGTTTTAATCTTCCAAGGTGCTTTGAGGAAAGCACTTTGGACACTGGATTCTAAGCTCAAAGACAGGGCCCTCCATCAATTGCAATGTGCTAATATCTCTATTGTTTTTTGCCTTGAACTTAACCCTTGTATAGTGCTACGGAATATGTTAATTCACAATACCATGTTTGTTGTATGTTACCCCATCTGTCTCCCACTCTCTTTGTTACCCTGACCCCCTTTTCCTCTTGCTGCTTCTTGCTCCTTACCCCCTATGACGCCCATTTCTTGTCCCTTACCTCCTCTGTCTCCCACTACCTCCTTGCTTCGTGCTAATTACCCCTCTGCCTCCCGCTGCCTGCAATGCCCCCTCTTTCTCTCTTATCCCCCACTACCCTCTCTGCCACTTGCCTTACTCTAATTCCCCCTGACTCTCCTGCTCCATCTGCGTCTACCTGCACCCTTCTGCCTCCTGCTTCCCCCTACTTATTGCATGTTACTCACTCTTCCTCCCACTGCCCCTGCATTTTGCCCTCTGGCTCTCGTTGCCTTCAATATTTTGCCCCATACCTCCTTTGCATCCCATGGCCTTTCGCTTATTTGCCCCTTACTGCCTCCAGCTTCTTGCTGTTTACCTTGTCTGCCTCACTCTGACCCACTTCTCGTTCATTGCCCTTACCTCTACTATCTTCTGCTGTCTCACCACTTCTTGCCCCAGACCACATCTGCCTCCCATAGAACCATTATTTATCTCCTGCTATGTGCCAATGTGCTTCTCTGCATCTCTATGGTACCTCGCTTCTCTCTCATCCTGTTTTTTCAACCCCCTCTTCCTACATTTGCCTCCTTCTGCCTCTCCTGTCCCGTCTTTCTTCTCCTGCCACCCTCTTTGTCCCCATGCCATGCAGTTGTCATATGACTCCACATCTCCTATCTGCCTTTCCTGCCCTTCCCTGTCGTCTTTGCATTTCTTTGCCTCTCACTTCCTTCCCAGTACCCCATGCTGCCTCCCTCTGTCACCCCTTAACCACCACTGACATCTTTTACCTCGGCCAGTCTCCCCTGCATATTCTTTCACCATCTGTCCCCTCCCCTGACCCTCCTTGTTTCTCCCTGCCATACTTTGCCCCCCTCCATTTTTCTCCCTCTTCTCTCTATGTCTCTCAATAACCCCTCTGCCCCTTCTCACACCTTCTACCTGCCCATGTTCCCATTTCAAACTCTCTGCCACCTCTCTTCCATTCTGTCACCCCCTTTGTACCCATGCAACCCTATTTCTACCTTTGCACCCCTCCCTGTCTTACTGGAGGGTTTGATCATGCGGCTAAAGCTTAAATATTTGGCCATATCATGAGTGGTCAGGATTCCCTAGAGAAGACTCTGATGCTGGGAAAGATTGAATGCACACAAAGAAGGGGACGGCAGAGGAGCAGATGGATAAATGATGTAATTGAATATAAGCGTCATGCTGTCCAGAGGGTGACAGAGAGTTGGACACAACCACTCCAATCCCTTTATCTTCTCATCCTTTCTCCCTTCCAGCATTTTGTACCTTTCCCGTCTTTCCGGCTTCCCCATCTTATTCTCTAGTCTCCTTTCCATTCCATTTTCTCCCTCTGCTTTTCCCTTTTATCCCCTTACTTCATATCTTCCCTCCTATCACGTTTGCCGTTCCTTTCTTCTGTCTCCCTTCACCCTCCCTTATTTTTCTCTCTCTCTTCCACATCAGTTTCTCCCTAATTTATCTCCTGTTCTGTCTCTCCCATTTCCTCCATTCTCACTCCCTCATCTCTCATATCCTCTTCTCTCCATCTTCCTCTTTATCCATCCTTCATCTATTCTCTCTTCCTTCCACGTCTCACTCTCCATTCCTTATTCTCTATCCTTTCAAATTCACTTTTCTCGGTTTCACCCTCTTTTCCCTTCACTTTTGCCACCCCATTCCTATCTGTCTTCCTTCTGTTCCTTCTCTCCCTTCCCCACCACTGTACCCATCTTTTCTCTCCACCCTACTGTCTTTTGGCCTTTTCTCTATCTCCCTTCTCTCCGTTCAGTTTTTCTACCCTCTGTGGCCACACCTTTTGTCTCTTTCTCTTCCACCCTCATCGGATTCTTATCATGCCCTAAACTCTTCGCCCTCCCTTCCACTTTTCTTCATATCACTTGTCTTCATTGCCCTATTTTGTCTCTTTCCTTATTTCTTTGCTGTGCTTTACCTTGTTTTCTCACATCTGCTTTTATTCTCCATCTATTCTTTTGTCTTTTTCTGTATTCTTCTCACTTTCAATATTTTCTGGCAATCCTTATACCTCTATTCTAGAATCGCTAACACTCTTCCATCCTTATCGTCTCTCCCTTTTTTCATCATCACTCATTTTCTTCTCCTTTTTCCTTTCTACTCTTCTGCCTACCTTCTCTCCTTTTTCTCCACTCTACTTTACCATCTATTCTCTATGTCACTTCTCTCTCTATTCTTTACCCTTTCTATCTCTCAACTCTCTCACTGTTCTCCTTTCTTCTCTCATTCCATGTTCTCTCTACTCTCTCTTCTATGACCTTGTCTCTCTTCTGTTTCACCTCTGTCTTCTCTCTCCTAATACATAGAATAAGTGCATGTACCTTTATCAAAACATTGAGTTGTCCCTTTTTTTCTCTAATATAGTGATATAGATGAGAGCTGGCCTCTGGTTTAGTGTGGCTGCAGAGGGAGGTATCAGCTATATTACAGATGGATAGTACCAAGCTAACTCAACCACTGCCATCAAACCGGTGAATACGTGGTGTAAAGGGAAAATATCTTAGCTATTGTTTTCTGCAGTGTGGGGGGGCCTCCATTCCTTAGCTCTTCCAATGGAAATTTTTATTGGGAGTTCCCTGGTGGTCCAGTGGTTGGGATTCGGTTCTTTCACCACTGTGACCTGAGCTCGATTCCAGTCAGGGAAACAAGAGGTCGCACCACCCGGAAGCCATGCATGTTGGGCCTGGTCAGCACTTAGACGAGAGACCACCTAGGAATATTAGAGGCTGTATGCTGTAGTCCACTGGAGAAGTAACTGGCTACCCACTCCTGTATCTCGGCCAGGAATACCAAGTGGATCGGCATGGTGTGTTGTGGTCCATGAGGTCACAGAGTCAGATATGACTAAACATGTAAACAAACACTGTTTGCTTCTTTTTTCGGCTGATTTTCACAGGATTTCCATCCTCCCATTAATGACTTATCCAGTATTCCATTATTAATAATGTGTTTAAAGCAGCATTATTAGTGCGGTGCTTTATAAGAATTGTGGGAGGCATTCCCTCTTCCTTATCTAGCTTCATGCTTACTTGCTGAGGAGATTGCATTCCATTACTCCCACTAAAAGTACTAGCAGATTTAGATACCATATTCACATTGTGCTGCTAGACATTTCTTTTGCATTCAAAGTCTCCTCCCTCCTCAGAAGGTGATCAGCAGAAAACAAAATGTCTTATATGCTCTACATGAGCACGCATCTGCAATACAAATTCTCCATCATAATAGTAGATGAGTGTCTATTACCATAATTAGGACTAACTCCATACCTGTATATTCACCATATATTATAATACAACACATGGCAAATTCATATTTTGGATAAAAGCTCTACATAAATGTAAGTAATATAAATGTATGAAATATTAGCCCCATTGGAGCTTTCATGAGAAATCTTGGCATGTAAATCTGGAATATAACTCATTCACAACCAAATTAAAAAAAAAAAAACGTGCACAGCCATTTTACTCTGTACATTTTTATTTATTGGAAAACAAACCAGAGATCCATAAAGTGCATACAGCTCTTGGTAAAATATTGCCATGAAATTGCAGAATTTAGTAGTTTAGTCTTCTTTTTTTTTTTGTAAACGATGTGACTGGGCTCTGGGTTTCCAGGGTCAGATCCAGTCATGTTTAATGAGATTATTAGTGCTGTGTGTGTCCATGGAACAATTAAGAGATTAATAGGTTCCATAATCTTCAAAATGTCCAATCTTTAGTCCTTCAGACCATTCTATTTCCATCTTGTCTTTTTGCTACCATTAAATTATAAATGCATTTATCAGTTATATGACAATGATAAATACAGCTTTCATTCAACTTACTATTATCCTCCGTGCCAACGTGTCTACATGTGTGTCATTCTTCATGTGTATATCACACAACCTGCACTGCCACAATTACTGTACACCTTTGTTTTATGTTAATGGAGAATTTCTGAATTAGAATTCCAAAATAAAAGGACTATGGCTTTATACAAGAGTCTTTACACCTTCATTCACATATTCCAAATGCATTGTAACTTGTCAATGCCTATTATAGAAAACCTATTGCTTTGGTAATATACCCAATAATTCATCCCCCTTTATCCAGTGTTCCACTGTATTTGTATGTAGTTCCTTCCCCAGAGTCTTGTGCTTTTGTCTGTCATAATCAGACCTCATGAAATTTTTGAAAAAAATAAAAAAATATTTCTTCAATTCCAATCTCCTTGTCGATAGCTCCTATGCGGAAGTTACAATTAGATCCAAGTTTCTTGGCGACAGTAAATGGCCTTTCTAGGGCTTCTTCATTTCCCATTCCTACAATAGAATTGTACATACATGTTAATTTATATCCAAGCTACCAACATGCTAATATCCGCTTCAGGCTCAAGCAATAGTAATTGACATACCTATTAATTACTCCAGAATATGCAAAATTACTATAAAACATTTGAATAATTATCTCACATTTTGCATTAAAATCTCTGCCCATAAATAGTTTTAGCTTAAAAACAATGCATGCAGACCCCCAGGGTGTAATTAGCGATAAATAACAATGATTACATTGTATAAATTGATAATAACCAAGAAATACTGTCAGGTTAAAAGTACAAATTATAACGTAAGTTTAGTGCAAGAAAATTTAATTTTGTAATAACATTCAACTTATATAGTATTTTCTATATTAGCTGTAGTATAAAATTATACCATATTTATAGATAATAATAGAACATTTCTCACAGTTAATATAAATAAAAAGGTTGGTACGTTGCTTGTTTTCTTGCGAGGGTTGCATTAGCTCTGCAGATACTAACCTTGGCTTTTTGCAGGACTTTCCCTTTGTTGGAGGTCACAGCACACGGGGGTCTGCGTTTTAGCTCTGCCGCACTGTTTACTGGCAAAGGACGATCAGGAGCGCTGGTTTCCGGTTGGCTGCTGGGAGGCTGACAGCACGAAGAAAGACTTTAATAATGTGATACAGACTGTGGCCGAGATTGATATGATAATAATACTAGAATATCTCTATAGACACTAGTACATTACAATGTCTTCCAAATAAAAGTGGATCAGGATGAGTGATCTATAAGGGGTGGAAATCCATGCCAGGGTGGAGGAATAGTAAATGATCAATTAGGGCAAGGGTTGACAAAATAATATCAAAGGGACACAGTGGATAACAAAGTACTAATTGTATTATGAATATTGCAATTGGAAGTTATTTAAAGAAATGTATTACTGTGATGTATCAGAAAGAAGGCTGATTATTTGTAGTGATGATTCCTAAATATTGAGGATTTAAGTCAGGGGTATCCAAGTTCGGTCCTGGTGGGAAACACACAGGCCTGGATTTGAGTATTTCCTTTCTGTGTACAGGTGAGTCAATCAGCATGACTGAAAAAACAATAGTCTCACCAGTGTGCAGCAGGGATATCCTCAAATCCAGGCCTGTGTGTGGCCCATCAGGACCGAACTTTGACATCCCTTATTTAAGTAATGAAAATCACATCTATGAATTCAAATATTATATACATGTTCAGTGAAAGAGCTCACTGCCGTTCATGTTCTGTGATGTTGGTATTCTAACTAGAGCTTTAACCTTTCATCCTGGCAGGTTATAAAATATATTTCTATCTATCTATCTCACTAATGTACATCCTAGATACCTACTGTATTCTCGGCCTTGCCAGTCACTGATAGTCCAAGGGAGGGTCCTCCAGCCAGAGACTTCTTCAGGTTCTCCTTCACCTCTGAGAGCTGCAACTCCAGTTCTACCCGTAACGTCTCATTATTCTTGCACTGCTCCTCCACGGCTGCCAGGCGCTCCTCCAGCTGCAGCTGCTGTGGCTTACCTGAAAAAACAGCACAAATACTGTGAGAAATGTGTACTTATGTCCATGGATGTAGGAACTGGCGGGGAAGGGGGGGGGGTACAAATCCCCCGCCCCAAGATTTTTCTATGTATCTATGTACAGTATGTATATATAAGCTATTTTACAGCCTGTGTATGCAATGAGCTGTCTCCCCCCCCCCCCCCCCCCCTGAATTATTCTGGCTCCTACACCCCTGCTTATGTCATATAATAGAAGATAAGTGTCATGTTATAATGTACTGCCATCACCCACAATGAGTTTACAGATTAGTACCACTGCAGTGCAAGTTCTTACTAGGACATTGCTCATACCACAGTAAAAAACTGTCAGGCGTTTACCAGTCACTGCCAGTTGATATTGGGCTAATAACTAAACTGCCAATGTAAACCAGAAGAGCAGGAAAGTGCAGGGGGCTACTAGAACATATCTTCTAGACGTTTGGTAAACCCTCCTTTCTCACAGCAAGAACACCCATTATTAAAAATGAAATGTTCACAAATAAAATAAATATAATTGCAACTGAGTGTTAGGTTACGGAGCATGAGGTTGTTAAAAGACATTCCCTCTCTGTATGTTTCTTTATCTAAAGACATTAAGGTGACACAGAAAAGATATCTGATGAATTTATCTACCAGGTAGGTTAGCAGCTTCACATTAAAACATTCCCTTTGGCAAAGATTTGTAATGTTAAAGTGATAACAGAAAAGGTCTCACTTATTGCACAACTGAAAAGTACACATAAAGCAGACATTATTGCAATGGGTTCTATATAAAAATGTATGTGTAAAACCCTACAAATGTATATAAAGGTTAGAGTTATGTTACGTGTAAATAAACCCCAAGATCCACCTCCAGTGTTTGCAGGAGTTAAGATTAGCAGCGGGAGGGATAAAATAGAAGAGCGTGCCGAGTTGTAAAACAGTAGTAGCTACAGAGATCTTCAGCAATTGTCACCATTACTGTTAATTTCTACACTCATTTTAAGGGACTTGCTCTTAGATTTTTTAATTACAACCTAGTGCAATTATGTTTATTTTTATAGGTACTTTTCTTCAATAACTTACATATTTTCTGTGCCATTTTAATTAACTCTCACAGCAAGAGTCATAAGGAAGAGCATGCCTTGTTGGTTACATCATAAATTGGACATGTGATTGTGTCACTACAAACAGCCAGTGTCCTACCTGTGCTGTTTTTTATTGCTTCCTTTAGCTCTCTCCTCTCCTTCCTCAGAGCGATCAGTTTGCTCCTCAGTTCTTCCTTCTCCTTCTCTAGTCGTTCTTTCTCAATCACAAACTTCCGGGCATCTTCCTCTGCTCTTGTCTTGCCATATTTATACTGATTACAATCTGAAACAAATACCAATCAGAATATATTGAATTCCACATAGAACAAAAAAGAAACATAATGCTTTAATATTGAAAATATTAAATGTTTTACACAATAAATCACATTAAGGAAACCCTTGGAGTACAAGTTGATTTGTGAATATATATATAGACAACACCATAGAGTGGTTCTTTAATGGAAATCCGTATGCAAAGATTCCTCCATTGTGACAAATCCACTAAACAAAGAGCAGTGGCATAAATAGTAATAAATTAAAGGGTATATGTTTTTAAACAAAACATTATGGTCATTATCAAGAGTAGTTCTTTATATTAGTCCATCAACATGAAGATTCAATAGGGAATAATTATGGGATTGGGTACAAACAGCCATATTAAATTTGAAGCCCGTAACAGCACTGGTACACCCGCTAAGGCTGCAGGCTTGAAATACGGCTGCGTTTAAGAGCTATTAAATTGAACTATGCCACGAATTATGGGCTGGAGACGCAAGCCCGTAAACCATTCTTGCACTGGTTGGATGTGCGGCTGTGAACATGATCAATTAGTCAAACCCGTAGTTATGGGTTTAGACGGAGCCAATGGCAAATGAGATTGTCATCATTACGTCTCTAATAAATTAAGGTTAGATTTCAAAGCCTTACGGGTTTCAATTACGAGTTTCGATTGGACCCACATTCCAGAAATAGTGCAATATTAATAAATCAGTAAATATAATATTCTTGTCCATGCGAGTTCCATTATATGTATTAACACATTGATTGCCGGGATCGATATAACATGGAAATTAAACAGAAAATAAAGTATTTTATATTGCAGATTTGTGAGCTTGAGAATGTTGTGCTATTAAATTTAATACCTAACATCACTTCCCCTTTTATTATAAGTACAGTAGTGTGTTTATATTTGCATTTACAGTGCTACGGATAGGACTTTACCCCCCTTGCGGCTCCTCTCTAGTACCAGTAGGCTTTTTGGCTCCATTTGCGGGTTACGGGGTTGAAAGACAGTGAATTTGGTGCAATTTAATAGCGTGATAGGAATGTAGCAGTTACGGGTTTGAGAGAACAAAGGATTTGCGGGCGTGCGGTTCAAATTTCCACGTCCCTTAGCCTTTTTTCCCCCTTAACCCGCAAGTCATTGGCAGGTTGCTTTACAGGGCCATTTAATAGCTGCAAGTATTGTGGGCTACATTACGGGCTACGGTTTTATACGTTCAAGGAATTTAATGGGGTAAAACAAAAGATGGTGATAAAAAAAACACTTAATGTTTTTTCCATGGAGCCTGTTTAATAAACTTGGTATAAGATAAGTCTGCTGAAAAATAAACATTATAGAAAAGACAAAACAAAGTCAATGACATTATGGACTCCATTCCCCTCCTCTGATAAATATAACCTTATATGTCTTTAGAGTACATCGATTGAAGGGTATAAATCACTTACTAGATGCATGGCGTTTTACTTTAACCTGCGTGTCCACACGGCGGGATTTTTCACTGCAAGATGATGCGTGCCGTTTGACCTGTGCTCCTCCAGATGGTCTGCCAGGGTCTTCCACCTAACAAAGTAAACATAGAAGATGCTCTACGACTGGTCATCCACACACTAGTTAGCCTATAACTAAACAAGACTTCTGCATAAGGTACACCCTATTTAGGGGGCGGTCAGTTTGAGTCCACTCTTAATAGCCAGATATGTTTCAAAAACATGGAAAAGCAGCCTCCAATAAAAGGTAAATATGGGTAATATAAAGGTTTTTGTTAGACAAATAAGATTGAGGAGCACAAACATGTTTCAATGCAGATAGAGGCTTAATATATACATTTTCTTCATACAGCCACAAATATTAATTTAATTATTTTATTTTAATAGTATCAAAAGAAGACCTCAACAATGGTCATGTCATAGAAACAGATTTACATTTTCCCGATAAGGAAGATAAATGGCAACCTTGCTTGAAGTACATTGCAGTCCCTGTGATGCTTCGGGAATCTCCCCCATGTATGATACATCAGTTTACATAGAATTAAACTTTATTAGCAAAACCTATTCCCAAGTATATACTATTTTCCTTGAATGTAATTCCAGAATCAAACAATAACAAAGTAAAAACAGTTTGTTAAATATGTGATCATTTAGCAGTTTTTATAGGTTTTATGCCATACATGTGATTATTTATATATATGACTTTATGTTTCACAGCTAAAAATCGATCTCATTACAGATACATATAGTTAAACAAAGTCTTAATATTACGTTCCTAGCTGGTGAAATATAAGTATGTATGCCATGTGTAGTGTTAACTCTGTACAAAATGTTCTGCATCTCAAGGTGGTCCCCATGAGCACTGAAAGGTAGCCAGCCGGCCCACAGGCTGAGATCCATTTCGTTAGTCTGAATTATAGCAATGCTAGCCACTACACCCCCTAGTGGAAAGCAAAGATGGTGCACTGAGATGTGCCCAATGCCCCACTTAATGAAGATCAAATTATGTTCAACCACTCAAAATAACACATAAAAACATTAATGTACCTTCTCATATGTGACGTCATCATAGACCCGGGAGTCACTACTGCTGCTGTGTGAAGATGTTGCCCACCTGGAAAGACGCAAAGCTGGTAAATTATCCAGATGGCACAATGGATTTTATTCATTTGAAGTTGGATTGTAAAACATGTCTTAGTAGACGTGGGTCTGTTCTGCTTTATTAGTCAATGATCACATCACCTAAACAGTGTAATGATCCCATCACCTTAACCTAGTGTCGCAGCATTACTCCCACCTCACTAAGTTACCACTTACAGGAAGGAGTGGCGCACAGCAGTGACAATGTTGGCTATTGTTTCCACATCCACATAGTCATAGTGCAAAGCTTCTGGCTTTGTTTTTGAGCCTGTCTGAGCCAAAAGGAGGCCAATCCAACGCCCCATCTCCTCTGAGCAGCTGGCCTAGGGTGAGAGGAGAGAGAGAATTCAGACAAATACACAATTATACCTGATATATAACTTATGTATCTCTGTCTGGTACTTAGGTTAGTTAAAATATATATATTTATTTAATATACATGTATTATTACAATGTGATACTTGCCTCAAGAGCAGCGACTTCCTGATACTGGCGCAATATGCGGAAGGCAAAGGGATGCTTGGGCCCAAGGCCTGGAGACACCTCACAGCCTCGTAGTGCAATAGCATTGAGATGAGTGCGCAGATCGCTCTGGTCCTTGTGGATATATAGTGTGTGACCCTTCAGCCGACACCAGCGTTCCTTCCAGCACTGGTTCACTAGCACATTTAGCTGCCCTGTGAAAGAGAATATGGCATGTAAGTGGATGATAAAGAGGCATATCAGGTCATTAAAAAAAAAGGCTTTCACCTCAAAAATGTTGAGGCCAAACTGATTTGCCATTAGAATCCATCAACTAACTCCAAATCATTTAGGCAATTTTAAATACCACACTGGGACCTAACCCTGGGACCGTCCGAACTCTTCTTACCCTCTGAGTGTCTTCTTGATCATGTAGGCGCATGCTCACTACAATGTGAATCTTAAAGGGACAAACCATTTACTGCTGTCTTGCAAATTTGGCCTATTTGGCACCTTTGCTATATAAACTACTCTCTCCCTAGTCCTCCTGCCTGTTGTCTGTGTATCCTGGCTGTTATCTGCAGTGCTGTGACACCTGTCCTGCTGCCTGGCTGTTATCTGCAGTGCTGTGACACCTGTCCTGCTGCCTGGCTATCTGCAGTGCTGTGACACCTGTCCTGCTGCCTGGCTATCTGCAGTGCTGTGACACCTGTCCTGCTGCCTGGCTATCTGCAGTGCTGTGACACCTGTCCTGCTGCCTGGCTATCTGCAGTGCTGTGACACCTGTCCTGCTGCCTGGCTATCTGCAGTGCTGTGACACCTGTCCTGCTGCCTGGCTATCTGCAGTGCTGTGACACCTGTCCTGCTGCCTGGCTGTTATCTGCAGTGCTGTGACACCTGTGCTGCTGCCTGGCTATCTGCAGTGCTGTGACACCTGTCCTGCTGCCTGGCTATCTGCAGTGCTGTGACACCTGTCCTGCTGCCTGGCTATCTGCAGTGCTGTGACACCTGTCCTGCTGCCTGGCTATCTGCATTGCTGTGACACCTGTCCTGCTGCCTGGCTATCTGCAGTGCTGTGACACCTGTCCTGCTGCCTGGCTATCTGCAGTGCTGTGACACCTGTCCATCTGCCTGGCTATCTGCAGTGCTGTGACACCTGTCCTGCTGCCTGGCTATCTGCAGTGCTGTGACACCTGTCCTGCTGCCTGCCTATCAGCAGTGCTGTGACACCTGTCCTGCTGCCTGGTTATCTGCAGTGCTGTGACACCTGTCCTGCTGCCTGGCTATCTGCAGTGCTGTGACACCTGTCCTGCTGCCTGGCTATCTGCAGTGCTGTGACACCTGTCCTGCTGCCTGCCTATCTGCAGTGCTGTGACACCTGTCCTGCTGCCTGGTTATCTGCAGTGCTGTGACACCTGTCCTGCTGCCTGGCTATCTGCAGTGCTGTGACACCTGTTCAGCTGCCTGGCTGTTATCTGCAGTGCTGTGACACCTGTCCTGCTGCCTGGCTGTTATCTGCAGTGCTGTGACACCTGTCCTGCTGCCTGGCTATCTGCAGTGCTGTGACACCTGTCCTGCCGCCTGGCTATCTGCAGTGCTGTGACACCTGTCCTGCCGCCTGGCTATCTGCAGTGCTGTGACACCTGTCCTGCCGCCTGGCTATCTGCAGTGCTGTGACACCTGTCCTGCCGCCTGGCTATCTGCATTGCTGTGACACCTGTCCTGCCGCCTGGCTATCTGCAGTGCTGTGACACCTGTCTTGCTGTCTGGCTATCTGCAGTGCTGTGACACCTGTCCTGCTGCCTGGATATCTGCAGTGCTGTGACACCTGTCCTGCTGCCTGGCTATCTGCTGTGCTGTGACACCTGTCCTGCTGCCTGGCTATCTGCAGTGCTGTGACACCTGTCTTGCTGCCTGGATATCTGCAGTGCTGTGACACCTGTCTTGCTGCCTGGCTATCTGCAGTGCTGTGACACCTGTCTTGCTGCCTGGCTATCCGCAGCGCTGTGACACCTGTCCTGCTGCCTGGCTATCTGCAGCGCTGTGACACCTGTCTTGCTGCCTGGCTATCTGCATTGCTGTGACACCTGTCTTGCTGCCTGGCTATCTGCAGTGCTGTGACACCTGTCTTGCTGCCTGGCTATCTGCAGTGCTGTGACACCTGTCTTGCTGCCTGGCTATCTGCAGTGCTGTGACACCTGTCCTGCTGCCTGGCTATCTGCAGTGCTGTGACACCTGTTCAGCTGCCTGGCTATCCGCAGTGCTGTGACACCTGTCTTGCTGCCTGGCTATCCGCAGTGCTGTGACACCTGTCCTGCTGCCTGGCTATCTGCATTGCTGTGACACCTGTCTTGCTGCCTGGCTATCTGCAGTGCTGTGACACCTGTCTTGCTGCCTGGCTATCTGCAGTGCTGTGACACCTGTCTTGCTGCCTGACTATCTGCAGTGCTGTGACACCTGTCTTGCTGCCTGGCTATCTGCAGTGCTGTGACACCTGTCTTGCTGCCTGGCTATCCGCAGTGCTGTGACACCTGTCCTGCTGCCTGGCTATCCGCAGTGCTGTGACACCTGTCCTGCTGCCTGGCTATCCGCAGTGCTGTGACACCTGTCCTGCTGCCTGGCTATCCGCAGTGCTGTGACACCTGTCCTGCTGCCTGGCTATCCGCAGTGCTGTGACACCTGTCCTGCTGCCTGGCTATCTGCAGTGCTGTGACACCTGTCCTGCTGCCTGGCTATCTGCAGTGCTGTGACACCAGTCCTGCTGCCTGGCTAT
This sequence comes from Discoglossus pictus, assembly GCA_027410445.1. Lineage (NCBI taxonomy): Eukaryota > Metazoa > Chordata > Amphibia > Anura > Alytidae > Discoglossus > Discoglossus pictus. The sequence continues at coordinate 268,451,848 of CM050167.1, read as the reverse complement.
CTGCAGTGCTGTGACACCTGTCCTGCTGCCTGGCTATCTGCAGTGCTGTGACACCTGTCCTGCTGCCTGGCTATCTGCAGTGCTGTGACACCTGTCCTGCTGCCTGGCTATCTGCAGTGCTGTGACACCTGTCCTGCTGCCTGCCTATCTGCAGTGCTGTGACACCTGTCCTGCTGCCTGCCTATCTGCAGTGCTGTGACACCTGTCCTGCTGCCTGGCTATCCGCAGTGCTGTGACACCTGTCCTGCTGCCTGGCTATCCGCAGTGCTGTGACACCTGTCCTGCTGCCTGGCTATCTGCAGTGCTGTGACACCTGTCCTGCTGCCTGGCTATCTGCAGTGCTGTGACACCTGTTCAGCTGCCTGGCTATCTGCAGTGCTGTGACACCTGTCTTGCTGCCTGGCTATCCGCAGTGCTGTGACACCTGTCCTGCTGCCTGGCTATCTGCAGTGCTGTGACACCTGTCCTGCTGCCTGGCTATCTGCAGTGCTGTGACACCTGTTCAGCTGCCTGGCTATCTGCAGTGCTGTGACACCTGTCCTGCTGCCTGGCTATCCGCAGTGCTGTGACACCTGTCCTGCTGCCTGGCTATCCGCAGTGCTGTGACACCTGTTCAGCTGCCTGGCTATCTGCAGTGCTGTGACACCTGTCCTGCTGCCTGGCTATCTGCAGTGCTGTGACACCTGTTCAGCTGCCTGGCTATCTGCAGTGCTGTGACACCTGTCCTGCTGCCTGGCTATCTGCAGTGCTGTGACACCTGTTCAGCTGCCTGGCTATCTGCAGCGCTGTGACACCTGTCCTGCTGCCTGGCTATCTGCAGTGCTGTGACACCTGTCCTGCTGCCTGGCTATCTGCAGTGCTGTGACACCTGTCCTGCTGCCTGGCTATCTGCATTGCTGTGACACCTGTCCTGCTGCCTGGCTATCTGCATTGCTGTGACACCTGTCCTGCTGCCTGGCTATCTGCATTGCTGTGACACCTGTCCTGCTGCCTGGCTATCTGCATTGCTGTGACACCTGTCCTGCTGCCTGGCTATCTGCATTGCTGTGACACCTGTCCTGCTGCCTGGCTATCTGCAGTGCTGTGACACCTGTCTTGCTGCCTGGCTATCTGCAGTGCTGTGACACCTGTCCTGCTGCCTGGCTATCCGCAGTGCTGTGACACCTGTCCTGCTGCCTGGCTATCCGCAGTGCTGTGACACCTGTCCTGCTGCCTGGCTATCTGCAGTGCTGTGACACCTGTCCTGCTGCCTGGCTATCTGCAGTGCTGTGACACCTGTCCTGCTGCCTGGCTATCCGCAGTGCTGTGACACCTGTTCAGCTGCCTGGCTATCTGCAGTGCTGTGACACCTGTCCATCTGCCTGGCTATCTGCAGTGCTGTGACACCTGTCCTGCTGCCTGGCTGTTATCTGCAGTGCTGTGACACCTGTCCTGCTGCCTGGCTATCTGCATTGCTGTGACACCTGTCCTGCTGCCTGGCTATCTGCAGTGCTGTGACACCTGTCTTGCTGCCTGGCTATCCGCAGTGCTGTGACACCTGTTCAGCTGCCTGGCTATCTGCAGTGCTGTGACACCTGTCCATCTGCCTGGCTATCTGCAGTGCTGTGACACCTGTCCATCTGCCTGGCTATCTGCATTGCTGTGACACCTGTCTTGCTGCCTGGCTATCCGCAGTGCTGTGACACCTGTCCTGCTGCCTGGCTATCTGCAGTGCTGTGACACCTGTCCTGCTGCCTGGCTATCTGCAGTGCTGTGACACCTGTCCTGCTGCCTGGCTATCTGCAGTGCTGTGACACCTGTCCTGCTGCCTGGCTATCTGCAGTGCTGTGACACCTGTCTTGCTGCCTGGCTATCTGCAGCGCTGTGACACCTGTCCTGCTGCCTGGCTATCTGCAGTGCTGTGACACCTGTCCTGTTGCCTGGCTATCTGCAGTGCTGTGACACCTGTCCTGTTGCCTGGCTATCTGCAGTGCTGTGACACCTGTCCTGTTGCCTGGCTATCTGCAGTGCTGTGACACCTGTCCTGCTGCCTGGCTGTTATCTGCAGTGCTGTGACACCTGTCCTGTTGCCTGGCTATCTGCAGTGCTGTGACACCTGTCCTGCTGCCTGGCTATCTGCAGTGCTGTGACACCTGTCCTGCTGCCTGGCTATCTGCAGTGCTGTGACACCTGTCCTGCTGCCTGGCTATCTGCAGTGCTGTGACACCTGTCTTGCTGCCTGGCTATCCGCAGTGCTGTGACACCTGTTCAGCTGTCTGGCTATCTGCAGTGCTGTGACACCTGTCCTGCTGTCTGGCTATCTGCAGTGCTGTGACACCTGTCCTGCTGCCTGGCTATCTGCAGTGCTGTGACACCTGTCCTGCTGCCTGGCTATCTGCAGTGCTGTGACACCTGTCTTGCTGCCTGGCTATCCGCAGTGCTGTGACACCTGTTCAGCTGTCTGGCTATCTGCAGTGCTGTGACACCTGTCCTGCTGCCTGGCTATCTGCTGTGCTGTGACACCTGTCCTGCTGCCTGGCTATCTGCAGTGCTGTGACACCTGTCCATCTGCCTGGCTATCTGCAGTGCTGTGACATCTGTCCATCTGCCTGGCTATCTGCAGTGCTGTGACACCTGTCCATCTGCCTGGCTATCTGCAGTGCTGTGACATCTGTCCATCTGCTTGGCTATCTGCAGTGCTGTGACACCTGTCTTGCTGCCTGGCTATCTGCAGCGCTGTGACACCTGTCCTGCTGCCTGGCTATCTGCAGTGCTGTGACACCTGTCCTGCTGCCTGGCTATCTGCAGTGCTGTGACACCTGTCCTGCTGCCTGGCTATCTGCAGTGATGTGACACCTGTCCTGTTGCCTGGCTATCTGCAGTGCTGTGACACCTGTCCTGTTGCCTGGCTATCTGCAGTGCTGTGACACCTGTCCTGCTGCCTGGCTATCTGCAGTGCTGTGACACCTGTCCTGCTGCCTGGCTATCTGCAGTGCTGTGACACCTGTTCAGCTGCCTGGCTATCTGCAGTGCTGTGACACCTGTCATGCTGTCTGGCTATCTGCAGTGCTGTGACACCTGTTCAGCTGCCTGGCTATCTGCATTGCTGTGAAACGTGTCCTGATGACTGTATATCTGCATTACTGTGACACCTTTCCTGCAATCTTACTATCTGCTCTGCTGGGCTGGGTCATCTGGCAGTAGCGAGTTTCCAATCTTGTAGGGTGCTTTGGAAAAAAGTACTTCCTGCAAAGATTCTAAGCTCAAAACAGAGACCTCCGTATTTCTGCAGTTTGTTAACATTGTATTCTTCCTTGTCCCTATCCCCTGTACAGAACTACAGAATATGTTGGCGCAATACAAATAAAAGTTAATAATAAAAATAATAAATAATAATAATCTGGCTACCTGTCCTGCTACCTGGCCCATAGATTATAAAGAGCTAATATAAGGTGCTAAGCCCGGGGTACTCACCACAGCAGGGTACATCTTCATCTGTGGATGACCTGTGATGATCCTCCGCTGACTGCTTTTTCTTAGAAAAACTGATAATTCGGTTGATCTTCTTTCCAGCAGCCCTGCTCATTGTGCCTTTCAACTCTGCCAAACCACCTTTCCTACATTTCCCTGAGGGCACCAAGAAGCAGTGTCTATTATAGTTCTCATATATAGATTTGGGTAATACTTCAGCTTCATTTCCAATCCTTATTAATAACAATACTATACACAGGTTGATTTGCAAAAAAATATCTATTAGGAAAGTAATTCCTTTTCATACTTTATTTTTACATTTCTATGTAACATAAATCAAGATAGTAAATATTAATGCATTGTAAAATGTAATTATACACAGAATAAAGGCAATGATAAAATATGCTCCAGCCAGAGGTTTGTGAAATAATTCCTTTTCCTCCAGTCTTGTAGGGGAAAGCTGTTCTGGTATTACATTAGATGTCTTACCATTGACTCTGTTCTCTTTCCCACTGCTGGGTGAGCTGTTGTCCCCATTGGCAGCACTATCAGAGTCTGATGTCTTGTCATGGGACAGTCTCTGGTGGGAAAATAAAAGCAAGAAAGGTAAGTAGAACGGAAAATAAATAATGCTTTTTCATTCTATAGATATTGTTTTACAATCCTGATTGTAACTGTTACCTCCTTAACAGATCTCGCCTTCCCTGTCTTCTACCTTCAGATGAACAGAATTTCAGGGATGGAGGATCTTTTCATGTAATTTATCCTTAAAATAATTAATTTTCAAGCTCAGTTATCTAACACTTCCATAGCTTTGAGCTGTAACTTTTTTTTTAAAGATATACTTTGCATCTCAGCAATTACTGAGGGCTTTGCTACTTGATGGCAGAACAACTCTTAGTAGGGTAACTCCCATGTCAGGCTACATGGCTTTTATGCTCATGGCTTACATAGCTGCTAATGTTCATGCTCATGCAAAGTTTATCTCAAACAACTGTTGTCCTTTAAGACCAGCACAGAATGGCTATAAACCTGAACAGCCTTATTAAATTGCAATTCGGCCAATTGAATAGGGCTCTATATAAGCACATGGCATATTTTATTACAGAAGTTTTTAGTTAGTGAAGACCTTGCTTTTGGATAGAAGTTCACCAACTAAAAACTTCTGTAAAATAATATGCTATGTGCTTATATAGAGCCCTATTCAATTGGCTGAATTGCAATTTAATAAGTCTGTATATTCCAAGCATTTCCCAGAGCATTCACTAGATCTCAAGTGCTTATTAAACAAGTGTGCTTTTCCTCCTTTCCATGATTTATCCCTCACCTTGTCCAGATCCAGTTTTTGTCTGAGCGCCGGGGAGTTTGGCAAAGTCAGAATATTGGGACTGCTAACCTCCTTGATGACCTGTACAGGGAGAAGTATCACATGTAACTCACCAGTCTTTGCAAAATGAACATATACTATTACATCTGCTTTATTATGTGACGTCACAGGTGATCACAGTTTTCTCGTGGAAAAGAGCAAGAAGATGGAAAAGCTTGCTAGCAATTACATAAAATGGACCGTAATTAGATTAATATACAATTTATATCATTGGATATACATTATATTGACATTAAATACTACTACCTAAGAAAAAAATGGTGTACTAGACATTCTGCATTCATTAATAAGACAAAGTCTAGTTAAAGGCATATATATATATATATATATGTTAAAATGTTGAGCCTGACTAAGAGAATAAGTCATACATGTTGATCCATGATACATTGTTTGAAGTTGTATGTGTAGGATGGTCATTTGTATTCCTGAAGAGCTATAATTACATGAACGATGCAATGAGTCTGCTTTTGGGCCAGTGAGAGGGAATTTCAATTTCAATATTATTCAGTTATCAAAAAAAAGGTTCTGGATTTCTGCCATTTCCCTCTTCCACCACCCATAACTCCACTGACCACTGATAACTACAAACACACACCCTCATCACCAGCTCTCAGGATGCAATGTAACAAAATAGATTCTTGTACTTCAAATTTTCCGCCAACATGTCCATGGCTTATGTAGCTGCTAATATTGGTAGTTTGGTACCAAGTGCCCCTTTTTCTTGAATGACAGTGGCCCTTTAAATATATTACAACATCCTATAATACAACTAGAGAGCAGAGAGTTCATGTCCAAGTGTGGCTCCTCACCCGCATCCATTCCTCCGCCTGCTCCCCACTCTGCACAGCCAGAACCAGGATCTCTGCATTGGGGAGGCAGAATCGCAGCTCGTGCTTCTTTCTACGACCATCTTTAGGAACATATATAACACTGCACAGTGGCAAAGGGATCTCCAGGTGTGGCTGCTGGTCCTTGGAGCTCTTATAACACTGGTGAGATAAGGGTAATCAGAGGGGGATTTACATACATGTACAGAAAAAAGCAGAGGAATGCAACTAGATAACAATAAAAAGAAAGAACAAATAAATAAAAGAAAGACAATACATATGTGGAAATGTGTATGGAAATGTGTATGTTTTTGTGATATCACAAATTTTAATGTAATCATGTAAATTATTGTAACTGCATTTTTTTTAAATCTGCTAAATATTTAAATACTAGAACACATTCACCCCACCTATGCATTTTAAATAAAGTATTTTTTCAGTACATTATTAGTTATTTATTCACTAGAGAGTATGTAAATGACAATTTTCCTCAGTTATTACCCAGCAGGCCTAGAAGAGTGAATCTAGGATATTCTTTCTGATAGATTAAACATTTTGCTTTTGTGAGATGTAATATATGATAAATTCTTCGTGCCTGCTTCCGGAGTATAACAAATACACAGCTCTGTTTCCAGACTGTTGAATCCAGATCAATAACACTGAAGATAACTTATATGTCATATTATTATACTGTACATTATTACATTTCTTATAGGTGGCTGTATATATTTTAAGGCATGACAGAAAGCTTTATACTATTTTTAACAATGGATGTACCCACACAATACTCATTTCTTACCAGAAGTTTATTATCTCTAATCAATGTCAGTTGTTTGGCCCACTGTCCAAATCGCTTCTTGCGTAAAAGAAAAGCACAGATCCTGCTGTCCTTCACCAGATGTAGAGAGGCCTCCTGTGAAGGCCATTGGTGCATCTGTCGCTGAGCTTTACCTTCCTCGTCTTCCTCATCGTACGACTCATATGAGCTGCTCAGGCCGTCTGACTCATTGTCTGCAACAAACAGTTAAGGATGTACAAAAAAACAACTTAAATAAGTACGTAAAAGATGTAAATAAAAAAGTAGCACATAAACTTGTGGAAAAGCATAGAAGTGAATACTAATGGAAAAGGGGAGGATAGAACAGATATCATTTGAATTGGGGCACACCCTGTTCTGATCTCAATTAAATGGGCAAAAACATTTAAAATATAACTTTATTGAATAAATTAAAATCCTTGTTAATAAAAATAAAGAGAGACACAGTCAGACCGACTATTGGAATATAATAAAAAATCTCTATTAATTAAAAAAAAATAATCAGCATATATTATAAACACTTAAAAGTATTGGTGCAGACCATATAGAAAGTGACAAACAAACATATATATGTACCAGTAAAAAGTGACTGGTGCAAAAGTTAAGGTGCTGAGTGCTAAAAGTGCTGCAGTAAGGTGCTGAGTATTTGCTCTTAACTGGCAACATAAATGGTTACAAAGATCTATACCAGTATAAAATGAGCATTGGTATAAATATGAGCTTTATTGCTTGTATTGAAATGCTGTATATAAAGTTGTCTCAATAGAGAATAATTCCTCTTTCAAATTCCTCCCATTAGTGAAGTGAACACTATGGCCCTCATTCAATTGTGATTTGGCCAATTGAATAGGACTCTATGGGCCTCATTCTATTATCGGCCGTAAATCAGCCGTAAGGCTGCGATTCCTTGCGAGGGTTCAGTTAACTCGCGATTCTATTATACGGCCCCGCAAGGATCTCCTTTTACGGCCGGCCGCATATCTTGGAACCGGCCGTAATCTGTGAAATATAAAAACACAAAAATAAATTCAAGCCTGCACTGTACAGCTCTGTAAATGCTAGGGATCATATTGGGGGACATGAGGATTAAAAGGAACCCACTCTCAAGCTTGCACATCAGCCCAAACCCAAGTTCAAATTAACTGTTTATTTTCCGGCTGCGGCGTGGGCGTGTCTGAGGTGCTCCAAGCACTCTGGACTTTTTACATGGATATTTTACGGATATTAAAAATAAAATATTTTACGGATTTGAGTACAGGATAATTATGTGCTATTTTTTCTAACACCTAAAATCCCTTTATAGTCTTCTCAAAGTGCAGGATGGCTTTATTTGGGCTATTTTATGTGCTTAATTGGTGCTAGCGGGACCTCTTTCCTGCAAGTAAGCTGCGGCTCGCTTTTAGCCTTGCAGAGAGGTTTCCCGGAGCAATTGAATTGCAAATCTCTTGCGGCCGTTTTAGATCAAAGGCTTTCCTCCGGCGCGAGCGGCCGCAAGAGATAGCAAGGCACCGGCCGCAAGCCTGCCGGAATCCCCGGCCGGAGGGGAATAGAATAGCAGAATAGCTTGCGGCCGGTCCTTGCGGCCCCGCAACGGCTGCGGCCGCTAATAGAATGAGGCCCTATATAAGCACATAGCATATTTTTTTTAAAGAAGTTTTTAGTTAGTAAACATCTATCCAAAAGCAAGGTTTTCCCTAACTAAAAACTTTTTAAAAAAAAATACGTTATGTGCTTATATAGAGTCCTATTCAATTGGCCAAATCACAATTGAATGAGGCCCTAAATGAAAACAATATGTTTCTAGTTAAAGGGCCAGTTTAGTGGTCTTATAAAGGGATCTCCAAAGAATAGTTAAGTATGTCTTGATAAGAAAAAAACTTTATTAAGCTTTTACTGTGCATTTAAACAACAAATTACTTTTTTTGTATATAATGCTCCCAAGCAGTATAAGCTCCAGATCTCTCTATCCTCTGATTGGTATTTTGTCTCTGGAGTGGGACCTGAGCACGGAGCAGCTCCACATTAAAAAATGTTTTAAACCAGTTTGTAAATCACACATTAGTAGCAGGCAGTAGTGTAACATGAGCTGCTAGCAATGTATACAAATACACTTTCTTGTCATCTCCCACTATCATACTACAAGTGCAGTATGGATGTTTGGAGAGGTTTCTCCTCTGCATGGCTCCCAAACCAGACACAATACATCATTTAGGGGATGGAGAGAGAATACTGCAGGGGGCATGATTACAAAAAATAGTAATTTATCATTTAAATGCAGTAAAAGCTTAATAAAGGAATTTCTGATCAATCCCAACCTAACTATTCTTTAGAGAGGCCTTTCTAACACTAAAGTGGTCCTTTAACAGAATAAAATAAGCTGAGTTTGTTTCTTAATAGGTTTACACTAATATCTGAAAAATATACATCAGATACCATACATCAGCCAAGGGAGGTGAAGACCTGTAGCGATCTTTACTGTTAGTACTTACAAGAGTGTTTCTGTTCCCCATTGATGTGAGTCAATGGATAATTATTATCTGCTTCTTCATAATACCCATCTTCTATTGAGTTGGGAGGACTTGAGCTATCTGCAATAGAGAGAAGCACAGATCAAGGAAAGGAAGACAGAACATGACAAGGAGTCTAGACAGATGTAAGATAAATTATACAAATATATAAGTCTGTGCATCAAAATGGCAGGAGGTCACTTACTGCGTGATGTGATGTACTCTGTAAACTTCCCTGGCCCCAGAGGCACAGCCTCCTCGTAATAATCTTCTGGTGGTGGAGTTGTTGGAAGAGGAGGTGGGGGGGCAGATGGTGGGGGTGGTGGCTCACATGATGGGCTCTCACTAGTCTCTCTGTATTCTTCCTGCATGTCCCGTAAATCTTGCAGGTCACAGTCTGTAGAGAGCAGGTATGGTAATGCATACAAGCAGACACTCACAAGTATCTATACAACGAATGGCTGTACATACATTATCTCTATCAAAATATATCACATTTAACTAAAAGGTAAACTAAAACAACATTGAATTCAGGCGAGTACTCCCAGAGCATCTCCAGAAGGTCTTGTACAAATGAGTAGTGTGAGACTGCATTGTTGGGGTGCAGAAGGCAAAATAATTATATGATCAGAGCTGTGTAAATTAAATATTAAAGCATATGCATAGACATGACAGACATGGTAACTTACCAAATTCTTCAAAAAGTGATTCCACAAAGCTGGTGCCATTGTGATAGGTAGCTGTGTTCATATACTGAAAATCCAAGTCATCACCTAGGGAATGACAAGAGCAGAATGTTACGGGTAACAATCTGAACAAGACCAGTGCATGAATGGCAGAATAACTGTACAAGATGAACTACACAATTAACACCTCTAGGGGGCACCAATCTACTTTTAATTAGCATCAATATGTCATGCAAGCAATGTGAAAGCTTTTCATATATTGTATGAACTTCATATAATTCTTCTTTCGGAGAAACTTACTGATTAAGTGCATAGTTGGTTCTATAGTTCTGGATTTAATTTATGGAGAGCTTTTATAATGATCTACTATTAGGATCTCTTAACTCATCAGCTTATGTGCCCCAACAACAGCACTGCAGTTAGCACTTTGTACTCTAGAGGGCAGACATTTACAAGGTATATATATATATATATATATATGTAAATTGTGTTTAGCGACAATTTGACATCTTGATGTAGTGTCTGTATTATAGGTTGATGATGACCTACATAGGATCCAAAAATGTACAATGTGTACACACATGCTGTGTAGGCCAAGTTCACACGTGTTATGAACATTATTAGCTAGGGAGGCAGTATGCTGTGAGGTGAGCTATTTAATTTGAAAATACAGACATGAATGTCTATGACACACTCTGTTTCTATATGTACTGCTGTATTGTTTCCAATGTAGGTGGTATAATGTGATATCATGTGATTTGTAAATGTCTGGCATGATTTAATACTGAAGTATGCAGCCTCCAACTGATATCTATTAAAGGGGCAGTACTGCTTAGTATAAGCTGCTCCTATATAACAGAGTACACTTCTAAACATGCAAATGTGTATGTAACACTAAAAAAGGATATGATGTCATGTGAAAGCACATAGGAGAAATGAGGCAATATGGTAAGTATTTGAATTCACGGCTGGGTTCTGATTGACTTATTTTCTACAGTGCATATATATTGAATTATTAAAAGCCAAAATACATACATACAACGTAGGCCATTTATGTTTAGGTTGTACTGTGTGTGTAAGACGTGTGTCTATATCAGATATGTACAGCTCTTAGTAAACACCAGTAAAGCAGTAGTTGTGTTGATCACTGTAGTTGCGCCAGTTATACCTTACCAGGTGGGGATTGCAGTTGGCGCAGGATGCTACACACTGCGCTTTGTTTCTCTCTAGTAGTAGCACTTAGGAACTCGTGGTCCAGCAGCTTGAGAAGAACATTGAGCTCAGGCAATAACTGATCCAGAACTAAGAGAAAGATACAAGGGCAGTGTTACAGGCATAGATCTACACCTCAGCACAAGGACACAATAACCTACAACATGGGGCTCATTAAAGGAACATGGAATTCATTTTTCTTGCATGCATCTAAGAGAGTGTGTTTTACACATTATTATAGTGTATTTTTCATTTTAAAATATTTAGTAGAACTTGTTCAAGCTTACTGGAATCTAAGAGTAAATGTCTCAGTGTTATAGAGCATGCATGACTCAGGATCACATTGGCAGACACGTATGACTACTACAGCTACATTGCTGCACATTGGCAGACACGTATGACTCCTACAGCTACATTGCTGCACATTGGCTGGCACGTATGACTCCTACAGCTACATTGCTGCACATTGGCTGACACGTATGACTACTACAGCTACATTGCTGCACATTGGCTGACACGTACGACTACTACAGCTACATTGCTGCACATTGGCTGACACGTACGACTACTACAGCTACATTGCTGCACATTGGCTGACACGTACGACTCCTACAGCTACATTGCTGCACATTGGCTGACACGTACGACTCCTACAGCTACATTGCTGCACATTGGCTGACACGTATGACTCCTACAGCTACATTGCTGCACATTGGCTGACACGTACGACTACTACAGCTACATTGCTGCACATTGGCTGACACGTACGACTACTACAGCTACATTGCTGCACATTGGCTGACACGTACGACTACTACAGCTACATTGCTGCACATTGGCTGACACGTACGACTACTACAGCTACATTGCTGCACATTGGCAGACACGTATGACTACTACAGCTACATTGCTGCACATTGGCAGACACGTATGACTACTACAGCTACATTGCTGCACATTGGCTGACACGTACGACTACTACAGCTACATTGCTGCACATTGGCTGACACGTACGACTACTACAGCTACATTGCTGCACATTGGCTGACACGTACGACTCCTACAGCTACATTGCTGCACATTGGCTGACACGTACGACTCCTACAGCTACATTGCTGCACATTGGCTGACACGTATGACTCCTACAGCTACATTGCTGCACATTGGCTGACACGTACGACTACTACAGCTACATTGCTGCACATTGGCTGACACGTACGACTACTACAGCTACATTGCTGCACATTGGCTGACACGTACGACTACTACAGCTACATTGCTGCACATTGGCTGACACGTACGACTACTACAGCTACATTGCTGCACATTGGCTGACACGTACGACTACTACAGCTACATTGCTGCACATTGGCTGACACGTACGACTACTACAGCTACATTGCTGCACATTGGCTGACACGTACGACTACTACAGCTACATTGCTGCACATTGGCTGACACGTACGACTACTACAGCTACATTGCTGCACATTGGCTGACACGTACGACTACTACAGCTACATTGCTGCACATTGGCTGACACGTACGACTACTACAGCTACATTGCTGCACATTGGCTGACACGTATGACTCCTACAGCTACATTGCTGCACATTGGCTGACACGTATGACTCCTACAGCTACATTGCTGCACATTGGCTGACAGGGACAAGCCGAGCGGAGGGGCGAAGAAGACACAGGGGAGAAAGACATTTGGAGAGGGGGAGGAAGACACAGGTGGCAGGGGGAAGAGACACAGGAGAGGGGGAAGAGACACAGGGGAGAGGGGTGTAAGAAACACAAAGGAGGAGAGAGGGAGAAAGACACAGGGGGAAGGAGGAGAGACACAGGGGAGGGAAGGGAGAAAGACACAGGGGAGGGAAGGAAGAGAGACACAGGGGAGGGAAGGGAGAGAGACACAGGGGAGGGAAGGGAGAGAGACACTGGGAAGGGAAGGGAGAGAGACACAGGGGAGGGAAGGGGGAGAGACACAGGGGAGAGAAGGGGGAGAGACACAAGGGAGGGAGAGGGGGGGAGGGAGAGAAACATTTAAAATGATACCGTCATTTTTGATGGGCAATTTACTAGTATAATAAATATTGAGTATAGTTTTAGTGGACTAGCGGAATATTTAATAGACAAGCCTTTAAAAGGGATGTCATCTAAGTCAAAAACAATAATTACAGCTTAATGGAACTTTTAATTTTAAGTCTAATAATGCACAGTGTGAAAAATCACAAGATTCTACATGAAAAAGAATAGAAAATAAAAACAATGTATTGTATTATAGGAGAAGTAAATGAGAAAGGAAAACATGGCCTTAGGTGAGGTATTAGTAGCATGCCAGGAATCCCATGTCTTTTGTATTAAGCAATGTAAATGTCATAATGTTTGCATGTTTAGTTTACTCTTCCTATGGTACAATAAAATATATATATAAAAATATGTTTACAAATGACGCATTATTTCCATATATTATATGAAAAAAATAATGTTTCTGCCACTATAAACTATAAATATGCTTAAATGTCAAGAGTGCCTTATGTACACATTAAATTACCCTCAGAATATTAATTGAATTCCTGCGTATCTAGACCACACACAAAATATGGTACGATTGGTAGAAAGGCAACTGAAATGCTTCCCCATGAAAACACAGCAAGAGAAGAAAATTCATTTTAAACACAAATATTTAGAGTTAGTATGCGAAAGTATTACTTTACAGAAATAGTAGATTAGTGGAATAGCCTTCCAGAGGACGTGGTAGGATTAAACATAGCTAAGGAATTTAAGCATGCCTGGGATAAGCACAAGACTATCCTAAGGCTTAACTAAGCCAAATGTTTAGGCAGATAAAATGGGCAGAGAAGTTAGTCCTTTTTGGTTCTTATCTACTGTTAAATGTATGTTGTATGTCAAGAGAATTACAGGTGGTCCCCGGGTTAAGGACGATCTCTGATGAATATTAATAATAATAATGATAACAATAATCCACTATAATAGTTATCAGTTGATTGCCAAACATACCCAGAGAATCGCACATGCGCAGGCGTTACTCACAAGCTGATCGACAAATAAACCCGGAGGGAGGCAGAGAGAGAGGGAGGGAGGAGGAGAGAGAGGGCATACAGTGCGCAGAGAGAGATAGAAAGCAGAGAGAGAGCGCATACACAAAGAGAGGGCGCATAAAGAGAGAGAGAGGGCACTGTAATTTATGACGGGCAAGTTACTAGTAATAATAATAATAACAATATTATAACAACTTATATGTGGTAATAATAATATAGTGTAATAATAATAATAATAATACCCCTGAACTGTAATAATAAGTTACAGAAAATATTGTGTTCTTTCTTTTAATTCAAACAAACAGAACATAAAAAACATCTTATACAAAACGCCTTGGGAGCTCATTTTTAAGTATGGCTCGTTCTTAAGTATGGCTCGTTCTTAAGTATGGGTCGTTCTTAAGTATGGGTCGTTCTTAAGTATGGGTCGTCTGTAAGTTTGGGTTGTCTGTAAGTTTGGGTCGTCTGTAAGTTTGGGTCGTCTATCACCCCGGGACCGCCAATTAGCAGTGATTACATTACAGTTGAGGATTATGGGTAGTGACATGCAAAACATGCCACCTTTGTACCTTTATTCTGTAATTATATGTATGCTCATCTCAGGCAGCACCTAAGGCATATACATAGTTATGGAGAATATCTATATTTCTATGTCTAGATTGGGAGTAGGGACTCAGGGCCTGGTTGTGATCTATTCCAGGCCAGTGGAATGTGTAAAATGTGAAGTGATCCTTTAGTATTTGAGTAGTAATGTGAGCAGGTCTGGGAGCAGGGATGGCTGTGGATCTTATCTCAGCTATTCCAATATGGCACAACATCAAGGCTGGGGTTACTTATACAGTATGATTAATAATATCTGGGCTGTCAGGCGGCTGTAGCCACTTACTATGAAGGCCCAGCACGGAGGTTAGTGAATACATTACATATTCATTCTTACTGTTACCAACTCCCCTGTACTGTGCTGCTGAGCATGTCAATAAACAGTAACATAGGACATAAGGTAAACTGGATTTCTGTCCTATATTCCATTTATGCATCTCTCTAAGGATCATGAAACGCTTCTGGATTTCACTAGGAATATAATAAACCTATGTATCTATTTACTTTTATGTACTTTATTTATTAAAAAGTGCTTAAAAGCTTTTTCCTGCCTAAAATCTTATAAAGTGTACTTGTTTGGGTCGGCACTTTGTAGCTCATGCAGCTCTTGAATACATTGTGCAGTGTTTCACATTAGACTGTCAGTGACCTCTTTCAAGCAGCATGTTGGAGAATGTTGCTACTGATTGGTTACTATGAGACACTGCACAACCCGTACTTAGAAGTACAATGTCTTTGTGAGCTGCAGAGGGACAAAACCAACTAGGAACTCATTTAGGATTTTCAATATAAGAGGGCTTGTGCTCAGTTACAACCTGGGAGCGATATTCAATGTTATAGTACAATGTTATACAAGGACAGTATAAAAATAACAATATCTCAATATAACTGAAGGCTGCAATAATCCCAATTATGTGACGATAAATGAAAATATAACATGCAGCTTAAAATATTTTAATTCATATCTTCTTATTCAGGATAAGAATTCTGTTCCTGCAAAATAGGATGTGAGGCTGTCCCTAGAGAAGCTGTAAAATCTATTTAAAACAATATGGTTTATAGATTTACACAATACTAAATATGACATAACTGCCAATAGTTTTGTGATACTATACAATACGATCATTAGTAATTGTCGTATTCATTGCATAGTGCAGGAAGTGACAGCCCCAGTTTCCCACCTCTTTTCCTGGCACAGCTATTTGCACTTTGCTGCAGAATGTGACATACAATGAGGAGGCGATTCCTGAGGAACACCCATTGTACAGGGCAAATTTCCCAGGACATGAAACTAATGGATCTCCCAACTGAGTCCTCCTAGTAAACTCTGTTCCCAACATACATATAATAATCTCCAGGGACACTATGATGTAACTGACCTTATAATGTACAAGTGAAATTAGCATCTATTTTAAATCAACAATTGGCATATCCTGTTTCAGCACAAGCCATGTCTGGGCTCCTCACTGTGCAGGGGACTTCACATTCCATAATGCCTTGCTGCACAAACCGCCATCAAAGATTGATACAATGTTATAGCTGCCTGTGATTGGCCAAAATAAATTATGAATGTTATGCTCATTTTAGCAGGAGTTTCCAAGAGTGTGAATGCTCAAAATCAACTGCTTGCAAACTCAAGAGATTTAGCAAACTTTGGGGTAAGTTTAATAATGTTTATTTGGTTAATTATTCATGCAAATAGTTTTTTCATACACTACTGATTATACTCTATCAGATGCATTCATAATCCATGAAACTTAAATATCCCTTTAAAGCCACTACCACTTAGAATTTTTAATTGCAAACAACAAATAATTGCATTTATTTTGTACTGTGCATTTCTTAAATCAGTTGGACGTTTGCTGTGTCAGTGAACTTTCTGTTTGGTCCCCTGCCTGAAATCACAAACACACACAAGTAGCATATACAGTGTCAATGTGTAAACTACACATTTCAGCAATTTAAAGAGACATGCGACTAATTAGCAACAAGGTGCCAGTTGCCAGATGCAGATGAAGGGTTAATGCTATACAAACATTCCTCTGGGATCAGACTGGTCTGACAAACAATACTGGGAAAAACTAGATTAAAAACTTCTGAAAGTCAACAAAGCCTCAGACAGCGGGGGGCTGGGTGTGTATGGGGGGCACCTCGGTTTGTAGGACACCCTCTCTTTCTCCATATGTTTATTTCCTCCCAGACTTCTCATGATTGTGCACCTCCAGCCTGACATCCATTCAGTGCAGGGCCTTCCCACTCAGCCTTTTCTTCTCACCGTTTCTTCCTTCCTCCCTCACATTCTCCATCCCTCATTTCAGTCTTTCCTCTCTTTGTTTCTGCTTCTATTCCCTCTTTAATCTCCATTTTTGAGATGAATAATAAAACATAATAGTGTGCAAAATGTTTTTAGACAGAAAAATATTAACACAGGCTTTAAAGGGACGCTATCACCTCAACAGGAAGTTGATTTAATGTTAAAGAAAATTAAAAAGCTGTACATTGTACTAGCAGTATTTCTCTCTAGTAAATAATTTCTGAAATATTTAAAATTGATTTTGCAGATCCTGTTTGCTAATGTGCGGATAAGTGTGCGGCTCAGTATGCTAAAGTTGCGGCTCAGTATGCTAATGTGCGACTCAGTGTGCTAAGGTGCGGCTCAGCTTGCTAATGTGCAGCTCAGTAATGTGCGGCTCAGTAATGTGCGGCTCAGCATGCTAATGTGCAGCTCAGTAATGTGCGGCACAGTAATGTGCGGCTCAGTATGCTAATGTGCAGCTCAGTAATGTGCGGCTCAGTATGCTAATGTGCAGCTCAGTAATGTGCGGCTCAGTAATGTGCGGCTCAGCATGCTAATGTGCAGCTCAGTAATGTGCGGCACAGTAATGTGCGGCTCAGCATGCTAATGTGCAGCTCAGTAATGTGCGGCTCAGTATGCTAATGTGAGGCTCAGCATGCTAATGTGCAGCTCAGTAATGTGCGGCTCAGCATGCTAATGTGCAGCTCAGTAATGTGCGGCTCAGTATGCTAATGTGAGGCTCAGCATGCTAATGTGCAGCTCAGTAATGTGCGGCTCAGTATGATAATGTGCAGCTCAGTAATGTGCGTCTCAGTATGCTAATGTGAGGCTCAGTGTGCTAATGTGCAGTTCAGTAATGTGTGGCTCAGCATGCTAATGTGCAGCTCAGTAATGTGCGGCTCAGTATGCTAATGTGCAGCTCAGTAATGTGCGGCTCAACATGCTAATGTGCAGCTCAGTAATGTGCGGCTCAGTATGCTAATGTGAGGCTCAGCATGCTAATGTGCAGCTCAGTAATGTGCGGCTCAGCATGCTAATGTGCAGCTCAGTAATGTGCGGCTCAGTATGCTAATGTGCAGCTCAGTAATGTGCGGCTCAACATGCTAATGTGCAGCTCAGTAATGTGCGGCACAGTAATGTGCGGCTCAGCATGCTAATGTGCAGCTCAGTAATGTGCGGCTCAGTATGCTAATGTGAGGCTCAGCATGCTAATGTGCAGCTCAGTAATGTGCGGCTCAGCATGCTAATGTGCAGCTCAGTAATGTGCGGCTCAGTATGCTAATGTGAGGCTCAGCATGCTAATGTGCAGCTCAGTAATGTGCGGCTCAGTATGATAATGTGCAGCTCAGTAATGTGCGTCTCAGTATGCTAATGTGAGGCTCAGTGTGCTAATGTGCAGTTCAGTAATGTGTGGCTCAGCATGCTAATGTGCAGCTCAGTAATGTGCGGCTCAGTATGCTAATGTGCAGCTCAGTAATGTGCGGCTCAACATGCTAATGTGCAGCTCAGTAATGTGCGGCTCAGTATGCTAATGTGAGGCTCAGCATGCTAATGTGCAGCTCAGTAATGTGCGGCTCAGCATGCTAATGTGCAGCTCAGTAATGTGCGGCTCAGTATGCTAATGTGCAGCTCAGTAATGTGCGGCTCAACATGCTAATGTGCAGCTCAGTAATGTGCGGCTCAGTATGCTAATGTGCCACTCAGTATGCTAATGTGCGACTCGGTATGCTAATGTGAGGCTCAGTGTGCTGTGCGGCTCAGTATGCTAATGTGCGGCTCAGTGTGCCAATGTGTGGCTCAGTGTGCTAATGTGAGGCTCAGCATGCTAATGTCCAGCTCTGTAATGTGCGGCTCAGTGTGCTAATGTGCAGGTCATCATGGTAATGTGAGGATCAGTATGATAATGTGCGGCTCAGTATGCTAATGTGCAACTCAGCATGCTAATGTGAGGCTCAGTATGATAATGGGCGGCTCAGTATGCTAATGTGTGGCTGAATGTACTAATGTGCAGCTCAGTATGCTAATGTGCGGCTCAGTGTGCTAATACTGAGCCTGCTTTCTTGCAGCTTTGTGATATCAGAGAGTGTCTTTGGAAACTAATGAGCTTTCATTAATAAATGCAACATTCCCACTTCTTGTGTCTCCACTTCAGGAAGTAGATAACTGGAAACTAAAATGGTAGCTTCCACAGCAGCACAATTGCATATAAAGAGGACTTCTTTAAAACAGTATGTTCTAAAGGCACTTGAAGTTTATTTAGTGCTGATGTATATCATAAAAAAAACAGAAAATTAAGTGGAAAAAACGAAATTGATGCATATTTTACTGCTTTTAAGAATTTTCGTAAAACAAATGTAAACAAAGCAAATGTCTTATTATGGTAAAAATTTAAAAATAAGGGTATTTTCAACTTTTTGTTATTAAGAAACATCTAAATTAGTGTTGGATATTTGACCTTGAACGTTGATTTTGTTTTTAAGCAGAAATTACTGTTCAGGAGCCGCTTTATCTGCTCTAATTAACTCACACAGTGGGGGGAAGTTAGCAGAAAGAGCATGCCCAGTTGTAATAATAAGAATAAAGATAAGGTTTTAACACTGATATGCTTATCATTACTCCTTTTTTACCAACTGAACATGTTAATTTCTCCCCCCCTGTGAGAGCTATTTAATTACATTAAAGCAGCAAGACAGGCAGAATGATCCTGATAATTAATTTTTTGCCTAAAAATTAATTCATTGTCAATTCTAACACTAATTTAGATTTTTTTTTTTAACAGCCATTTCAAAATATTCTTAATTTTATATAAAGTTGTAATTCCTACAATAATTGGAACCATTGCTCAGTCCTTTTAAACCCAAATAGCCAAGCTCTAGTGCTTCTTTTACACTGCAGGTTCTGAAAGACCCAACAATCACTAGCGTCCTGCATATGGCAATATATTCTATTTGCGGCAATAAAGAAAATGGCATTATTTCCTTTGGTTTCATTAGGCATTGTAACAAAAAGCTAAATTTATCATTACAGTGAAAGAGTATAAAAGCATTTAGAGGGAACTTGTAATTTATGGTCACTTCATGAACAGCATGTCTCTTCATGTCAGCTGTTGCAGCTGAACTTCAGATAAGACACAAGGTAAGTAAAGCGACTCATTCTTGTCGTGGTGAAGGGGCTTGTGTACCTCAATGAAGCTGTGGGCTATATCATGTAGGCTCACCCAAGATGGGCAGGTCATACCAGAGATGTCAGACAAATTGCAGTTCACTGGATAAGGAACTGGCAACCCTCTGCAGTATCTTTGCAAAGAAAACCTTACGGACAAGCACAACCAGACACAAGATGTGACTGGCATGCTGCAGTCCATATGGTCAAGGAGAGTCGACCACGACTGAACCACTAAACAACAACAAAGTAAACTGATCCTGTAAAGATAACACTGCAGAACATTTAAAACAAATATAAAACAGTGAAAAGAGCTTGAAATAAACACATTTTGCAGCTTTCCCATTTGATTCTGATTACTCTACCAGAGCAAAAACCACAAGCTTGGAGTCTTTAAATGTCCCATCTCTTTCCTAGCAATCCTCTGAATACTGTGGGGGTTTCTCATTACCATGAGTGGGGGGTTCTGCATATTCAGGGACTCCAATGTCTCATATTTATATTATGCTTTCGAGGACTAGAAAAGTTAATGCGAGAAATGATTTAAAAAAATTAAAAGTCTTTAATTTAATAAATATAAAATGCACAGTTACAAACAATGCTATTAAAAACGCCTCTATCTGTCATGCTTGAGCTTCCTAATCCTTCCTGTTTTACAAGATAGATAAACATATAATGTTCTCTGTTTCTAAAAGTAAAAAGACATATTCACTGTATTAAGTGAAGTTGGTCTCCGTTTCTAAGGTTCGACAAGACAGAGAAGCTCTTATAAGGTGAAGTTCTTATGAATTCTTATAAATTTATATAAATTATTTTTTTTATCTTTCCAAAAATGTTATGTCTGACATTAATTCTAGTTCTTAATGCTGTAAATATGGGTCTTCAGGGTCCCTTTTAAAGCACATTGAATAACCTTAAACAGGTTACACACGTCTGTTTAAACATGAGGTTTATGGTCTGCTTGTACTAACACAGTATGACTGCCGTCCAGCCGGTAAGGAGGGACATCTCCCCATGCTCATATCAGACTTGACTAATTAGCTGTGTCACTTCCTTAGTGTCGGCAGTGATATATGTAACATGTTGTATCCAGTCACTGTTAGGAAACAATGGTCCTGGGTAGACTAGGGTGGGCATAAGACAGCCTTCTTTTTTAATTAATGTCATGGATCCATTAACCTAAAGCTTTCCAAACTAAACCACAAAATAATGTGCAAGACAATGCAGCATTCAGAACCACATGGAGAGAATACCTTAGTGTCATAATACAATATATATATTTATGCTAGTGCAAGGTTTCATGTCCTAAGTAATTCAGATTTGTGCACCCCACTTTCAGCTCTTCCTTTCCCCTTTCTGTATCTCAAATCATAACTTTATGTATATTTATGTTACATAGTTACATAGTAATTAAGGTTGAAAAAAGACTTTCAGTCTGCCAAGTTCAATCTTTTAAGATCTCCTCTGATCTGCATGTATAAGCATGGTATGTCAGAAGTGTCAAGAACACTTACAGATAGTAATACCACTGCGTATAGACATTTCTGTGCATATACAAACACAATGTACTGCATCTATGTGGGCCTAGGTTGTTTCTATAACTAACATTCTGCTTTTGACTATTAATACACTTATTTTTTTCCTGTTTTGTACTTTTCTGTCAAATTATGTTTCTTCCTCTCCTAAATAACATTTTACAAACTTCATAACTTTTTATCAAAAATGTATTCTTTCAAATGTATTTCTTCTTTTTGAATGAGAACCATATTGGGCAACAATACTATTTCAAATATTTTATTATGACAAACCCAACAAGACCCAAAGCCATTAAAACTGATTAAAACATCCTGATTAATTTCCATATTGGGACTTTTAGTGGAGTGGGAACTTGCTGAGCTCAAAATACTATGCTGACAACTGGTGGGGATGTTTTCAGTTCCAACTAAACCACAGTCTATAAGGGTAATATTCCATTTCAAGGTTAAGGCCACCCGTACGTTAACTCTGAAACTATAAAATATTTTTAGAAATACCCAGTCTACGGAAGCTGAAACAGAAACGTGTGTAGAACAAAGTCCTAGGCCTGGGCCTAGGCAGAAGCACATCACTGGGTAAAACCCAAGAAAACTGGCCTGTATGAGTTACTTGCAACATATTGTCCTTTGCATTTCTTGTCTTCTCCGCACTCCACCTACAAGTATTTGGTTTATGAGGTATTCAGAAGGTTTGTGTTTGTTTTGCCAATTACTCCAGACATACCTAGATGTCTTTGTGAATCTTGTAACACGGATGTCTTGTCTGTTTGAATAGACACAAGAGGAGATTAAAATCTGAGGCTTTTGGGAATGCGAACCAAACCATTGGAGCAGTGTGTATATGTAGATGTGATGCAAGGTTTAGTGCTCTAATCCCCTCTTTTTCTAGAACAAAGACAAAACTATTGTATACTGTATCATGGTTTGAGATCACTTTGTTAATTTAATTAGTTGTGTCACTTCCATAGTCTAACAGTGTTCAAGGTTATCCGGGGTTCCATTTAATATGCCCAAGGGTTCCCCTCTTACTCCAAAAAGTTCTATACTTTGTGCAAAGTTTGGAGTAACCCTGAAGCACCAGTGGAAAGAGGTTATGAGTTATGACATTATTTTGAGGCCTGCTTGAAGTTTTAAGGCCTTACAGGTGGTACAGGTGAGGGGCATGAAAGTTCTACATGAGCCAATTGGAATTCTTGGCTTTTTTACCACTTCAGGAGCCCAAAACTAGGATTTCAAGAGTGAACGTTATAGCAGTTAAAATTATTAATAGGCAAATGCCAAGAAGTGGGGAATTGAAAAATCCACTAGGCTAAAACAAGGTGCAGCCATATTAAAATGTATACTTTTGTAAAGATGTAACAAAGAGAAGACCGGTGACTGGTTTCTCTGGCGATCCTTAGTGATTTTTTTCACTTGATCTTTGTGTATACATTGCAGTGGCACCTCAGTGTTCATGACTTAGTCTGGTTATCTGTCTGAAGCCTTCAGTATGAAATCTGTCTGTGGCAGTTATGGATGACACAATGTAGGTCATTCCCCAGATTTGCTACTGTGCTGGATCTAAGTTGGATATCTAACCCCCACCTCACAAACACTGCCCTTCCTGCCACCACCCCCTCCAAACACATCAGCAGCTAATGCACATCTATCTATGAGGCCCTTCTGTTTCCTTCCAGCTAGCCGAAGCCAAGTGAAACAGTGACTGCAGCTAAACTCAGCACTTTTCACAGAGGGGAGTCACCAAACTGTACTCTAGGCTTGGACTCTGGCACATAGACTGACAAATTTATCAATGAACATGTTTCCCTTACACAGGGAAACAAAATGCATGAGAAAAAAACTAAACGGAAAGGCTCATTAGCAGGCGTGCCTCCATGTCACTGTACTGTCAGTGTGTAACATTACAAACCTGAGGTCCAGTCAGTATGCTAGGCCTGTTTATTACTGGGCACTGGTTATATGTGAGGGCACTGAAGTAAAGGCTCTGAAAATCAGCATTAGTGGTTTTAATAAAGTTACTCAAACTATACAACTTTAGTGGTGGTACTTAAGGCATTGTTTCGCTTTTCTAAACATCAAAAATACAACTTGATTAACCAAATGCAAATTTTATATATGCTCATTTCACAGAGCTTTACATGTTCATTAATATTGGAACTGAAACTACAACTGAGGCGTAATGAAATACTTAAAGGGAAAATTAAAAGTATGTGCTACTGAAGAACTAGACTTGATGCGTGCCATGCTAGTGAGGAAAAATATCTAAGATACAGGTAGTCTCCCTTTCTTTTATTGATACCTTGTCTAAAGACTTGAAATGTTTCAACAGACATTCGTGAGTCAATATCCAAAGCCCTTTCCCCAAATAAGCAAACACAAAGTGGAAGTTTGTAAAAAAAAATGTCGACATATAAAGATGCAGCAAACACACAGAAATAAGACAGACACAAGATGATAAACATGCAATCCTTTCTTGTCGCACTCCCAAATTCATACACCTTCACTCCTGTTACTCCTGGCCAGGGGTAGGCATGTTCAGTCCTGGAGAGCCACACACAGGCCTGGATTTTAGGATTTAATTTCTGTGAACAGGTGAGCCAATCATGATAACAAAAGAAGCGATAGTCTTGCCTGTCCTGGCACTTCAGGGTCAAACTTGCCTACCCCTGCTCTGGACTCTCTTACCCATTCTGCACTTCTGTGTTTCTGCTATACTAATGCATTTTTTTCAACCTTTCATCCAAATTTCTTCAAACTTTCTGTGACTTCTGGCATGTACCCATTTACTTTCAGTCCCAGATCATCACCCACCCTAGAGAATCCCTTATATGACCAGGCATCTGTAACTATTGTCCTTTGTCCCTTCCCTTTTGAACCTCTAAACTACTGAACCTCTACTTTACAACCTGCTTAAGCCATTTCCTCTCTTCTAACACTTACATGACCTTTTCTAATAAGACTTCCTCTCCAAACTATTCCTTAAGACCTAGTTCAGTAAAGTGACAAATGACTCACTCACAGCCAAGTCCAAGGAACTGGAAGCCAATTGCTTTTTTGGTGAAGTAGTAGGTTCACACATTATCCTGAAATCTTAACCATCTAAATTAAAATTATGACCACTTGCATTCCACCTTTATTGAAAGAGGTTTCCTTTTTGAACTTCCACTTAATCTATTTAAAATGTAACCTCTTCCTTTGTGTGATCCTAACTTTTCTTAAACGTTTTGCTTCCTACGAACAGTAATATTCTCCTTATTTGCACATTACACTAAAAATGATGCATGGATGCAGAGATTGGTGCTTATATTGATACCAGGAGCTAGCAACCAAAAACAAAAATGAACATTGAGCTAACTGATATTTTAATGGAAGGGACTTGTACTATCTAATAGGAGCAGCTGGGCCATTGCCACCAAGATAGGTTATTTATGAATATGTGTCAGCCAGCAGAAGGCTAGAATGAAGACCTGGGTTACTGGAAAACAGGAAGACCTTAGTCTACTGAGGTAAAATGAAGAATATATCCCCTGCTTGTTTGTCCAGTTTTCTTGCACATAAGAAATATTACTGCAAGGCAATTCAACACCAGCAAAATCACTATATATAATTAGATTCACCATTATAACTGTGTGAGGCAAATTAATTGTACGCTCTCTCCATAGCACATAAAAAGGCCAAGTGACAAGATATAGTGGATGGAATAGTGCAGCAGAGTTAGGCAGCAGCATGGGGCACAGCAGTTGCTGGATGGATTAAACATTTCCTGCTGGCATGGAGTTCACTTGCTCTGGATTTACTTTGCTGCTAGATCGGATTACCCTGCAGGGAGAATAAACTCCCTTTGAAGTCTTTTGTTTGCAGACCAGCAGATTAATGGCCACAGATAACCAAGCCCCCAAGCATAAGATGAAACAGTTCTCTGGGTCTGCCCATTTGATGCTGGGTAATGACAAGGAGCAGGACAGTATTACTAACCTTACCTA
Source organism: Discoglossus pictus (assembly GCA_027410445.1). Classification (NCBI taxonomy): domain Eukaryota; kingdom Metazoa; phylum Chordata; class Amphibia; order Anura; family Alytidae; genus Discoglossus; species Discoglossus pictus. The sequence goes on along the minus strand of CM050167.1, from coordinate 268,426,318 downwards.
GACTGGGCAGGACTCTTTCTGCCAGACCCGGTATTGACAAGGAATGGCTCTATGGTACACCAAACCACCCAAGAATTGACCTACATGAAAGTGTCAAACAGACGTGATGACACTTGCACATACGTTATAAATATCACAGACCACTGAATCATTTACAGACGCTTTTGTATCAATTACAACTGATAATCAAAACCTACTGCAACAGCTCTGCACTACAGCAGTAAAATGTGTAATGTAGTATTATAAAATACAGTGGAACCTCTATATTCATCGCATCCAATATTCATCACATATTTTTACCAAGAAATTCTCCAACATGCTAAAAATTCTAAAAAAACAAACAAATAACCTGTATAACATACACTCTGCTGTTGAATATTCATACACTTTATGTTTATTCTTTTTGTACATTTCTGTCAAATGTGAAATTATTTTTCTTCCTATACTAAATAACTGTATATAAAGGTTTTAACTTTTTGGCAAAAATGGATTCTTTCAATATCAAATGTATTTCTTCTTTTTAAATAAGACCCATATTGGCAATAATACTATTACAGATATTTTTTCTAAACTTTCCAACCCAACAAGACCCAAAGCCATCAAAGCCTTGTAACTAAACCTACATCGCATCATTAGTTTCTATTATGGGACTTGTAGTGGAGGGAGCGTTTGTTGAGCTCAAAATACTATGCTGACAACTGGTGAGGATGTTTTCAGTTCCAACTAAACCACAGTCTATAAGGGTAATATTCCATTTCAAGTTGAAGGTTAAGGCCACGTTGAAACCCCCAAATATTTTTAGAAATATCCAGTCTGACAAAGTAAAGGGGAGACGGCAATATGTGTAGAACAAAAGCTCCAGTCTTTCTGTAGAGAGGATGCGCATCCCTTATACACAGACAGACACATCGCTGAACTCTGAGCTCATGCCGCCACTTTGCTTAGGGCATATTTAAATTATCAGGTCAACCAGATAGAGCCCCCACTTGTCCACCATGACCCGTTGACCACTGGAGGAAATTAGGAGTGTGTCAGATCTCTTAGCGCAATCAAGGGCAAGCATATTCATACATGCCATGCCTAAGTCCTCCACTGTATCTGTGATGGTGGGGGAGGAGGGGGTAAATCAAAGGACCACGCTAACGCTCTAGCAAGACAAGGTTGTTAATTTAATAATGCACTGATCATTAATACATTTTATATTTACTAATTTGCATAAGCAATATTCATTATTACATTCATTGTCAAAGATTACTATTTGAGTATTTGTCTCCGCCCTGATAATATAATTAAAGGAAGGTATGGTGTCTGGCTGAGAGAGACAGGTCTAAAGGCTCTTAAGAACAATCTGATATAAAATGAATCAATCAATCAATGATAGGCTGCCCAACAGCAAACGTTTGTTGCCAAGGGAAACAGTCTCTAGCTAGTAGACGCCATTGTGTTGGTACAATTTGTCTGATAAATAAAGCCACCTCCCCCTTTGACCTTATAGTGGGTGAATACCAGCAGCAACTGAGTCTCAACTTGGACAGTAAGTTTAATATTAAACATTGCATTTTTTAAATCACAGAATATACCATCTAGCTCATGTTATTAGGGCATTACAGTGGTCATTTAAACGTGAATACTGGGATAGAGAGAAATATACAGTAACTATGAGTTTTAATTAGAGAACATAGCCTGCATTAACAAGGGAACACGATCTCCTACTCCACAAGACAGCGGGGTGCAAAGGAACGCTGTCCTAAGTATGAAAGTAGTTCACTATCATATTAGAGGCACATCTTTACAGAAGGCACAAGGTAACAACAATAACACAATATGACTATTACCACTACAATATTCAGAAACAGGTCCTGTACGTCCTCATGTAGCAAAATGCTGAATAATGTACAGTCTACATATAAGGGAATTGATATTGAAAAAGAAACTTGTTTGAAAGATTTGAGTCTCAGTAAAACAATAATTATGCAGGGAACAGGTCATATATTTTTTTTAAATATACATTTTGATACCTTTGTAAGTGCCTTGAGGCAATCATGTTACTTGTGAAGGCTGCATGTACAAAAGGGGCGTTTACATTTCTGCAGGACTTGCAGTTATTCTTGTGACTGCCTGCTACTGAACATGATTAGGGAAGGGGATAGATATCAAATACTATAAGCAATTGTGAGGGAGAGGTATCAAATACTATAAGCATGTGAGTGCAGGGGATAGGTTTTAAATACTATAAGCATGTGGGGGGAGGGTGTGGTATCAAATACCATAAGCAGGTGTGGAGGAGATATTAAATACTGTAAGCATATGTGGGGGAGGGGAAGGTATCAAATACTATAAACCCTCTTCACCCTCCTCCCCAATGATTGTGGTGCACTACTGTAAGAGGCCGAAGATGAATTAAGTTGGCTTTAGGTCAGGAGTAAGCAGGTTTCTGCTATGGAGGCAAGCAGGGTGTCTCCTACATCCAGGTGGGCGAGGGGTCGGAAAGGCGTTCAAATATATCAAATTACTATTCAAGAAGGTAGTATATTTCCAGATAAAAAAAAATAAGAGGCCGTGAATTGAGAACTGAACATTTATGTATAGTATGCAAAAATACTACTTTACAGAAATGCTGATATATAAGAGGAATGGCTTTCCAGTGGAAGTGGTAGGGGGAACACAGGAAAGAAAGGAGGATAAACATAAGGATATGATGAGGAGCAATTAAGCCAGATTTTGTCAGAAGGTAGAATTGGCAGACAGATAAGCCCTGGTTCTCATGTCATTAAATCTATTTTAATGTTCCTACGTTTCTGTTTGTTGTTTTTTTACCATCCGTCCAACAATCTCTTTTCCAAGTTTGGCCCAATGTTATTTCACAAGGAGGTGCAAGAGTAATTTATATGGTCCATTTTTCTTTGCTGTATAGGAAATGTGGAGGCTACACTTTAGGAGACTGTATGCTTCAGTGAAAGTAGTAGCTAGGGATTGCATACTAAAAATGACTATCACCTGTCATTTATAGTTTACTCTTATGAAAAATATTATTCATAATATGTAAAATGCTTTAGAAAGTTTAAAATAATACAGCTTTTTATTGTTAAAAGTATGCATGTTACTTTAATGTCACCAGACATTTTGCCTTTATTCGGTTCACTGGAAAACCTGCCGTTATGAATGCTGTTGTTGGGTCGTTCAGTCGTGCCTGACCCTCTGTGACCTGATGGACCACGACATCTTTATGGCCATGCTGATCCACTTGGCTTTCATGGCAGAGATACTGGAGTGGGTTGCCAGTTCCTTCTCTAGTGGCCACTATGAATAGCAAACTGATAATAGAACTAGATAGCAGATCAAACTATAGGCTTGTGGCTGTCCAAGATCAATACAAGTAAATTATGATTTTGTCTAAAAATGTTCCAGGATTCATAAATGCCAATATACTTTGCTAAGATGCAAAATTACCCACAAACTGCTGTGGCCCTTTAACAGGGTGCGGGCTGTGTGTTTTATCTGCCTTATCTACACCATTTGCCCTGTTATTATACATATCCCCAGCAAGTAGGAGATTTCTGTTCTTGCTTAATCCAACAACAGAGGTGCTTTTGTTCCCGTCCTCTTCAATTAGAAATGTATGTCACTGCAGCCTTGAATATCATATTTAGAATAAAAAACACCAAAAGCTCACACTAAATAAAAAATAAAGATAAAAACAAAAGTAAAATATTTTGAAAATTCTGGGAAAATGTCCCACACATATTTTTGCAGCAAAGTTACCTTTTTCTATATGTTTCACACTAAAAATAATACAATGGAGTCCTCATTATGGCACAGCCCTGTAGTTTTTGTTAGGGTGAGCGGTGAAAATGGCTCTATCAGTTTGTCAGCGACAAGCCCTACTAAAAATAAATAGTGAAATCTACAAGGAAGCGCTGAGAAAAGTATGCTGAGCTAGGAAAGAGGGGGGTTAATGGAGAGAAGGAGGGGGAGGATTAATGGAGTGCTCAGTTCCTATTGATTGCCTTTAGTTACTGATAAGGGATAGTGCTCCGGGAGACATAAGGGGGATTGTTTGGCTCAAGCTTTTTCTCTTGTTGCAGCTTTATTTCATATGTGTATTAGAGAGAAGGTCAATCAGATTCACACCCCACCTCCTCTTCAGAGCTAAGATCGTTATCATCATGAGACCCAAACCACCTGCCCCCGCACTCTGACCAACTCCACAGTCATGCTCTGTTTCCAAATCTCCCAGAATCCTCTGTGCATCTCATGACAGAATTAACAGCGCAACGGGGCCTGTGAAAGTTCCCATCATATAGATGCCCTACTATATCAGCCTCTTATAGGTTTCAAACATTGGACATGTGTAGATGCCATTTGGTTTCCCAATAACTGTAAGTGATATAGTTATCCGTATCAAGTACAGATACTCAGTTTTCCCCCAGAAATATCCAAAAATATATAGATAAGTGACAAGCTGATAAATACAAACTCAATTCACCATTAGGCTACCTGTTTGACATCTTTCATACATACACAAGTACACCTTTTTGCTAGCATTGTTCACTTAAATAATTCAGCATAGGAACCATATTTTTAAATGCTTCACCTATTTTTTAAATAGTAATCTTTGAGAGCAACTTAGAAAAGCTTTCATAACCAAAATAATAAGACTTTGAGCTGGGCTTACTAAGGCGAGAGGCCTAGCAAATCTCTCTTTTGGCTTCACGTAATGTGGGTGCCATGTCTGGCCTGTGTAAATTTGGGGTGAATGATTATTAACAGAATTGTTTCCCACTACTCGGACGTGTTGTTATAAACCATTCCTGGGCAGCAACCCAGGGGGATCTGGGGAACAAGACAAGTTTATTTTTATCTGTAAACAGGAGGAATCTAATGCTTCCCTTCTGACAAAAACAGACACTAGCATGGAGACAACTTGACTCGCACACAAACATCACACAGTATGCAAACAAAAAAATAAATCCACAGGAGGATCTGACACTGCTAGCGGAAGGACTCTCTCTGGAAATATATACTTTATTTTAGCCAAAAGAGTAATCAGGATATTTGCTTCAAAGGAAGTAGAGGCAGAAAAACACTGAGGATTTGGAATATCAAAGACCCATTAATACCTACAGGAATGTGCTACTTAGGTTCTGCGTCTGCAATGTGCATTATTTTTGGTATTTACAGGAAGTTGAGACTTTGGATTCTCTAGAACAGTGATGAGCAAATCAGTCCGGCGAGGGCCACCAACAGTCCAGAATTGTAATATCTCTCTGAGCCCAGATGAATAGACCTGAATGGATGAAAATGAGTAACTCACTTGTGCTAAAGAAGGGATAACCGGAGTACACATGCAAAGCGAATCAGCAATCCTGGAATGTTGGTGGCCCTCGAAGGACCAAGTTGCTCTAGAAAAGTGGTTTCCAAACTATTTTATCAATAGACCAGTTAAAGATTGATCTGGGTCTTGGCAGACTACTTAAAACGGTGTTGAAGGTCACAACAGAGCACAGTTTAACAGTTTTTTATGTGGTGTGGCATACTGAAATATAGTTCTAAACAACAAAATCCAGCATCTTGACACTGTCTGTACTGTTCTTTATGTATTTTTATACATTTTTCTATTTTTTCAGTAATTTTTGTTATCACAATATGTGGAGCACTTGAGTGTAGCTCATGGACCACCATTTGAAAATCTTGGATCTAGAATCTACAAAATACCTTTCCTCACTTTATCGGGAAATCATGACAAGACAACTAAATGCAAGAAAAAAATTCCATGAAAAGCTGAAGGAAGCAAATTAAGAATAACTACACTGTGTTGAATTAAAGAATGGAGTCAAGATCTTTACACAATGTATGCATTAAATAAGCAAATTAACAAGGGAGTTGCACATAGCTTTATGTTCACTAAAGAGAACTATTAGTTAAATAGTGCCTTTTTTTAATCTAAGATGTAAACCACTTGTTATAAAATTAACACATCTGTTTTTGTAAAATAAATATGAATTTTATATTTTGGATTTTGGTAATTGCTGTAGAGATTATTTGAACCTTGACCTACAATCTGGTGTAAATCCAGTGTGGTTACTCACAAGTGAACAGGACAAAAACGTACAGACACTCTCCTTTTCTATATAATGAAATAAATATGGATTTTGGACTGACTTTCAAAAACACATTTGGATAAACTTGATAAACTTTGTAAAGAAAAAATACTGATAAACAATAGTTGTGTCAGTTTGTTTCTTCTATAATTATGAACATTTTTACTTTTTATCTGTTTACTTTTTTTTTACACAACATTGCTGAAAATAATACAATAATATGCACCAATTTATAAAGAAAAAACACATTTTGATAATAAGAATGATTAAAAATGTTGTGATAACAAGGACACACATTAATCGTCTCCCTGTCCATTCTGTGTCCATATGTTTGCTCAGAGCCCTGAGAATAACCTCATACACATATTTGTTTCATAGTTGTTGCCTAGAAGATATATGTCTGAATATATAGGAAACAAATGTTTCTGAAATAGTAACCCAAAATAGATGTACTGTACATAGTATATGTTAGGCATGCGTGTCCCTTGACAAATGGCTCCTATATGGATAAACAGGCAGGAACAGATAAACATACACCCAGAGCCATCACCAGCACACGCACACACGCTATGGAGCTGAGCGCCTTCACCTGCCATTGAAGGGAAATGCTCTTTCTGCAAAGGAAGGAAATGCTGTGATGTCATTGTGTTGCCTGGCAATGTGTGTGAGACCCAGGGGAGCGACAGACAAGAGAGGGGGATATGACAGATAATGTGGCCAGGAAATGCATAGCCGTATAGGCCTATACACTAGTTCTCTGGAGCCAAAGTGCACAGCTCCGATCCTTTACCTACACTGACTCACCTTTATCTATAAATCGGTTGTTAAACGATGGTAGGTGGACATGCACCACCTCCTAGTGAAAATCACTACAGTCTACAATAGAGGGTACATGGTTGGTATATGTATTCAACCATCACCTGTGTTACCCTCATGAATATATACCTCATAGCATATACCTCAACCATTTATCACTATTGTAGACCGTAGTGATATGCACTAGGAGGTGGTGCGCTCTCTTTCTTTCGCCCTTCTGTTTCATATATTTATTTATGAGGACACTACTGTGTACAGTGTCTAGAAGGGAAGATGCACACCACTATCTGCACATATGGTTTGGAGAAACCACTGAACCGACTTTTTGACAAGGGGACAACAGGGCCTGGAAAAACAATTATAATATCTATTACCTTGTATTGGACTCCACTAACATTTAAACTTGAGGACAAACAAGAATATAGAATAACAGAAAGATACAGATCTTCTTGAGACTGGGACATTTATTACTTAATAAAAATCCAATACACACACACATATATTTTAGAATTAATTAATTATTATATTAATAACAACAATAAGCACAAATACTCTTATTTATATGTATATTAAGGATATCTACCACACTATGGTGTCTATTCAACTGAACAATTGTTAGTTACTGGAGCCGTAAACGAATTTGCTATTCAATTGGCCTCTTTTAGCTACCCGCAAACGATCTGCGGGTTAGAGGCTGAAAATCCCTGCGGTTTTCAAAATCGTAACTCCGACCCAGCTAAGCCTTTAATCTTTCAAGCCCGTAAATGTTACAATCGCAAATCGCTATTCAATTGCTACAATTCCTCAAACCCGCAATTGTTTTCACACCTGTAAATTGCTAATGTAGAAGAAAATACTACAAATACTAGATAGGACTCGCAAGGGGGTTTTAACACCTGTTCGTAGCACTGTAAAGGCAAATACAAAATCAATACTGCACTTTAAAAGATGGAGAAAGTGATGAAAGACATCAGAATTATTTGCACAACAGTCTCAAGCATATCAGGCCACCCACATGGACTAGAACATTTCCTATATTAATTTTTATTATTTTGTACATTGCCGGATTTTGAGTCTGATCGCATATTGGACTTCAAAACGCTAATTGATTGACGTTTATCCTTCATGTTTTACTGATGTCATAATGACGGTCTCATTTACTATTGGCTGTTTCTAAATCGGTAGTTACGGCCTTGCATAATTGATCATGATCATGCTCTGAAATGCTACATACAAGTGCATGGTTTACGGTTTAGGCTTTCGGCCAGTTAGCTGCAGGCTTGTTCAATTGAATTGTTCTGTAACTGTTGCAAATTTCAACTATTGCAATTGAATAAGGGGCTAAGACTGCTGTGTCCCTTAAAGTAAAGTAAAAATATCAACTTGGGCATTCCAACCAATTATTCAACTTTCTAAAAACATATACCGCATCATCAATTCAAGTCAGATACTATAAATACAGGGTGCCAGCGTCCCTTGCAGTTGACACTTCATTGGTCTGTCAAGGTTATCAAAGTCCACATTGTAATTGCTAATACATCTGCTACAGTGGCTATTAATTGTTGAGGGAAACAACATAAGTTTAAATCAAAACATTGCGTACAATCATTTTGTTTTTATCACACAGTGTTTTTATTACCTATTAAATGACAGAGAGCCAAAACTGCACTATTTATCAAAGCCAATGGCCACTGGGGAGTGTCAAACAGTGGTTCTGTTTTGCTGCAGAGAATACTTATTTAGAACAATGCATCACATTTATCAGGGAAATGTTCTCACAGGATACAAAGCTGTGGTAAACTAGGGCTCCCTTTTGTTTTACTTTTTAAAATAGAAATTGACACCAGCTAATGTATTAGTTTACCCTTTTTTTCTATAATCTGCTTCAGTACATCATACAATGCCGTATCGCTGGGAATCCTTAAAGAGCCATACACATGTAAAGTATGTAACAAACTAACATTATTAGCAACTGTGGAGACTATGAACAAAAAAACTTTTTTAAAGAAAAATCTAATTTTTGAAGATACTGGTTTCATCACTTCCTGATGGCTTAAAATGTATTTACCAATGCAAATAATTGAATCTTGTAGATTTTTTGTATCCACCCCCCACACATGCTCAGTAGCAGGGAGCTTGCAACAATAACTGCAGAAATGTAAACGCTCCGCTCATGCACTAAACCTTCATCAAGTATCATGGATGTCCATAGGGATTGCTGTTTGATTTTAATAAGAAACTAGCTATATGACTTTTTCTTGTCTAGTTATAGTCTTAGACAAACTTAAAGTCATTAGACAAATTATTTTTCACTGTAAAGTGTGTTTTTAAGAAGAAAAAAGTTTGATTGTATAATGGTTTTGTTGTTGTTTAGTCCTACAGTCATGTCCAACTCTCAGTGACCATATGGACTGCAGCATGCCACGCACATCTGTCTGTGTTTCTGGTTGTGTTTATCAATATGGTTTTCTTGTTAAAGATACTGAAGTAGGTTGCCAGATCTTTCCCCAGATAAAGGTTATAGTCTTCGCTATTTAGACACTTTTCTAAACCATTCACATTTGGACCACTTCTACATAAAAAAGCAGAGATTATATGAGTATGAAGCTTTGATCATGTAGGAAGCATCTTCTCACGGATCTACAACATAAGCCATGATGTCCTACTGAAAACCTTGAGATATCCTATCCAACTAAATAAAAATACACAGCTTGCGAGGTCACACTGAGGGGCAGCAGATGAGATACTTTCACTAGTAATGTTAATTGCTGTAACATTGTAACAGTGGGGACACATTAGGATCAGATAGCCATGAAATTGGGCTAATACTAGGAGCTTGGGACCTCTTTCATCCTCTGGCTTCCTATTACTAGACCATCCTTATCACCTTTTTTTCTCATTAGGACAAAGTGAAAATGTTTTAGATGAAAATTCCTCCTTCCTTTGAAATTCTGGATAGAACCTCACAAAGATTCAGTAACGATGTCTGGCAAATTAAGAAATTCTGCAGAAGACTTGCTGGGTGGTAAAAGACATGAGATGGAGACAGGCTGCACTTTATATTGCTATCAAATTGCTGCTGGTCTCATGTAAAGCTGGATTGCATATACAGATACTCACTTCCAACTGTTGCTGCCTTAATCCACAGACATTTTTAGAACCCATCACTATATATTCATGTATATATTTATCAGATATCCTTGCACAGTTGTAGATCTAAATAAAGAATTTAAGACGGGCAATTTAATAGCGGGGAACTCCATGGCGTCTTTGGTTACTGTAAAACAATAACAGTTCCCAACAAGTCACCCAGCTGAAATATTTGATGATTTTATATATACTTAGAAATAAATGTTCAGTGGTTTAATTTATTGGGAAATAACTATTTTCTTGGCTTGTAGAGATTGGCTTTATATATTGTAGTGACCATTTATAAACATTGCCTTAGTAATATTTGAAAAGCAGAGATAAGGTCAGTGCCTATGTAGTATTAGTAAAGAATCTTTATTAGGGACAGTTCTCATACTGGGTCACCTAAAATTCTCTTTCCCCCTCTCTCCCTCCCATGTGTCTCTTTCCCCCTCTCTCCCTCCCCTGTGTCTCTTTCCTCCCTCTCCCTCCCCTGTGTCTCTTTCCCCCTCTCTCCCTCCCCTGTGTCTCTTTCCTCCCTCTCTCCCTCCCGTGTCTCTTTCCTCCCCCTCCTGTGTCTATTCCCCCTCTTCCTTCCCTATGTCTCTTTCCCCCTTCTCCCTCCCCTATGTCTCACCCCTACACTCCCTCCCCTGTGTCTCCCCCACTATCCCTCTCCTGTGTGTCTCCCCCTCCCCCGTTTTTCACTATGGAGCGTTACACACTGAAGACATATATATTAGCGATACCTGTATCCTATTTCATGGCATATTCATTTCAGTTGTATTTTTCTATATAGCCTTCTCATTCTTGTTTCTTCCCCTTTTTCCAACTTTTTTTACTGAATAGCAAGAAAATCATAGTTTGAAAGAAAACAAAAATCACGGTAGATTTTAAAACTTACATTAGATTTGAAGTGTTGTAGACTGATGTGCTACTTTTCATTCTTTATCATGTGTCCATGGGGTTTGATCTTATAGGAGTTTTTATCTCTCTTGTTCCCTGCAGTAACTACTACATTTTAAAAGCTACACTGAATTTATTAACTTAAAATACTACTTGTATTGCTAATCAGTTATTAAATAAACAAGTAAAACCTTATTGTATTACCATTACAATGGCTATTTAATCATTTTGGATTCAAATTGAAGTAAACAATTTTTGAAGAGTCAGTCACCCACTTTTTAAATAAGGTCAGCCGAAGCTGAAAATCAAAACTTGACCATATTGTAAAAGATTTTTTTTACCTATCCTGTTATGGGAAGCGCGTCACCGACGTCCCGATGTAGCTGCGTCTAAGTGGCCGGTAAGTGGTTAGGGGTTTTCAGGTTAGGTTTAGAGGGTTAGGGCCGGTAAGTGGTGTAAGGGGTTAGGGTTAGGAAGTTACTTTTAGGGGGTTAGGGTTAGGCTAAGAGGCTTAGGAGGTTAGGGTCAGGGCCGGCAAGGGGTGTAGGGGGTTAGGGGCTTAGAGTTAGGCTTAGGGCCGGTTAGTGGTGTAGGGGGTTAGGGTTAGGGACGGCAATAGGTGTAGGGAGGGTTCAGATCTTAGGGTTAGGATTAGGGGGTTAGGTTTAAGATTAGGGCCGGTAACTGGTGTAGGCGGTTAGGGACGGACATGGATGTCGGGGGTTAGGGCCAGCAAGCGGTGTAGTGGGTTAGGTTTAGGGTTATGGCCGGTAACTGGTGTAGGGGTTCGGGTTAGGGCCGGCAAGGGGTGTAGGGGGTGAGGGGCTTAGGGAGTACATTGGGACGCAAGCACGACCGGCACCAGGATGCCTTTCCGTGCCGTGCATGCACATAACAGGATAGATCCTATTTTTTTGCCATGTTCAGTATGCATGTGTGCCAATAATAATATTATGTATAATTATCCAGCCATGGAGTTGTGACATGCTTGCTCTATCGAGGATTAGTGCCATGGTTTGTCCTTGTCTAGTGATAGAAGACAATTTAATGTAACATAAGACCAGAGCAGCCCAGGCTGTGTAAACCAGGAGTGCTTCCCATAAACAATGAATAATAAAGGCTTAGGGGAGGCACGGACTGGTGTTCAGTTCAGGAGGTTGCTCTTCTCCTTATACAGACACAGAGAGCTCAGTGTAAACACAGGCTGGCTGCTAAACATCAACCACAAGCTGGGACATATACCCAGAAACACCTGGGGGAGGGCTGGAGGTCAATAATTGGGCCATTGTGGATTCAGCCAGTGGAGAAGTCCCAGAACGAGCAGTGGAAAAGCTGCCACCTCATACAACAACCCCTTGTGTTGCATATTAGAAAGCACATTTTATGTTATCCCACCTTATTTTGACAGTCCTGCATATCTAGCGTAGCATTTTTCTTCAAAATCAGATAAAGTGTTTTGTGCCAGATGAGTCTATAATGTATTGGAAGCATCTGGGGTAGAGCAGATGTTTACAGGAACTGTGTCACTATATAAACATCTTAAGGCTATTCAGATTCTCTAAATATACTATAATTTGTAGAAGTGTCAATCCTACTTAAGGTACTCAGGTTCATCTGGTGACCCCGGCGGTCCTCTAGCTTACTTGTCAGTGACTGGCCTGCCAACATTTCTCAAACATCAGATGTTTTATCTAGTAACTGTGATTAGTGCTAAATGATAAGGGTTGTTGGCTTTCTTCACACCTCTGAGGCCCTGAGGGCACCCACATTTCTCTGTAATGGTGTAATGCTGTAGTGCTGACAGACAGGGACGAGGATGCGATCTGATTCTGTCTCCAAATAGATAGCAGCCACCAGGTAGGGAACTTTCACACCCGAACGGTAATTATGTATAAGAATTAGAAATGCTAAGGTGTACTGTTAACTCCTTATGAATCGCTACCTTGTTGTGGTGAAGCTGCTTGTGTACTTCTATGAAGCTATGAAGTATGCCATGTAGGGTCACCCAAGATGGGCAGGTCGTAGCAGAGAGGTCAGACAAATTGAGAAGGAACTGGCAACCCACTTTAGTATCTTTGCCAAGAAAATCACACAGATAAGCACAACCAGAAACACATATGTGCCTTGGTGATGTTGTCCATATGGTCACCAAGAGTTGGACTCAACTGAAGGACTGAAGAACAACTACTGTTAAAGGTATTTGAAAAGGAGCTGGGTTATTAATGCATCTGATAGAGGAGAATTTATAGTGTCTGAAATAAATAGTTTGCATGAAAAAATTCCAAAGTAAACAGTTAATGTGTTAGCCTGAAGTTTGCTAAATTTCTTGCTTTTGCAGAGTTTTCTCTCAATGTTGACACCCCCTGAAATTCCCAGGGATAATTAGCATAACTTATACAATGTTTCTTTTTGGCCTGGGGATTATGTAGGCACGCTCAGTTAGCACTTGTAGTCTGCCCTACTGTGGGAAGTCACATGATTTCAGACACTTTCCTTTCCTTTCGCCAATCAGTATGCGCATGTGCTGCATATTGGATATCTCATTAAAAATTAGATATCTAATATGCAAATATCAGTTGCTGGGGGTGTCTACATCACCCCCAGCACATTTTTTTCTAGTCTGCAAAAAATGTTTGCATTTTTTTCATGCAAACATTTTTGCTAGGTGGGTTATGATGAATTCCACAGGATGCATTCATAACCCACCTCACTTTCATATACCTTTAACAATGGACAATACATGTATTGTTAATACATGAAAGGTGAACTCACTAGGCATCACACCTAAACCCTTTCAATTACAGTGCAAATTATGTCGTTTGGAATTAATATATGTTGCAAGATGTATTATTATTTTACAACACAAAGAATGATTTCAACTGTATAGTTCAATTTTAGGAGACAAAAAAAATAGTCTAAAGAAATAGCTGTATGAGGCTAAATAGTGTATATACTATGGTCTCATAAGGAGTATCAGATACTACTTGCCTTCTCTATCCTAATTCCCTGTATAATCCAATAAAGTCACTGAACATTGTACACTGGTGGGTCTCTGACATTTTATACCCACTACACTAACAATAACAATTTTACTCAGTAAAAACCTGTAAAAAGCAGACAAATAATGAGACTCAAAGCATCAGAGGACGGTTGTGAGTAATGGTACTAGACATAATATTCAAAACAATCTTGTGCTATAGAGTAGTGGTTCTCAAGCATTTTTGGTCTGGGGACCGGCTTGTCACCATCCAGGGCTCATGCAATAGCTGTGAGATGTAGAATATGTTTAACAAGGTGATACTTCATGTGACTTAATGTTCATCTAGCTTTGACTGCTTATAAGCTCCTCAATAATCGAAACATAAGTGTGGCCATGGCCGGATCTACCTTTTTGAAGCCCCTAGGCAGTGAAGTGGAGGAACTCCTGCGGGTGAGTATGCAAGGTATAAACAAACCCATTTTTGTATTTTCTGTGTGTGTAAGTTCTTTTTCCTGCTGTAACTCTCTGGTTCTAGGTGGTTATTCCCTAGTACCCAGTCTATGAACTGCAGTATTTCATATTTTTAGGGCAGGAATCATTTTTTTTTTAAAGTGGCGTCCATCACAGGGAAGCGCTCCTAGGCGGCTGCCTAGTTTAACTAATGGGTAATCCGGCCATGACTGTGGCTAATGGTTATTATACGTATAAAGTGTTAGGCTCGCCTTATCCCTGAGGACCAGCAGGAACTACCATTTCTAGGAACGACTCTTAAGAAACTCTAGTATAGATTACATTATGCTGAATGTAAATGCATAAACCAATACATATAATGTTCTGGAATCATGCTATGGAAGCAGCAATATTTATGATCATCATTACTGAATGTTTATCTTATACTTACACTGACACTGGGAATGTCCTAAAACGTTCACTGTGCTATTATGGTAAAATGTACTGTGCAAAATTTAGTGTGTGACATGAAGAATCGTCCTGTAAGAAATGTCCAGGATCTCAAGGGTGGTCCACAGTTTAGCAGGAGATACAAACACATACATCTGATGGCAAGTAACAATTTTAATTAATAGCCAAAACTAAAAAATGCAAATGAAAAAACAGCTGCTGTTCATTTTTATTCCGTTATGTTGTACATAAAGAAATGAGTTCCTTTATCACCATTTTGTTCCACATGCCACCTTCCAACTTCTTTTCTTACCTCATTAAATATTGCTGGCCTAGCATTATAATTTAGCTTACGGTACTTATGGAGCTTCATTTCATTAGTGAAATTGAAAAACATTATGCATGGCTTATGTCAGAAGGGAAGAGAAGGTATTTCAGGGCTGGCCCAAAACCTGCCCAGCTGCCACACAGATCCATTGTAGCTGGTGTTCCTGTGGTCAGTAACAGCCCTTCCCTTCCCTTGCACCATATGCAGGGGGTCGGGGGGAGATCAGGTGCAGCTCCAAGGTCAGAGATTTCTGTTCAGAAGTTTCCTGTACAGGCAGCATCCTGTGCCGGAGCCAAGACTTGCTTAGGGAGGGGGAGACATGGCAGGAAGGGAGGAAATGCTCCTATCCTGTAGAGTCAAAACCAAGGGTGGACATGGAGGAGGTGAGGGTGGGAATAGCTCCATGGGATGTATATGAGATTAGCAGATAACGAGAAGTGGTTATATATCCATTATTACATTATCACCTAAATGGGACAAACTGAGTGAGGTCTTCATTTACACTTGGAGGGGTGGGAATGTTCTACATGTTATATTGCATGTTTTACCAATGCAAAGGGAATTTGTTTCTTTTGTGAAAAATAAGTGATATCAATTCTAATCATGATCATTTTGCAGCACATACATGTCTTTGTAATGTTTAAGAGAATGGAAAATGATGGAGCAATGCTTGCTCACCTAGATTAGAAAGAGGCTTGGCTTCTCCACCACTCGAACATTGTGTACAGATTTTGATTGGCTAGACGTGATGAAACCATTTTGTCAACATAAGAAGTGATGGAAGTGGCTCTGCTGAAATATATATTACTTCTAAAAGCTCATACACATGGTGATTGCAAAGTGCCTGTTCTCAAAATTATAACCAACTATGGAACAGGTACAGTAAACTCCTCGTTATCCGGCACCCACGACCCATAAACCCCTCAAGATGCCTTTAAAAAGGCATTAGCACCTAAACTGGGCCATTTAGGCCAGAAAAAACATTAAGAAAAAAAGTTAGTATTTTCTTTTTGCCAGTCTCGAACTGCTGGATAGTGCCGGTGATGCCAGTTTAGCGGCAGTTTCTGTAGAATGGGGAATTGATGCCGGTGCCGGTTGCTTGAGAGTGCCAGTTGGTTAGGTGCCGGATATCTGGGATTTTACTGTATTATAATATGCATAGCCTTAATCATATTTTCATTTACCTCGTAACCTGTATTATAATAAAACTATGTAATATTTTCTCTTGAATTCTATTATAATAGAAATTAAGTAGTAAACATAATTAAATAAGATGCCACGAAGTGTGTTAAAAATCAGTGAAAGATTCTCCACAAAACTCAATATCAGTGTTAATGAACAGCATGAATCTAGCCCTATATTTACTGTATTGTCATATATGCTACTTTAAAAGCTGATGTGCAATAGCTATACATGTATATTTATATAATTAGCTTCATCAGATTGTGACATCCACCACCAAATGAGCTCAATATTTATAAGTTTGGTGCAATGTGTTTCCCAACAATGCCTCATTGTACAACACACTGAGATCAGCACCACTCGCTGACACAGGCGCAAGGCGACAGCTGCTTGAGGAGAATGCATTTCTTAGAAAGTGCAAAAATGATGAAACTGTTTAAAGGGCCCGCTTTGCCATACATATATTTTCTAAATCCATGTAATGTTATGCAAAGCAAATTGCAAACTATGTTAAGTATTAGATACCTAAAGCATTCAGTAGAGTATTTACATGGTAACGCCTGCTACTAATTATCACTTTCTCAGCATACAGAATTGGGTATGTACAGAGCATCTTATAGGAATTGGGGAGGAAGTATTTAGTAGAGAAATAGTTAAAGGGAGCCTGTGATTTCTTACAGTTCCTGTGCACAGTAAATGAGCAAATAAGCAGATCTCAAACACTACATAGCTGTTTGATGTGCTAATTAGTAATAAAGTATGCTTGCTTTTTTTCTGTGGAGGCCACAACAATGTATTCCAATGTTATAATGCAGTCGGACACCGTCCATCCCCCATGCTTATGAAGCATTCTGAGCTACATTAGTATACAGAACCCACATTTGCATATTGGAGGAACACAACAATGTTGAATATCTCAGTAATTATTTAAGGTGCAGAAAAATGACTACTGCAACGTATAACTAGTTTTAATGATCTTTAATTTTAAATCAATTAGTTGTTTGGATGACACTGTGTCTTTAAATCATGTTTCAACCTCTTATCACCAAAGTCTATGGATTGATGGCACTATGCCCCACATGTTTCCCCCTTTTTTGAGGTTGTAAAGCAGTAGATCTCAACAGCCAGTCCTAGGTCTGGTGCCATCCTTATCTGTTAGTCCTCAGTTAAGAGTCAAACACTTTAAATGTATCACTATTATTAGTCACATATATTGATAGTTTATTGAGGAATTAATGTGTTGGTAAAATGTACTGTATTGAAATCAGTGCAAAAATTAGTGTGTTACTTGAAGAATCATTCTGTAAGAAATGTCCAGGATCTCAAGGGTGGTCCACAGAAGCATTGATGTTTAACCAGCTAGACCCCATGAGCACTCAACACCAACTACTCACCAGGTCAAAAATGTTGAGCACCACTGCTCTAGAAGAGGTGTAAGAACATTGATACATTGTTCAAAAAATTAAAATATTCAAGTATATTAGGAAAACAGCATTTTTTTAAATAAAGTGTATTGCACGGTTATCTTACTGTAGACAGCAGGAGAGGGTTAGCTGTAGATGTTTAAATGAATGATTACTCCAAGAGATTCATAAAAGTCAAAGGAGAAAATTATATACTTCAGGCCAATACGATTGCTAAAAAAATCTTGGGATAAGAAGAAATGTGGACATGTTCTTTTTTGCAAGATGAATAGTGGCAGATATAGTGCTACAAGGAGTGTAGAAGAATGCCATCGATGAAAGGTGGCCAGAGGCCAAATGATTCTTATCTAAAACTTCTAAGGTTCTTTGGGTGCATATATCAAGTGTGGTTTCAACATAAGTTCAATCAGGAATCTTATGTTGAAACCACACTTGATACAGGCCTCCAAAGAACCTTAGATCTCGAGGGGAAAAGCCAGGTAATTTTTCTAACATTTAAAAAAAAAATAATAATAATTGGGAGGAAATATATATATAGTTCTTTGTATCACTTTTCTAAAGAAATCTTTCTAAAATAAAGAAACAAGTGCAGGCTCTATAACTTCCCAATCATTTATCTGATTAGAGCAGAAGAGATGACACATCTAGCCAGATATAAATAACCAGCCAAGTAGGCAGTGATATATACTTATCTTGTAATATGGTACTGCCGGCTGATGCACAGGGCGAGAGCTACAGCCGCCTAACTGAAGGGCATGTTAAATGACCACTGGAAACCCCTATTCACAGAAGACAAACTTAAAGAACTAGACTTGGCCAAAATTGTATAGGGAGTAATAATGTAAATTACCTATTACATTTAATTATTCTTTACCATTAACAGCCATTGATTTGATTGAGCTGCTTTCCAAACATGGAGTGGCTTGGAAGCCTATTGAGATCTCTATTCATTCTATTGAGTGCACTGGCACCTTGGACTCACACATTTCAAATGAAGCAGCTGAAATAATTGTATACACTGAATGTCACCTCCCAATTGTTGTAGCAGATTTACACAATCAAAAGTAGTAGCTCCAACTACAGGATACTTGCATATAAAAGTGAATAATTTAACACTGTATTATTATTATTATTATTAGTATAGTTTATTCGTAATGCGCCAACATATTCTATAGCGCTATACAGAAGTTAATTTCCAGACATATTCAATATTAACATATTGCAAAGATGGAGGGCCCTGTCTTTGAGCTTAGAATCCGGTGTCCATAGAGCTTTCCCCAAAGTGCCACGCAAGACTGAAAACTCGAAGACTTACAATTTTACTTTTAAATGAATCACAATATTAAGTGCAGTTTTTTTTGTGTCCAGTAATCATTTTAGACACAATTTGAAACTGGAAATTGCTATGACTAAACCTGCACATTATGAATGTGTCAGTGCTGAATTCAGATCTATAGTAATATGTCTTTACTAGGTCACTGCAAAATGTGCACCTGAACTAAGTGTGCTTTTCTGGTTGAAATACATTAGGAAAGGGGATTATGAAAGCAGGGAAGTCCATTTTGGCCCATGCTTTCTCATCTATACTTATCAATATTCAATTACTGATAGGTCTGGATAGATCTGGGCACCTGCCAGTTGGCATTAGTGCCACTGTCTGGCTAATAACTGTTACTAAATACAAAATAATGTACATACCAATAATAAAGTCTGGGTTTATCTATGGTCACTGTGCCCAAGGTGGTTCTCCTACTTCTAATGAGATCCCAAGTACTAAATGTATGTTTGATCACCCTGCTTGCACAGGTAAGTATATAGTACTTAGTGCTTGCACTTTGGGATGCTGTTTATTACCTAGCAGACATGTGTCAGTTCCACTATATTGCTATTTATGTGCCACTAATTAGCAAGTGAACAGTCAGAGGCTCTTTAATGTTCAGAGCAAGACAATAGGAGTGTGGTAAAGTTAGCACTTCAGTCTCAAGTAGTAGAGTTGACAGACTGCACAATAAGGAATGCACCTTAGCATGATAAACATACACTTACAGGTACTATTTTACATACTGCAAGTAATGGTTAGTATCTTACATATACACTGCCTCACATATATGTTATGTGTCACACCTGGAAGCTCTCATGACTCACAGGGAGTACTCAGGCAGTATAGCCTGGATAATGCTTAGGATGAGTGATTCACAGGCACAATACAGGTCTTATTCATGCTGCACTTGTATTACTTATAGCACACAATGCAATATATTATAATATATTATATAGAGCATGCAGAGTATCTCCAGGAGTAAGCATGGACTTACCTTTGATGCGCTCCATGTCCCTGCTCAATCCTGCATGCCCAGATGTGCACTGGTCCTGAGGAGTCCCAGCTGTGGGCTCTGCCCAGCTGTGTGATCCTGACCTGTCCTCCCCCTATGTGCTGACCCAAGCAGATCCTATAATGCTCACCTGGACCTGCCCTATGGTGTTACTGGCCAGAGACCTTCCTGGATCTGAGGGCTTAGCTGAGGTGACTCTGGTCCCACTGTAAGCTCATCCCCCCTCTCCCTTCCTTGACAAGAAGGCACAAGTTAGCAGCAACTTCCAGTGCTTTTCCTGTGTCCCAAGCCTCCTCCTCTGCCCCTTCACTAGAGGCCACAGGGTCTTAGTGCCTCCCCACCCCCTCACACTCATAGCCCACACATTGCTGACAAGCCTTTCCAGGGAGGGTCTGTGGCTGAGGAGTGTTCTGCCTCACCCTTCTTTAGGAGAAAGAAAGGAAACTTTCCACTCTAAGAAATCTTTTCACACAATCCCTATGGGAGCTGATAGATTTCCAAAAATATACCTCTTGTAGCAGTGAATGGGAAAGGACAGGTGTGCAAATCCAACAGCTGGCCTGGGGCTTATGGGTATTTGCCCAATTTGGAGTGCACTTAACCCCTTGCTGCAGTGCTAGCATTGCTAAAGAGCTGGATTTACTACAACACTAGTGCCCTTATATTTAAAGGGACATGGAAAGTTCCTGGATTTTAATAGGTATATACTATACCGCTATTTCTTTTTTTATGTGCTTTATATATTATTAAGAAGTACTCCATTTTTACTGCCTAAAGTCAAACAAATAGTCCCTGCATGGATCTGCCCGCTGCAGCGTATGCAGACACAGACTCTATAGGGCTAGATGTGCAGTGTAGTGCCCTAGCCTAGCAGCGACCACGACTCAGCAGTATGTTGCTGAGAAATGGTTACTGATTGGTTAATATGAGACACTACACAGCAAGTAGTAGTCTGTGTCTGCATACGCTGCAGTGGGCAGACCCATACAGGGACTATTTGCTTGCAAAACAGCTTATAAGCTCTTCTTAATAACATAAAGTACATCAAAGTAAACAGATTCACAGGTTTTTTATATTCCTAGTAAAATTCAGGAACCTTCCATATCCCTTTATGTACACATCGGCTACTCATACACAGTAAACAGTTGCCCTTGACCACACAAGATTGTACACTGCTGAAAGAATTGCAACATAAAGCACAACTCAAGTACACTGTAAATTCCTCTTGAGGAATGAGCAATAAATAAGAGAATTAGTCAGAAGATGCTGCTAGCTGCACTCGTGCATGGGAATGGCATCCCACACACATATATGATTTCTTCTGTTTAATACAGCTCTTGTATGTTCAAATCGTGTCATTCTGCCATTAAACATTGATGTAGAAATACTATATTAAATATAAATTAAAAAAATCTCTCCTTGCCGACAGCACTTATTCTCCACCTTCCCCTTCCCCTGACTGTATTTCTCTAGAAGGGAATGAGCCTCACTCTATTCAGTGAAAGTAGCTCTAGGTGAGAGGGGTTTAGAAGAATGTGGCCAGCATGTGACCCCTGGGTGACATGTTTTGCATGCCTGCTGCAAATGATTACACTTATGTTTGAAGTATATATCTTATGGGACATATTTATAAACTCACTACTTCATTTTCAGGACAAAAAATTGCACCTTTAAGAAGCGCATTTTTCTATTATTTGTTCAAATATAATTTTGAATTTGCCTTTAATTTTATCAGAGAGAACAAAAACAGAAACTAAAAATACAAAATGAAGAGTTAATAAAACATGGCACAATCCATACAGTCTCTCCCTTCGGATCACTAAGCAGTGCATGGACTCTGAAGCAGTTCATTGATGAGTGCATGGCTGGATTACCCATTAGGCCAACTAGGCAGCCACCCAGGGGCGCTTCTCTGTGAGGGGCGCCACTTCTAAAAAGAACGGTTCCTGGCTTAATAAAAATGAAATGTTGCAGTTCATAAGCTGGCTACTCGGAGGTAACCACCTAGAACAAGAGAGTTACAACAGGAAAGGGAACTTACACGTAAAGAAAAGGGTCCGTGGAGGGGATCCTCCACTTCACTGCCTAGGGGCTCCAAAAAGGTAGATACAGCCCTGCATAAGTGATGTCTTATTTTGATAGGAACAATTTATATTGCAGCAGATTAGTAAATCTAGGGGTCTCATTAGCTGGATGGTGTGAATATGTGGTTCGAAGTAATGCGTGTTCACTTCAGATGGAAGTTGAGTCATTTAAGGGTAATTTCTGCTTAAATATATAATTATATTTATTTTTGTATCCCTTTAAAGTAACATAGAATAGGTTCCATTTATTGAGACATAAGAAGTACACATAATTGCAGTTGGTTGTAATTATACATTCTAAGTGGAAGTGCCCTAAAATTTATAAAGTTCGACTTATTTTATGTATGAAGTAACTGAACGATCCGATTACCGGGGACATGGTTTTATTAACAGCAATCAGTTAAGATTAGTAGTGGGGGTAATAAATAAGACAAGCATGCCCATTTGGTGTGAATAAGGACACATACTTACAGCCTTATTAAATTGCTATTCGTCCAATTGAATAGGGCTCTATATAAGCGCATAGCATATTTATTATACAGAAGTTTTTAGTTAGTGAAGACCTTGCGTTTGGATAGAAGATCACTAACTAAAAACTTCTGTAAATAAATATGCTCTGTGCTTATATAGAGCCCTATTCAATTGGCCAAATCGCAATTTAATAAGGCTGTTAATAATTAATTGGCTTTGTGGCTATAATTTTTTTTCAATAAAACCTACTTATCTACCTATAAATGTGGGACTGTCCGGCATGAGGGACAATATGAGAGTCATAGGGATTTTTTCTTTAAAAGAGGGACTGTCTCTAGGACAGTTGGGGGGTACGCTCTGTCTGGAGTGAATCCATCTTATAATGAGGATGTGCTTGTTTTTTAGTCTGAAAGTCAGTGGGCTGAAAGAGTGAGAAGACCTCTACAGTTTTAAAGGAAACACCAAAGGAGCATGTTCAAAGGGAAGTGCTGAGTACAATGACGCCAGTATAAAGATACTCCGACCCTTTAATTTCCAGAGGGAAGCTGAATGGCTATTTGGGTGATTCATTGTATACAGTAATTGATCCTCCCTTCTTTTCTCTCTACTCATCACTTTACATCTATGTTACTCCCCCATCATTCTTTCATTTCTCATTCCACTTCTTTTCTTTCTATTATCCCTCTATTTTTGTTGTCTCACCCCCTCTTTCAGTCTCATAGATATATCTTTCACTGACCTGATCTCGACCTACTACCACCCACCCCCAGGCCTGGAGATTGTTTACTACTGAGCCATTATCAGGTGCTTCCCAGTATTATACCATGATTCATGCCTAGGCATTTTGCTGTCTCAGTATAAGGTGTAGGTAGAGACCATACTCTTGTGGGGAGAGGTATTCATGTCTTCCTCTCTATACAAGGTAGGTGCTGTGGGGGTCAATACAAAGCCAAAACAATGTGTAGGTGGTAAGTCACCCTAGGGTGACCAGATCACCTATTTATAAAATGAATTAAATGCCCCTTTCCCCTAACAGAGATAACCCCTTTAATCAATGTAGCCATGGTCTCCTACACGGTCGTGGGACACGATGCTTTGCACCTGCTGCACCAGCAGTACCCATGTCACTGCTTCAATATAATTTAATCTAGGATGTGAGGTGCAGCCCGTTCTTCCTCGGCTCGGTGGTGCTCAGGGTCAATGTTGTGGGTGCAGAGACGCACAATCTACCCTCTCTGCAGGGGATGTACCGTGCATGCTGACATAAGAAGGATCGGTCACATTAGTACATCTTGCCCATTTTCTGTAGCCATATATACATATAAATGCATGAAAACCTCACACCTGAGCTCATACTGAGAACGCAGATCTTTTGTTTATATAGGGCTCACTTTTACAGTATATAAAGAGGAAAGAAGTATTATTGAATATTTTTTTGTCACTGTTTCTAATAATTTTAGTTCTATGGCCTATAAATCTGACAGTAGGTGGTAATAATATGGCTACCACACCCAGAATGCCCTGTGGTAATCACGTTTTTATTGTTCAGTGTGTCCAACTATCCGTCACCCAATGGACTGCAGCACGACAGGCACTTCATGTCCCTGGTTGTGCTTATCCATAAAATTATATTGGGAAAGATACTGAAGTCTGTTGTCAGTTTCTTCTCCAGTGGGCCACGATTTGTCTGACTTCTCTGCCATGACCTGCACATCTTGGGTGTAGCTCACAGCTTCACGAAGTACACAAGCCCCTTCACCACCACAGGGCAGCAATCCAGAAGGGGGAGGTAATCAAGAGCACAAGGTAAAAAAATCAGTCATTTTGTGTATAGACTGTCAAACTCTGAGCAATAAGCTGCCTATATATCAGAATTACTTTTAATGCACTATATTAGTACTATTACTTAAAGGTACATGCTGGTGCTGGACCTGTCATTGCCAAGATGCCAACTAGGCTGGCTCTATGGGAGTTGAAAATTGTGCGGAGCCGCATTTCAAACTGGCATTTCTCCCATATATAAACAGGTTTTTTAAGTAGTTCAAAGCTTATATATAACTAGCGACTTGCCCGTCAAAAATGACAGAGCAATACAATTTGAAGCCATGGCAATGCTGTTTGCCACACAATGTGAAGGTTTTTGTACCTTCGGCGCTCATTGCAAGCCTCTCCTCTGGTGTACTTTTGCTCCTCTGAGCAGCTTCTGCGCTCATCAGAAAGACAGATACATATGTCTATATTTTTTTAAATAATAATCAATTAATTAGTTGCTTAATAAATTAATATACTTTACCTATTTGTAATTAATATATCCATCAATCAATAACCTGAAGAGGTAACAATCTCTTTTTACTGTCCTGAAGCATATAATGTCCATTTGGAGTGTTGCTGGCCTGTGGAGATAGTTTTATGAATGTCCCAACTGTGCATTAGCAATAGGCTCCGTGCGCGAGGGCAAACCGTTGGTGTATTTGTGTAAAGCGCTACTGTAGATGTGTAATGTTGTGAGTTGCAAGTTAGGAGTGTAAAGTAGCGTTGTTTGTCTATGTGCTACGTGGTTTCCGAGCATTTGTTGTCCTTTGTAGTAGTGGTTTTTGTACCTCGTATGTTCCTGGGTGAAATTGGTACACGGTGGCGGTGTTTTGTGCGGTTGCCTCGTTTTCATTTTTTTGGACACCATTTTTTTTCTTGCTTAGCCGATTTCAAGTGCCGAAACTCAGGAAAATCGACTTAAATTCGCGTTCCACCTGTTCCCTCGTGATGTGTGTGATGTTTTTGTTGGTTTGTTTGTTTTTTTGTGTTTTTTGTGTTTTTCATGTTTTTGGCGGTTTGGCCGTTAAATTCGTATTTTTCCGACCTCGTAATGTTTTTTTTTCTAAGTCCCACGTTCGTCAACTGCTTGCAGCCTAACAGCCTTATTAAACTGCGAATCGGACAATTGAATAGGGCTCTATGTAAGCACACAGCATTTTTTTTGTTTACAGAAGTTTTTAGTTAGTGAACTTCTATCCAAAAGCAAGGTATTCACTAACTAAAAACTTCTTAAAAAAAAAATGCTCTGTGCTTATATAGAGCCCTATTCAATTGGCTAAATCGCAATTTAATAAGGCAGTAAGGCGATCCCGCGTTTCTTAAGTGTTTGGAGGCTAAGTCCCGCGTGTTTCATTGCCTCCACTGCTTGCCTCGCTTTGCAAGGCTCACAGGCGATGATCGCCTTCAGAGCTCATCGCCAAAGTGCTGAGAGTTGTAGTGCCTTAATGGCTCGCCTCGCTTTGCGAGGCTTGCAGGTGATGAGCGCCTTTGTGCATTTTAGTGCCCTAACAGCTCGCAGGCAATGAGCACCAAAGCTGTGCTGCAAGATTTAGTGCTAGGCTCGCAGGTGATGAGCGCCTTTGGCGCTCATCCTCTAAGTGCTGCAAGTTTTACGACTCGCCTCGCTACGCGAGGCCCTCATGCTATAAGTGCTAAGTGCTCCGTGTTAGTGCTCCACCTAAGTCATACGCAAAGCGTGACGACGTCTCTTAGTTCGACAATTATAATATGTGATCATTGTAAACAAGTTACTGTATACATGACTTTTTTTTAATTTTCCTTTTAATTTGGTTAAAAACGTTAACATACTTGTCATACCACTGCCCATATGAAGGGGTTCATATGACTTCTGGGTTTCTTGCAAGCTGATACCCTGCGTCAGTGGTAACAAAGAAGTTTTATATCATTTCTATAACCTATATTTCCTAAACCGTACTCAATCCTGTCGGTGTATAGCAGGGCTTAACAGGTCAATGATTTAGCCCCAAGTAACGAATTTTGGGTAAGGCAAATGATATGTTAAGACAGTCAGCAGCGGGGGGCAGAAGGTATACACCAGAATGTGCTAATGAATTGGTTACAGTGAGGCAGACATGTGATCTCACAGTGTGCTCTGATTGGTTGGATTATTATGCCCTTGTGCTGCTGGGCTTTATAATAAACACTTTGTTCACCCACAGCCTGAGGAATCCGCATGTCATGGGGTGTCACCCTTTCATTAGCAATGACAGCTGCGGGGGTACCCTACAGGCTTCGTGTAGAGTCACAATATAATATGGAGAATTTATTTACTTGTGATATTTGTTTTTTACATCTACTAAGTGGTGATCCTCATTAGAGCCCAAAAACAAGATGCTCTGCATATTTATAATTCACTATATTAGTGCATGGCCTGAATCAATGAGAAACCCAGGAGCATAAACATATGTTAGAGATAATCTTAAATGTAGGAGACTTTGCCTGGAGTCTGAGGAGGAGGTTTATCCTGCTGGGACTTATTTTTATATTTACTCATTGAAAAAGTGTCTATTCATAGTGGCAGGCTGTCAATAGAACTGAGTAAAGGTGTTATGTGAATTGAAGGTTTCTCCCAAGTGTCTAGCAAAAACAAATATATGTCCATGTTAAAACAAAATTGAATAAACAGTTAAAAATAAAGACTGTATTTATTTTAAACTTTTAATACATTTTACCAATTATCATAGCAAGCTGTTGATAAGCGCATACAGGTATACCCTTCTTAATGGTACCCCTTTCAGTGCTGATTTGCTATATCGTTCTTTTCCCTTTAATTCTCCACTTACGGATAAAAACCAGGACCAGAGCTACCAGTGGTGAAGTGCACCAGGGCCCTTTTCTGTGAGGAGGGCCCAGTGCTGTGTAATTTTTTTGTATTTAACTTTTTTTCTATAGAGCCTCCTTGGCAGCACACAGTTCTCTATCTGAGGGTGTTAAGAGGGAAGAAGGTAAGAGAGCAAGGACTACAAAGTGACAGTAAAGTGCACAGGGCCGGGTCCTTTGAGGGGGCATAGATAAGGATTTTTGCTACTTGATGTGGGCACTTAGGGAGGTTGGGTACTGTGTGGGGATTTCTGTTGGGTAGTGTAGGGTTGGGGCCCTCGGCCACAGCACCCCCACCAGAGAAAAAAATGTAAAACCTCATGTGGGTTGGCCCATTATCTAGCTCCGCCACTGGCTAAACCCCACTAAAGCACTGTTTTTGAGTGCTGATCCCCGTTTAGCCCTTTATATCCCCGCTCAGCACTCTCTAATTCCCCATAGCTCTGTCTGAGCGCTATGTCTATATAATGCACCTTTTACCCCGTGTGGAACGCTAAAAGGGGTATTACTGTATTATACATATAAAGAGTCAGTCGTCCTTTCAACGAAAAGCATAATTTATATTAAATTCAAAAGACTAGTGCTCTGTTAAAGGGAAAATGATTTCCCTCAAAGGGAGCTGCAGGCAAAATATTGGTAACATACTGTTTGAACATCCCGTCTAACTGGAAGTGAATAACCATATAACAGAGCTTGACCCATATTCATACCACAAGACATGCTGAATATTAAAAATGCAAATGACATCATATTTATGTACACTTCTGCACAAAGGATTAAAGAACCATAGTACAATGAAAACACACACGTGTGTTTATATATATAGTGTATATATAAATATATATATAGCATTATTAAGTCACAAAGTTATTTTTAACTAGAATTTTTTTTTAGAATTAAATAAATATATTTTGATGTTTCTACAGGACCTATCCAGAATATGTAGGTGGAAGTAGTGTGTGGGAGGTGCATTTACTGGAGCGCTGTGGTTTTATCTATTGATGCAATTTCCTTCTTCTGGACCAGTTAGGGGACAAAGATGTGGTGTCAATTCCAATTGCATCCAATTATATTTTTAACATACAGATTGTGTTAAATCACTCTGTGATCCTAAGTAAAACAGTGTGCTCTTTTAAAATACCTCAGCACTCCGATTTACTTTTTCTACTGATTTAAACACATTTCTGTGAATTATATCAATGTGTATAAAATATATGTGTGTGAGTGTTTTTGCATGTATACATTCCCTGCTTCATCAGAAACTAGATGCAAAACCCACTGACAGAGCTGTTAGTCACAGCCAGCTGTATAAACCTGAACGCAGTGCTATACAGCCTATTGGGTACAGCTGGCAGATAGCTATAAGATACCTTAAAAGCCTGTTTTTGCTGCTCTTTCTGTATCTCATGAGCAGTTTGGATATTTTGAGTAAACCTTTAAATGGTGACAAAAAAAGTTTTTTTTAAATAATTTGTGTCATATGACCAGTTGCAAGGTAAGATACTGTAATATGAATACAATAAGAAATAGCGTACTATTTTCTCTATTACCAAACTCACAAACTTCAAATATTAAAAGAAAGAGCATCTGGATGCTTACAGAGAAACAGAAGAGTTTCAAATATGGTATAATAGAACATTATAGATAATAACAAGTTATTTACCATTTGGATGATATTAAGCACATTGTATTGTCTTACAGTAAACATACATTGCAGTTAGAATGTTTACCTATCTAATATCAGCCTTTCTGAACCAACCATCAAGCATAGTATATCACTTTCTTATGGATGATTATTGCCAATACTTGCTAATTACACAAACACACAGTGTGTTGGGGTATTCTTTTCAGGCAATAGGAAAATTACAAGTTTGAGTGTGTACTGACAGAGTACATAAGTTGATTAGGTTAATTAGTTTAAATGAAGATGCCCGTGTACCGTGAAACATATGCCTGGCGTGGCAGCCAAACTGCACAGTGTAGTGAGCATTCAGTCTCATAGATTATCTCTGAATAACTTTATCTGGTAAACCATGAATGGTATGACTGAAATTGTGTGAGTGACAGAACTAGCAAGAGCACTCACGAATATTCAGCAATGGGAGAACGTAAGACTGATCTAGGAAGGTAATAATAGCCTCTCACACCATAAGACAGACCCTGCAAAACCATACAAAGATCAATCAATGTCACTTTAAAAACTTACATTTGAACTGTTTAGGGACAAGCAGAGTTGCTTCTTTTAAAAACAAGTGGAAAGCAATGATTTAGAACCAAAGACTTACTAATGAAAACATTTATGAAACACACCGACCATACACCGACACACTCTAACCTTTAGTAAAAATAATATTTTAAGCAAAATATTTTCATTATTTTGAACCATATATATTGAAAAATGATGATAACTAGTTATTAAGAAAAAATTATATATATATATATATATATATATATATATATATATATATATATATATATTTTATACATATCTTTGTGTATTTTTTTAGCTATTATACTACCTGCTATAATATAAAAAAATAGTTCTATAGCTGATTCTAATTAATTTTTGCTCCATGTGGTACTGCGCTCATTACTCATTCAGGCAGAGGCAACACAATGAAGTAGCCTGACTTCAATTTATCATAACTCCATGAAGTCAGCATCAATTTTTAAAATGAAAACACTTTCTTTCCACGTGCCTGTTCACCCTCTATCAAATGGTGCAGACTACATATGGGAGACTTTTGTGGTCCTATAATTTTGTCTTATTAAATATTTCACACTACTTCCTCTTGCTCTTGGATTATATGTATCAGAATTATAAGGGGGTAGAACACACAAATTAGGAGAAGAAGTTAAAGTGACACAGCACAGCTTCCAAATATGGTATATTTAAAACCATAGGTGCTCACAAGTACTTTATCAATTGAAATGTATTAAAAAAGAACTGTATTTTAAATGTACATTGCAGTTTACTGTTTTTATCTGTTAACCAACCTTTCTGATCAATTCACTGAGGACTAGTAACTCTTGTTAATAACAAATCACTGTTAAGTAATTCTTGTTGCCCCCTGGGGATCTTGAATATATTGTCTTCGGTGTAAGTTATGTCTTAAACAAAAAGTTGGGCATGCTCAGATCCCAGGGAGTAAGTACGCTGATTAGAGCTTGGTAAGTTGTTGTACGGCACTGGTTTATGTGGATTTTCCCGTGTGCTACATGCCTCTTGCTGTCTTGTGTTGAGCTGTACCACTGCTAGTGGTCTTCAGGCACCCAGTGGTGTCACCATTAATTCCCTGTTCTCTTTTTAGAGCATACCCATTTGGCTGTATTGTTTACTACTGATGCAAATCACAATGGTGAGTAACACTTTTGCAGATAGTAGGATATTTGAGGGGTAGGAGGGCCTTTCACTATAGTTGTTCAAGTTAAGGAAACTTTGCTGTGTATCCCGAGAAGTAAGTCAGGACTTCATCTTGTACTGGGGCTTTTTGCTATAGTGTTTTATTTGATAAGGGAGAGAATAGAGAGCCAGTACTCTATTGCACTATACCCCACAAAAAAAGCGGATGTCTCAGAGCACTGATTGCGAGGCTCACTAATATTATCGACATGTAGAGGAACCCCATCTGTTGGTAAATGCCTTGGTTTGATATTTGGATATGGTGTAGATTCAGTGTCATGAGCGTGGCCATGTAGTATTTAGTAATATTATTAAAATACATTCCGAAACATTTAGTTATTTTATACAAAATATATAAATACTAGCCACTTGCCCGTCAAAAATGACGGCAATAAAAACTGAAGCCTGGCAATGCTGTTTGCCACACAATGTAAGCCTCTCCCCGTCTACTTTACTGGCCTTGTGATGAGCGCCTTTGGCGCTCATCACAGGCCTTGCAATGAGCCCCTTTGGAGCTCATTGCGAGTCTCTCCCTCTGTCTACTTCCTCCCTCGTGTCTTATTTCCCCCCTCCTCTCCCTCCCTTGTGTCTCCTTCCACCTCGTCTACCTCCTTTGTATCTCCTGCCCCCCTGTGTTTTTACCTCCCTCTCCCTCCCGTGTCTCTAAACCCCTCCCCTGTGTCTCTTTCCCCCTTCTCCCTCCTATGCATCTCTCCCCCCCCCTGTGTCTCCCCCAACCCTCCCTTGTGTCTCCCCCAACCCTCCCCTGTGTCTGTTCCCCCCTGGCCTGTGTCTCTTTCCCCCTCAGCCCTGTGTCTGTTACGGCCTTCCTCGTGTCTCCATTTCCCTCCCTTGTGTATCTTCCCCCCTGCACTCTCTCCCCTGTGTCTCTTCCCCCTCCTCTCACTCCCCTGTGTCTCTTCCCCCTCCTCTTTCTGTGCCTCTTCCTCCCTGTCTCTTCCCCCTCACCCTCTGTGTCTCTCCCCACTCTGTGTCTTCCACCCTCTCCCTCTGTGCCTCTTCCCCCGCCTCTCTCTGTGTGTCTCACCACTGTGTCTCTTCACCCCTTCCTCTGTTCCCCTCCCTCTGTGCCTCTTTCCCCCTCTCTCTGTACCTCTTCCCCCCCTTCCCTCTGTGTCTCTTCCTCCCTCACCCTCTGTATCTCTCCCCCCTGTGTCTCTTCCCCCCTCTCCCTCTGTGCCTCTTCCCCCCTCTCCCTCTGTGCCTGTTCCCCCCTGGCCTGTGTCTCTTTCCCCCTTCCCCCTGTGTCTGTTCCCCTCTCCCCCCCCTCCTATGTGTATCTTCCCCATGTTCTCCCTCCCGTGTCTTTTCCCCCTCCTCTACCTCCCCTGTGTCTCTTTCCCACCTATCCCTCTGTGTCTCTCCCCCCCTCCCTCTGTGTCTCTTCCCCACTCTCCCTCTGTGCCTCTTCCCCACTCTCCCTCTGTGCCGTGCCTCTCCCCCCCCTCTTCCCCACTCTCCCTCTTCCCCACTCTCCCTCTGTGACTCTCCCCCCCCTCTTCCCCACTCTCCCTCTGTGACTCTCCCCCCCCTCTTCCCCACTCTCCCTCTGTGACTCTCCCCCCCCTCTTCCCCACTCTCCCTCCCCTCTTCCCCACTCTCCCTCTGTGCCTCTACCCCCCCCCCTTCCCCACTCTTTTACCTGCTCTTGGGCCGCGCTGCGCGCAAGCGCGGCTTGCGCCGCGCTCTGCGCATGCGCGGCTTGTGACACGCTCTGCGCATGCACGGCTCGCGCCGCGCTCTGCGCAATGCCCAGCACTTTATAATTGTCTAACTGCGATTCGTCTGAAGCGTGACGACGAATCGCAGTTAGACAATTATAATATGTGATATACATTTATATATTTAGATATACATTTTTGAATCAATATTTTAAATCCAGTCCACTAGCTCACTAGCCAAAATAAATCCATCCCACTAGCTGACTGGTTGATAGAAATCAATCTGTGAATCACCATTTTGCAGTTCCAAGCGCAGAAGCTAGCACAATGTGCCCACAATAGAAGCTGCAAAACAAGATGTATGTTACTTAATATCACCATTTGCTGGTCACTTTCTCTGCTGGACAAATATAACCCCCTCTCTTACCAATTAAGCACAGTATGCTACAAATGAGCATATTGTGCCATATAGAGGAATTAAGAACATTTCTAGTACACTTTGTGGCCACTTTCAAACATTACATTTCCATGAAGGCCTTTACAAAGTGTTTGGACCTATACCATTAATGCCTGATTTGTTCCATATCTGAATATACAATTTGCAGTTTTGGATATGTATAAACAGTTCAAAAACTACAACCCATGCAAAAAGGTTACATATAAGATATTCCACAATAACAGAATTCAAGTTTAAACCAGAAATTGGTTTATGGGAAACCACATTTTATTTAGATAATTTATACAAGGGTCGGTCAGTAATAATAAAGTCAATGAAAGAAAAATATTTTTGGACTATGTGTAACTGCATCTTATGGTGACCTACTGGCTGTTTTTTACATGCTTTTTGTCATTACTCAGATGTTCTTTTGGTGCTTTTCTTAGAATATATTTAATATTTTGCACAAGAAGCAGCATAACATCCACAGCAGGACAGAACTAAATTACATCAGACTGCTTGTGCTGAAATATAATATTTCTTTGTAATGCCGCCCTTTCATAATCTCAGCAGGGAAGATTTTATTCATTTTAAGCTTTGTTTATTTTGGCCAAAAAACATTGTCTTTTATCACTTCTCAAGAAAATATAGTAATACAAAAATCTCTGAAAAACAAACACTATACATACAGTGACCCAATCCTTATTAAAAAATGAGAATGCAGGTCTAATAACAGTAATATACATGCACACTTTGGTACGTAAAAAATACAAAAAGGATCAGTATGAGAGAGGCAACTTTTTTAATATTTGACATTTTCTGGAGTCCAACCCCCAAGGCAAACAAAGATAAGAAATGTTTCAGAGAGAGTAAATATTCCCAATATGATGATATTTGTCTAAGAGTCTCTTCAGTTCTACAGGAGTTTGTATTGAATTAAATAAAGTCAGTTCTGGACACATTGCTCTTCAAGGAGCTCCAGGACTTCACTGGTGGTGGTGCTCCATGGACAGCTCTTACGTCAGGCTGGGGCTGGTCAGTCATTTATTAGTTACATTCTTTGGATCACAGGTATGAAAATGGTTAAATCAGCATCAGTACATTTAAAATGATTGTAGAATGTGTTCAGGTTAAATGGACACAGCAGAGATTCCAGTTATGGTGGGATAGTCACAGACAGGACCCTCTGTTCTTTTCAATGTGTTAATATTGTATTTTTCTTTCTAATTAATCCGTGTATAGCGCTACAGAATATGTTGGTGCGGTACAAATGAAGGATGATAACTTTAACAACAGATATTCTGGGATTATTATTATTAAACAATGTAATTTAGTAATAGAAAAATACATTTGAATTTACTATATTTTGGCTGTTGTTCAGCTCAGGAGATCCTCCCACCAGACTGTCTTGTTACTGGTGATTGATGGATGACTCCTCAGATTCTGTTGCACGTGTCAATCTGTGACCACCGGCATCACATGAATAAGAAAGCCAATAAGAGGAAATTAGGCACTTGTAATAAGACCAGTCTGATGGGATGACAGCCAAAATATAGTAAAATCAAATCTATTTTTTTTTACTAAATAATGTTGCTTTATAACTTCCACCTGCAAATATTTGTATTGGTACTTTACTACACTATTAAGGTTAGTTCGTTCTCTTTGTTATTTGTTTATGCAAATGATCCTTAGAGATTAGTCTCCCTAGGGGTGATGGGGGACTCCAGATATGGACCCCTTGCTCACTGTGCCTTATGGAGTTCAGCTACACTGACGAGGCCCATAGAGGCCGAAACGTACATCTGGGGTTTGCTGTTTCTCCTGTTCAGGGTAGAATTGCCTGGTATTTCGGGGCTGGGTCACTCTAGTGAGTGGGGCCAGACTGATATGCTACAGGATATTTCTCCCTGTGAAGTACACAAGTGAGCTAAAAGAGGTTGCTCTCAGAGTGGCTTATCATGTCCACAGAACTAATCTATTAACGTTAGTTCGTTCTCTGATTGAGCTCCTCTAACATTGTTTTTTGTTTTACTTTACTACACTACCACAACTGGGAACTCTGCTGCGGCCCTTTAATAAAGGAGAAACATTACAGTATTACAAGTTTGTTTTTTCATAACGTAGCTTATTACAATAGGTTACAGTGTACATTCAGTAGCATATATACAACAAAGGGAAACTATGTGACATTTCAAAACGTTTTTCAAATACACGTGCCTTGAATTTTGTTTAATTTAAATAAATTGCAAGCCAAACACCTTGCACTGTCTATAATCTATGAGATTATGGTACTTCTGTAGTAGCCTATCAGCTTTCTTGCTGTTAGAAGCACTGTCATCAGCCACATATACTTATACAACACACTATTACACGAGTCAGCTCTGCCTATGGATTTCAGTGTTTCTAACAATATTCAATAGACCCAGCACATCTAGGGCCTCATTCTATTATCGGCCGTAAATCGGCCGTAAGGCTGCGATTCCTTGCGAGGGTTCAGTTAACTCGCGATTCTATTATACGGCCCCGCAAGGATCTCCTTTTACGGCCGGCCGCATATCTTGGAACCGGCCGTAATCTGTGAAATATAAAAACTGAAAAATAAATTCAAGCCTGCACTGTACAGCTCTGTAAATGCTAGGGATCATATTGGGGAACATGAGGATTAAAAGGAACCCACTCTCAAGCTTGCACATCAGCCCAAACCCGAGTTCAAATTAACTGTTTATTTTCCGGCTGCGGCGTGGGCGGGTCTGAGGTGCTCCAAGCACTCTGGCCTTTTTACATGGATATTTTACGGATATTAAAAATTAAATATTTTACGGATTTGAGTACAGGATAATTATGTGCTATTTTTTCTAAAACCTAAAATCCCTTTATAGTCTTCTCAAAGTGCAGGATGGCTTTATTTGAGCTATTTTATGTGCTTAATTGGTGCTAGCGAGACCTCTTTCCTGCAAGTAAGCTGCGGCTCGTTTTTAGCCTTGCAGAGAGGTTTCCCGGAGCAATTGAATTGCAAATCTCTTGCGGCCGTTTTAGATCAAAGGCTTTCCTCCGGCGCGAGCGGCCGCAAGAGATAGCAAGGCACCGGCCGCAAGCCTGCCGGAATCCCCGGCCGTAAGGGAATAGAATAGCAGAATAGCTTGCGGCCGGTCCTTACGGCCCCGCAACGGCTGCGGCCGATAATAGAATGAGGCCCCTAGTGTGTAATTTCACAAAAATAATAGTCTGCAAAAGCAGTCTGTCACAATTATTTTAATTTCTTAAATATAGAATCACATAGGAACATGTTAATAAAGACAAGAAATTTCACCGAAATTTAAGACACAATTACCCATTCTAAGTATGATTTTGTCGTCCTAGCTTAATAAAAAAATTAAACATGTAAATAATTTGAAAAAAATATATACACATTTGTCAATTTGTATTATTTGTTTCAGAAAACAATTTGAAAAATGTGCATATAGAAAAACAATGATACTGTAAGCCGGTCTACAACTGGCGGGACAGTGAGACGTATATGAGAGGGGTCACAGATCTGTAAGAGGCTGTGATGGAACCCTAATAACTTGTCCCATCTATATCTTTTTACCAAAGCACCAGTGCTCTTTTATAATGTAGGCTTCAGTTCTAAAATAAAGCTGCTAATGGATAGAGGGTGATTATTCAAAATATGATTAAAGTTGCTTCAATACATTTTGTTGGCGAGCATTGAGGCAGCCTGGACCAGGGATGAGCATACATTTTGGCACGGACTCCCCCTTCCAATCCTGAATGTATCTGAAGCCTCCCCCCTGAGCTGTCACCGTCCTGCCAGCCCAAATGATTTGTAAGTATGGCCCCAGACCAGATCACTATCCTTCTTATGACGCACTTCTCTCACCTGCTAAGCCTCTTTTACTCCCCCAGCCCCATCCCTCTCTGTCTCTTTCCCCACATTCCCATTGTCAGTGCAGATGCTTGTCCTACACACCTGACATTTCAGGTCCACCTTTGTGATGCCTCCAAGCTCCACTGGGTGCCCGCCTTCCAGTTTGCTCACCCCTGGTCTTCACTTTGCAGATTTCTGTTGCTATAGATGTGACCTATACAAAGTAAAACATGGCAGCATGTACCAAGACCTCTACCCATTAGTATGTAATATTTCACAGCTGAAGAAGAAACACACACGTAATATGAAAATAAGATCGTTAAAATGTGTTGAGAAATCATTCCATTCTGTTGTTATTTTTTGGGCTAAAATAGACATGGTAGGTTTCTGGATTTCACTAGGAATTAAATATACCTATTTATCTATTTACTTTTCTATTTATTAAGAAGTGCTTAAAAGCTCTGTTTTGTTTCAGCTTAACATCGTACAATAAGTACTTGTTTGGGCCTGCTTTTTGCAGCTCATAAGGACACAGACTCTGAAGTGCAGTGTTTCAAACTAACCAATCAGTGACCATCTTTCTGCAGTATGTGACAAAATGTTGCAAGCACAGCAGAGTCTGTGTCTTCCTGAGCGACCAAGGGCAGACCCAAGCATGTAATATTTGGATTATTTTAGGCAGAAAAAACAGAACTTCTAAACAAAATTCAGAAACCTTCCATATCCCTGTAAGTATTAAAATGTGTAATATCGAACACTTCATCCTTTAGTGTATGTGGCTCATGTTTTCTTTTATCGGCTAATATTAATTTGGTACCATGTGGTTGTAAAGACCTGCTAGATCCATAGATTGAGTTCACTTTGGAATGAATTGAATAATATCACAAGTGCCCACTATTGTTTGGAAATCACCAAACCTTTTTGTTAGGATGAAATCAAAATTGCTCTTCACACATTGATCAGCAGTTTTACCTACTAAATGCATCCAGAGCAATGTAATCTGGCCCCTTGTAGTTATCAAGTTGCTGCTAGCCACTAGATGTCATGAAAGAACCAAACAGCAGAAATTAATTACTTTTAACTCATTAAGGGAATACACTACTCGGTTTTATTATTATTATCAGATCTGCAGAACTATATATATTTTTTAAGTACCACTGCAATGCATTAACAACAAGGACTAGATTGTTTTAATTAGGCATTGCACATTAATGAAAGTAATATTAAATTATTTAAAATATACATTTTCAATATTAAACTGGTAGCCATCCACTATACAGTCAATGAGGGGAGGTGGATTTGTCTAGGAGACAGTGCTACATTTTCAGGCACAAAGTGTAACTAACAAAGTCATCTCCATTCACTAAAGACTTTCTGTAATAAAGTAATTTGCCTTTGCAATGAGCTTTTGCTGTGAAGGCAGCTTATGAAAGTTTGCCCTCTTACCTGTCCATCACCATTACAAAAGATGACATTATAGGAGCCTAGGGAATCTGCTTAAATGGAGGCTAAAACCCCAACCTTTGAAAGTGCATTTAACATTGTATATGGCTATTATAAATAATTATATATGAACTTTATTAATGAGGAATACATAATTAAACCAACACGTTCCTCTTATTAGGGCATTACAGTGTTCCTTACCCTTATATCACAAGTCACAGTGGTTAGCAGCTTATACTCTCAGTATGTCACTGGGAACCATCCAGAATACAAATAGTTTGCTGTACTACATGGTTATAAGATGTGTAGCTAATATATGATTATAACCTTAAGTTGTACCTCAACACATGGCAGGGTTACTGCAATTTTAATATGAGGAAGAATTTTATTAACATACCTATGTCTTGTTCAACCCATCATTTGCAGTCACGGACGTTTAGACACTAAGTGGCGTTTATACATTTCTATATAAACTTCTAAGTAAAAATAACAGAATATAACAATGTTTTTATACCAGAGTTTTATACTAAGCTTAAAAATATGGATTTCATTAAAATCCAAAGAGGAAATCGATGCAGTGGGGGTTAACTTTAGAAAATGTGTGGCTTCATGAAAATGTAAAGGCAGTTTGCATTAATATGGCTCTCCGTGAGCCAAAGTTAGGGCACCCCTGTAATGTAATGGTTCATATGCATGGCTGGATTACCCATTAGGCCAACTAGGCAACTGCCTGGGGGCGCTTCCCTGTGGGGGATGCCAATTTAAAAAAAAATGGTTCCTGGCTTTTTAGACTGCAGTTTTTAGACTGGCTACTAGGTAACCACCTAGAACAAGGGAGTTACAACAGGAAAATGAACTACCATGGCAGAAAAAGGCAAACATTGGTCCGTGCATACCTTGCATACTCACTACCAAGGGCTCCCCCACTTCACTGCCTAGGGGCTCCAAAGAGGAAGATCCAGCAATGTTCATATGTATAATAGTATAGCAATGTAGTTTTAGGAGTTTCTAGTATCAAAGTAAGAAGAGTTTGAAGATGCATTGCACTTAATACCGTAACTGGATATTGATATGACTTTGTAGAATCTTATACCAATGAAGAGTGTTTAATAAAACATTTCATATGTTCCCTTGACATACGTCTGCTTTAGAAATGATCTTGTCTGACAGGCTCCCGGCACAAGCTGTGATTTCCAGTGAGTCTAAAGCAACTTCCTTGGGTGCTGACACCAAGCAGGAGCTTAGAAGAAATGATATTAACCACATAGGCAGAGCTAATAACTCAGCAGTATCAGTGAGAACTACCAGTCAGTACTCATAACTAAAGAAAGATCCTGCTAGGATTGGAACAAAAAGGAAGGTGCTGACGTTGCGCAGGAAATTCCCTGCAGGGCCAGGAGTCTTTCTTATTGATGCAAGTGATGTAGAGGGGTTTCCAAATATGGTATAATGTAAAACTAATAACAACTACTTTATCAATGTAATGCTATTTTAAAAGGTAGATGCATTTCCCCACAGAATAACATGGAGTTTTGCAATTTGCTTGTCATCCAGCCTTTCTGATCCACCCTTTATGCAAATAGTCACATTCCATGCTAGTAAAAGATATTTCCCAAATTGTATAATTACCCCTGGGGCTCTGAACCTATTGTCTTAAATATAAGTTATATGCGAAAGACTGGGCATGCTCAGATGCTAGGGGTAACTAAGCTGATTAGAAACAATCTGAAATAACTGGCAGTTATCTCAAGACATTTTTACTCTGACGCATGGACAGAATAGAAAGGTTGTCATTCTGGTAAAAACTGTGACATTTTTTGTAACATTTGTAATCTCTGCTGTGTCACTTTAAGTTAAAAAATAGAAACATAATCAAATGCTTAGAAGTTATAGTAACTATGCTTGGTTTGTGCATGGCATTACAAAGCCATACAATGGATTCTATTACAGATACAGGCATATTGAAGTTTTAAACTCTCAGAAACAGTGGCACATAAAAAAGCATTAAAAAATATAATTGAGAGTTGAAAATATCTCTCACCACAGAATAACCCTCTCAGCAGGAAAAGTGACTGCAACGCTTTGCAAAAAGTCACTGTCCATTCTGCTGCTGAAATGGTTAAAGCAAAAACCTCTGCCTAGGGCGAGAATATCCTATAATACAATATACAGATAATAAGTGGTAGTTATACAGAAGATCTATATATATATATATATAAATATATTTATACAGGTGTATATTTATAGCGGAGGCACATGGTGCAGTGATTTAGAAGAGCCTGGCTTGCTTTTTCAGTTCGTTTCGTTTCCACAGTGCCAGGCGGTCAAACTCTGATATGGTCATCCCAAAGACTTGATAAAACTCTTCAGCCGATAAATGGCGCTAGAGAGAGACAGAGAAACAAAACAGATGCTGTTATATATGGTGTCTCTTCTAGCATACAAGAATTAGGGAAAAAATATATAATTATATCTATACAGGTGCTTCCTAAACTGGGATTCATAGGATCCTGGCATTTCATCTATTGTGACAAGAAAATCCAGGAGAAAATTGTTCTCTCTGAGGAAATCTTTTCTAAGGAAAATGGGGTCCTTTCCCTCTTCCCCTACACAAAAGATTGGCAGCAGTAGTGCCGCCGCCAGCCGCTAGATGGCGCTGTCAATTTTTGGAATACTGGTGCACATTGCATATAAGGCGCGCTGACAAAAGAGCTATGAGAGGCGTGCCCGAGGGCCGAGTGCCTGTGCCGAACATAGCGATGGTGTCTCTGTCGATTCAGCGCCATGGAGTTGCGCCATGCCGGAGGGCGGAATAATTATAGGTCTTCCCTGAAACCTGATGGCATCATCTAGTGGCTACTTGCTGGCACTGCAGATGTCAGTGCTGGCGATTTCTTGCGCATACACAACGGGATAGATCCAAAAATGGAAGCAGTAGCTGAGATTCTGAGGTACTGGGAAGGGATTTTGTGAGTATTTTCTTTGCGTACTTGGGCTTCACAAAAGTGGGCTATAGAGCTGAAATATGGACATTTAATAAATGAATTAAACTATCAGGTAAATTAAAATATATATTTACTGGAGCTTCACATTAAAGCATCCTCTTTGGCAAGGGTTTTAGAAATGAAAAGTACACCTAGGACAAAACATAACTGATATAGAAGTTGGGATTATTTTATGTATGAATTTAGTGAAAGGTCCATTCCCTTAGGTAATGTTTTTATTAACAGCAATTGTTTAAGATTAGTGGGTTTTATAAAAAAAAGTTTTTAGTGCATGTGCAGTTTAAATAATGGTAATAGTCATAGATACGTTTAACAAATAAATGTAATTGTTTTACTGTTAAAGATATCTGGTAAAGGTAATACATTTAATAAGAGCGTAGACAGCTTCTCCCACCTCCATGGCAACACCAGTTAGTTCTTGGCCTTTCAGTCATTTATCCAGAAAGGAATATACATAAACAGTAATGGGCTAACATGTGATCTGAACAATGGCATTGAAAATCAGATGTTAAAGACAGGGGTACTTCTGTCTGTTTATTTCCCAAGAACAAATCTAATAGCAGTGTATCCAACGAAAAGCCATTGGTTAAACAAATCACATTTAATGTATGTTTTTTTCATCTGAGGATATTTATGTACTAATGTGACAGACCAAACCATTTTATAAACACTGCATGATACCAATATACAATACAGGACATTTTGTACAGATTAAGTGGGCTCTTCTAACATAAAGATGGAAACATAGCTATAGTAAGCAGATATAGTACACAGGGGAAAAATAAAAGGATCAAAGGGCTGCTATGTGAAAAACACAAAATGAATATGTTTATTATTGTATTACTTTTTTATGCCTTGTGATTCCTATATTAATAGAAATAATGAGGTTACAATATGTATGGCTTGTTGACTATTAAAGTAGGAATAATATGGGGTATATTAACACAATTAGAAACAAATCTGCACCTTTTTAAAATTCCTATTCACACTGATTGAAGCACATGCTCATTTGGGAAAACCTACAAGGAGGCCTTGGAAAGTGGGAATGGTTGCAGCACATCACTGGGCTCATTTGGATACTGGAGATTGTGATGAGCAGTAATAGATGGCAGCATATCTGTATTCTCCCAAGAACTGCATTACATACATGTTTAACCTCAATGACAAACCCTTAGATTGTAAGTTTGTGAGTTTTCAATCGTGTGTCTGTGTCTTGGAAACAAGCACTATGTACATTTGATTATATGCTCAAAAACAGGGTCCTCCATTCTTTATAAGGTGTTAAGTTTGTTTTTTGCCTTGTACAATACCACTGTACAGCGCTATGGAATATGTTGGAGCGATATAAATAAACATAATAAAAATAATAATAAGTGTTCTTTTCTAATGTATGAGCATTATTCAGTTTATTTTAAAAAGTGTAGGCAAATATGAACTTGCAGCATAAACTAGCATTTTGCAATATATTGTACTAAATCTTGCAATATGATGAATTTATGGGTTTTCACATATACCAGAATGAGAAGTCATCTAAAATGTATATTCAGTTGCAGTAAAATGAAGGTTATTA
The DNA here is from genome assembly GCA_027410445.1 of Discoglossus pictus. Classification (NCBI taxonomy): domain Eukaryota; kingdom Metazoa; phylum Chordata; class Amphibia; order Anura; family Alytidae; genus Discoglossus; species Discoglossus pictus. The sequence goes on along the minus strand of CM050167.1, from coordinate 268,383,604 downwards.
TACTATTACAAGTATTTTGTTTCGACTTTAGCACCCTGGACACATCAGCTAAAAAACATTATTCTGTGCACCGTAAAAGATTTTTTTAGTCTTAATTAGCTAAATTAATTGAAAACCAATCTGTAATTACACACATAAGCTACACTTATTCAGTAACATGTTAGCTGCTTGAGTTCATAAGATATATACATGAATGCAGTAGACATTTTTAAGATCTTCAAATTAAGAAATGTGCGAGAAGCAAAAATGGTAAAATTGGTCAAAAATGAATTTGAAAGTTGAGTTTCTCTTTTAGGAAAAAGGCTATCTAACTGTTGAACTGTTGATTTAATTTTGTACTACAATAGACTGAGACCCTATGGGTGACAGATTTGTCACTTATTGTTGGTGCTCACCTCCAGACGTGTTCTGTCTGCATCTTTAGGCAGTCTGCTTCTCCCTCTAGTGGTCACCACAAGGAGCTCATAAGGATAGATCTAAGTGAAGGACAATAATGGTTTTAGAATATATCATTCATTATTTATAGGGATGGTATAAATCAGTACATAATATAGTAACATGCCATAACAAATCCATAGATTTCACTGGAATAATATAAGAGCATATTAGACTCTTATAATCCACAATCTGCTTTTAGTTGTTTTTTAAACAAAAACATTTACAAAAGTCTAGATATGTTTGTTTTGTAATGCACTTCAAATTGTGGAAGCTCACTCTGTACAGTTTGGTCTTTGGGTCATACAAAACTAATATATATAATTTGCAAATCATTTGATCAATAAATAAAATACAGTAAAATAAGAGATAATAAAAAAAATCGTAGGAACCATATGCCCCATATATAGTTAATCCTGGTAAAAGTAAATTGCAATGGACACACATACTGGTACACAGGCTGAGAGATACAATCAGTTATAGTTTTAGCACATTACAAGATCTACAGATATACCTGTCTATATCTTTCAATGACCCCTTATGAAGCAGGTGGTCTTTTCTGTGCCCTCACCTCCCCATGGATCGTAAACCGAGCCTCATCTATCCTAAACTATTCCCTTGGCTTATTTACTATTGACCATTTCTTGCCTACAAACGTTTGCCATCTCAGATCTCTCACCTCCCTTACACTTGTCTTTCCTTAGAGATAATATTGGTCAGACAAATAGAAGGTGTACATTTGTACCAATCTGTATGTTCAGTTCAGATATATACTGAAGAAAATTATCAAGGGATCACTTCTTCCAGATAGCATTATTCTGTGAAATGATCAGATTTGGTTATTCATACAAGCACATGTAGTGTCTTGAAGTGTTTGCTCTTGTGATGTCTTCCTATTCCGTAGATAACTGACAATGCTCTGTAACACGCTCATATTACATTTCCCACATACATTCTGTGCAAATGACTGCAGATTGATACAGTTGTAAATTGCTTATAGATGATTAGTAAGATATACATAGAAAGACAAACTGATCTCAGTTGCATACCTATTCAACCACTGCAGCTCCAAGACACATGTGTAAAGGAATTATTTTAAAGGTCACAGAATAGTTTAATGGATTCAACCTGTTTTAATCAAAGTGGTTTAATTTGTAGATGATTTCCCTCAGGAACAAAAAGCATTCAAAGCTGCAACCCGCACAGTGATTTCCCATGAAGTACAAAGAGCTTTCATAATAAGTCAGGGATGAACAGGTAGCAAGACACAGGTAAAGCGCTACCGAAAGTCTACTCTTTTCAATGTAATATTTAAGGCGTATAGGCAGTGGGTAACCTGCATAAATATTTGCAATGCTATTTATTAAATAGATATCTTAAAGGGAAAATGGGATGAATGAGTCTTCCTACTTGTTGTTTTCATCTCTGATTTTTTTTTTATGGGCTGAACAAGTATCAGCGGGTAATGTAGTACTGTAAATGAGCAACTTTTCTAATAAAACATAATGATATTGGTAATGACACTGGAGTGCTGAACATATACACTGATTTATTATTTCCCTACTGTACATAAGTCAGTCAACAAGAATGTTTGATGCAGTGATTGACTAACCTGGGTAACGCAGAAACACTCTGAAATTCCAGTCTGTGTTTGCCATTCCTAGATTTATGCTACATAATACTTTTATGGCACATCCATTTCCAGGCTACTGTTTTTAGCACTTCCCTTACTTTGCTTTGCCCTTTGAGAAAGACGTCCCCTGTGACGCCGAAACGCGTCAGGCGTAGCGTCACGTGCGTCTCACGCTGACACGCATGTAGACGCCTTAGTGCTCTGCTTCTCAGCGTCCTCTGATTTCACTCACAATAGATCCCTTAAACTACCCTACTTTACTCTATATAAGTTCATACCACTTTTTGACTACTATCCCAAAATATATACTGGATCATGACGTTAATATACATTCAAAATGGCATATCAGCCAGCCAATATGAGCCCAAATTTCAGTAAGGGTGGCAGCAAAAGCTGTTTTAGGTTACTACTGTTCAGCAGAGCATGGAAACATTATCATAATTCAATGGAGAATTAATGGTGCAAAAAACCTAACTGTGTCAGCCAAATCTCAAATGAGGGAGAAAATTAACGTTTCAGTGTGAAGCTACACTAGGATGGTTGAACACAAAGATAAATAATGTGGTGAGCATCCAAAATAATGTTCTCATTATAACCCAATCAAACATTCATTGCAGGGCTTGAAGACTGTAGTCCATTTAATTTCAACTTATTTATTAGAAAACACATTTTCACCATCCTACTATGCACGACTAGTACAGACCAAACCCCCAAAAAAGACAAAAAATGCCTCGACTAGCACTGGCATATGGAGCTGAATATTTATGCAACCGGTAAATGTTGTCTTGTACATTATAATGACCATCTCCTGTATCTGCAAATGATTTCTCCTGTGCTGATTTCTATGTTGTGGATCACCTTTCCCAAGCTGACAATTTCCTACAATCAAGCCAAGCTGGCAGAAATACAAGCTTTCTTTCTTATGCACCCCGTTGTGAATCCTCTTATTCCTTGTATTCCTGACACTTGCATTCCATTTATCAAACACGTTTTTATACAAGCTGTATTTGCAATAAATTTGTCTTCAGCTGATAATTTGATGCTTTACAAAAATCTTCAACCCACATTAAAACTATAATTTTACTAAGTGTTTATTAAATCCAGTGGAGTAGGAGCCTTACTTTTATAACCATTTCCTTCTCTGAATTCTGGAAGAATTTAAAGATGAGTGATCTTTGGAAGGAATTGGAGATGTCAAATAGTATTGATTTATTCCCTGAGAATATCATGGGAACTGGCAGCTCCAATAGATCTCCAAGGCCCTTACCTTAGTGAATCTAGCCTACTGTCTCTGAAATGTGATACCTTTCTCCTGCAAACTGTCCTCAACCTTAGATGTTTCAACTGTCTTTGAAAACGATTTGTTTCAACAAAGCCTGACCCCCTGACATCTAAACTGTAAAAAAAAATATAGGACCATCTGTGTGACTAGACCAAAAGTCATACTATGCATGCTCTGTATTTAAAATATCTTGTTTCACCTGTGTCCAATATTCTCTTTAGATTAAAAACAGGGCCTGTGTCACCTGTCAAGGAAGGCCTTGTAGTCATCCATCACTAGACATCTGGCTCCATGTACAACACAGATTTAATATCAACTGCCTGATGTGTACAGCGACTTAAAGAGACATGGGATGCTGATTTTGCTATCAAGCATTTAAAATAGCATGTTTTAAACATGATAAAAGTGCCTTTTTTCTTTATTTTTTTTAAATAAAACATATTTAAACATATGGGAAACTAATAGGAAATGCCACTGGAATTACCTCTGTGTGAGCAGAAAGGATGCACAACTTTAGATCTCATTGGCAGACACTTAAGACATACATCTATACTGTTGCACAGTGTTTATATCGTGAAAACAATTACAAACCTAAATAACATATTTCAACCTCTGAGCTATTTAAATACTAGAAAACCTAACTGTTAAGACTTAAAAAAATTAAAGCATTATACTTTTCACTGAAAAATGTAAATATAAATCTACTACATAAAATATTTTTTTCTTTTTAGCAAAATAAAAACAACTTCCTAGGTGAATTTACTAATTGTTTATATTACCTGTAAAGAGTCACTAACTAGAATTCTTAAAAAAAGGTACCAAAGCAGTAACTGTGTAGTTAACAATGATCAGATGTACAATCACAAGAACCCTGAACAGTATCTTACAGATCTTATGTCTAAAATGAAGGCACTAAACATTTACTTGCTCCATAAAAAAACAATACTTAAACCATTGTAAATGCTCGTTCTGAAACAAAATAATGTATAGATCAGACCAGTTTGCTTCTTTCATAGCTTCTTTCATATTCTATGTTTATGCTTTACCTTTTCAAAACTGGTAAAAATAAGAATTGCCAATATATAAGGGACAAGCCACAGAAATATACAATAAATACGAAGCAGTGTTGTATCATTCTATATCCTCAATGGTTCACATGCAGAGTGATTTGGATACGCATTATACAATAAACCTAAAATAATACACATCTCTAATAATGTTTAATGGTTACAAATTAAAATACTGCAAATTGCCTTCAATATTAATGGACTATCTGGTCATGTGAATGTCATATAAATAACTGTTAAAATAAATACCCCCCCCCCCCCCCAGATAATTCAATAAATAATTATTGAGTCTGTGCACCATTAACATTTCTCTAAACACAGTATTAAATAAAGATTTAAATATTTGTAAGGTGAAGAACTAACACAAAATGACGACTCCACCCAAGAATATCCTAATCTAGATGAAATGAATAAAATACAAAGTGGGAATGACTGGTAAACAAGTTAATACATTTTAATGTATTGAATTCTACTAGAAAAAGAAGGACCCAGTGCACAGCCCATAAACCAATTTGAGGGGGCTTTAAATCAGTACTGATTTTCTTTACAGGTTATTGAGGAGTCCTTGAAACTATGGTTAAATGGACATAAAAGCAGTGGCAATTTCATCTGATGGGTAATGGTCCATTGCTATAGCAACCCGTCATTAGTTCCTGGATTAATGCAGGGTCTTCTTACCTTGTACTCTGCAAATTAGGAGAAAGAGAGACAAAGAAATAAATCAGACATGTACATCAAAAATAAAGGAAAAAGGTAAACAACTTCAGAAAGTACAAGGTAATACAAATAGAATAAAATGATGATTGAGACAGAGATGGTTAACAAGTTACAAAGGTTCCAGTGCTGGCGAGCAAATTGATTGCAAAATGTGTTGCTCTTCATGGCTATGAGTTTTTAAGTATGTATTGTGGTTTCCTTCTTATAATTAGGCCCGTGAACCTTACAAGCACTTTGCTAATGCAAATCCTCTTTCATCATTGACAGATAATAATACATGGAAATGTTTATCATGTGTTATAAAATAAATTACAGTATAAATCGTAAGTTATATTTTTATGTGAAAAAGTATTTAAATAATGTAATAAGTCTCTGATATTTAAAATTAAAGGACCACTTAATTCAGCACAATTTTAACCACATCACAGTAAAGATCTCCTATAAGCATGTTGAAATTCTTTTTGGATTTTTGAAAGACTGCAAATTCCACTGAGAAATCAAATCAAATCTGTGTTTACCTGTGTAATAGACTGCCTACATGCTTTTGAAGAGCACTTACAGTGAGATACATGGCCCATAAATCACAGCTTCTATAACAATTATTTTTCTGTGGCATAAGGTGGATATAAATAGAACTTTATACTGTAATTTACAGTATAGTATGTAGATGAGCTGCCAGACCATTTCTTACTTTGCTACATACTAACATGACCACAACATGATATGTCTCCAAAGCAAGATGGATGCTAATCAGCAGGTAAATACCCTGTGAAAATAGCTCTACAAATAATTACAAGCCTGCCATTCCTACGGGTTTCCAGTGATCGCTACCCAGACACCACAACTCGTTTAGTATGTCTGGGCTAGTATAGGAGAGAATTTTAATGATGAAATATGACATAAAAGCTGATACAAATAAAGAGATGGAAGAAATAAAATGTCACATCACATCAACTCTTTTTGCCATCCCAATGCATCAAACTATATTTTATATAGATTCAACTGGACAAAAATGTTGAAATATCCTATCATGTTAAAAGAGAACTTTCTACATTACAAATATTTTTGCATGAAATATGATTAGAAAATGGTGAGGAGGCTTCATCCTCTTACTGTCACTTATTAAATGGCTACATTGAATTATTACCTAGCTCTTGAATACTAAACTGTAGATAACTCATTTAATTAGCTCTCAACAAGGCTTCCCCTGAACTTTAAAATACAATTTTCCACTAAAATGTTTTGTGACATTCACTATTTTTTCACTTAGTCAAAACTTTTTCAGTACATATAATATACATATACAGCCTTATTATTTAAATTGCGAATTGGCCAATTGAATAGGGCTCTATATAAGCACAGAGCATATATTTTTTACAGAAGTTTTTAGTTAGTGAAGACCTTTCTTTTGGATAGTTGTTCACTAACTAAAAACTTCTGTAAAAAATATGCTCTGTGCTTATATAGAGCCCTATTCAATTGGCCGAATCACACTTTAATAAGGGTGTCAATATGTATTTTTTAGTATATAATAGAATATACAAAAGTTTGGTGTCTCTTTTTTGTGGCTTATATGTTTTAAGGTGTTCGTTTACTTTCATCTGAATCATTGTATCAAAAACTATTTTCTGCGCAACCTTATGAGTGGCATGAGGCTTCTCAAGGAGGTATGAGGCTCTGGTATGACTTTGAGGAGTTGATTATTGTTTCAATGAGAATAGTTTTAAATGTTTTTTGGGGGTAGAGAAGAGAAGTTGTTGAGTTTCTTGTAAAGTGTTTGAATAGGATGGACATTTTCATCATAAAACACAATATAACTATGTAACTTAGAAATAAATCATAATACGTTTCAAGAAAGGTTGACAACTAAAAATTACAGGGCATGTTTGATATCTGTTATCTGACTTATGCAATGAATAGGTCTAATGCAGATCAACACAAATTTTTGTATTTTTAAGAACATATTACACTGAATCTAAAATATGTGAGCGGTCTAGGGTAGGACTCACTGACAAAGCATATATTGGCACAGTTTTAATACTGAGGCATCTTCAGAGATTCATACCTCGCATTCCCCAGTTCACAGCGTTGGCACTGTCATAGTGGAACAGATCTGTGCTGGGCGGCTAAAAAAAAAAGAAGTTAATTATAACTTTATTTATTGTAGTCATTTAGTATATGAAAACACTGCATTTGCGAGTTTTACACTTACTTTCTATTTTTCCAGTTTTTTTTTTTTGGGTGAAAACATAATTTAAATAAATCACATACACTCATGGACAGTATTCAGTGCCAATCATAGACAGCACAAATGTACCAAATACAATTTTGCAATATACCGGTGATATAAGTTTCAGATGAAATGTCATGTTGGTATCTGAAACAATTGTGTTTAATGACATAACATCATATTTTGCATGATCAGGTTATATTTTATATATGGGTAATATTTAAAATGTCCTCTTGTATATATTGTGAATATATGACTAGGTTAGGCTGCTTCACACTACTAATCACTTGTCTGAAGATGTGCTTTCATGTGCCTCTCAGTGATGACATGCCTCGCATATGCTGGATCAATTTATACAGGTATGACTGCTCCAATCAAATAATAATTTCACTTGGACATATGTCTTTCTGGTTATAAAATAAATAGTAATAGTAATTTATATATTCTGTGTGCGGTCATGTGCTTATTCATTACAATGTTTCACTTTTGTTTTATTTTTGCCCTAATACTTTCCTTTAATGGATTGCATACAATCACCACATTTTGTAAACAGGGTATTTCAGAGCTTGGCATGCAACCTCCCATAATAAAAAGATTCTTACTAAATGTTAGTCACATTGGCCTTCAGAAGAGAAAGGCTATCTTAACAAATATTATTTTTGGCACGTAAGGTACGTATCGCAGGAAATGCCCCCCAGTGCAGTGCATGCCACATAGACACTATGAGTATGGCACTATTATTATTATTATTATATAACAAGGGCTAATAAGGCTAGGTTTTTCACACAACCTCTCGCTCATCCCTCTTGTACTGTACCCGGTGTAGGCCATTTCTTCTGTATGCTGGGAGAGAAGCTGATTTGGAAATCAAAGGATCTAAAAGAAATCAAAGCAAATGTCAGCATCAATGCAGGGAATCTTTTATCTATTTTTTTTGGAATCTAATACATATAAGCAACAAAAAACAATATATATATATATATATTTATTTATATATACCGTACATATATCTGTGTGTACTTACCACTATCAGTGAGGTAACGCTTGCTGGGAGCTATGGGAAGAAAAAGCCAGAAAGTAATATTAATTATTTATCTGAAGACAGTCACTAAGCCCTTCTTAATACTACTAAATGTGAGAGTATATTGCTATTTTTAATTAATTTTAAGAGCCTTCCCTTGTAACAGAGGTCTTAAAATGTCACTGCTGGCAATAACAATTTATTTACCAGCTGGATATTACAGAAATTGCATTTTCTTACAGTAAATATTTTTTTTATCTCAGTACATTTTTTGACCAATCTACAAAGCTTAGTCTATTATGGACTAAGGCCTCAATTACATGAACCTTGCAAAAGGTCCCATTAAATTGTATGCAGCTTGCTGATTGTAATGCTTCCTCACGAGAATCCATCTCACTACCAAACTGTTCTCTAAACCTAACTTCCCAATCAGAACACACTAAAACAATGTGTACATGCTAAACTAACTGTGACACTCAAAACTAATATGAATGCAGTCAACTAATGTTATTAGAAAAACAAGCCCTAACTTCCTCCCACCACCGCATATGACATTAAACCCTTCTTGAGGCAGGGAAGCATTTAATGCAATAAAAAGGTATGCACGAGGGTCTGTGACCCCCTCTGCCTAGTCCCTTAAACCTATAACAGAATAAACTTCTTCTGATAAGGTGGTCTTCAAACACAGCCAAGCATCCTGTGCATTGGAGCGGGGTGGGTAACCTAAGAAGGGGGGCCATTACTCTCTCTACCCCTATCACTTCCCAACCATCCCAAGCACCAGAGTGGGGGAAAGCACTCCTCCGCTTATTAAGGAGGTCCTGTGGCTAGGTGTTGGGAGTTATATACTCCCCTGCATATATTTTTTATTATATTAATCACTTCTCTTCCTTTCCACAATAGCTAGTCATGTAATTGAGGCCTTAGATAGAATAATGACTACTAATTTTTGCTAAGAACCTGGATACATGCATACCCCAAAGAGTTATTCAACATGCATGTAATAATTAATAATCATTATTCTGTAAAAATAGATAATATCCCAGGATGTATCACAAAAACTGATGTCATGTAAAATACAAACTTCATTGTAAGTATACTGTATAAAATGCATTGATTAATAACATTCGGTTAGTACTTGTTATTAACCAGCTTTAAATTACACCACATTTGTAATCTTTACTGTGTTACTTTAAGCTGTATATATGCATCCATTGGGGCTATTTATTTGTGTCTTCACGTCAATAAAGCAACATTAGATTTATGAAACAAACCATTTTTTTTTTAAACCAATGGGACTTTATTCTTTGACGAATGTGTATTAGAGCTGAGCGGCAACAATAAATATTCCAGTTACAAGTCCCACAACACTAAAGGCCACACTGAACCAATCAATATAGTCTGGTCTAGTAGGAGGCTTAGGGGTCAGATATTATGTTGTGTTATGATGCCAGACTGCCTGTCATCACAAGAACTGTATTGAGTTCTTAATTTTCTAATTTCAATTCATTACCAACATTTCCACCTTTCATCCAGGAATGAAGATTTAAAGATCGAGGCCTGTGCTGAAATCATATTATGTCATGGAGCAATGTTTGAGGCACTGAAATTCCTTAAGTTCTCTTCTCATTTCTAATTAAAAAGAAATTTATGGGTCACAAACATAATGCAAGCACTTAACTGTAGGGTTACACAACATCCTAAGGAAATGAGAGTATTAATAATTCATTCAGTCTGACATAACAAGTCATGTGTAAAGCACCTCGGGACAGTGTGTGTTCTGGAATGGAACCAGCACTCTATTCATACTGTGCTCTTGTTTTAGTCTTCACCCATATTGGCCACACACCTGTGCACTCTTATTTATTAAAAGCCGTCCAAGTCATTCTTAGCTTCAAAAGCCTAATTCTTTCTTTGCACATATTTTCCTTTAACATGTTTTAGCTACAATGTCTATACCTTATGTGTAGCTTATATTTTATATAGAACTAGCGTATTGCCCGTCAAAAAATGACGGCAATGAGATGTGTATGTTTGGAAAGTTGTATAGTTATTAATATACATATGGAGCACTTTGCTCCATAAAAAAAGGGGTCCGTATTAACGGCTCGCCTCGCTAAGCGAGGCTCGCCTGCAATGAGCGCCTGCGGCGCTCATTGCCAAAGTGCTCCGTATTAACGGGGCAAAAAATGTTTGGAATGTTGTATAGTTATTAATATACATATGGAATTGTAAGGTAGCTAATGGTGTTTTGTGTGTACTACTGAAATATATAAGTTAAAATAATAAATAATTAATGAATGACTATACTTTACCAATTTGTATGCATTGTGTTTAAGAGCTGGCAATCTGTAGTGATGTTGCAGCAGCATTGGTGGTGTGGAGGTGCTGTGTAAGCGTTTAGAACGTGTGCAGTGTAATAGTGTGCGTGCGCGAGCTGAAACCGTTAGCGTAGTACTTTAGTTCCGCATTATCGTAAAATGGCGGGTAATGTGTGTTATGCGTCTTAGCGGATAATCCGTACGTGATTTAATGGGCGGTAATGTGTAGTATGCGTCTTATCGGATTATCCGTACGTGTTTTCCGTGGTTATAGTGCTGTAGCCTCGTTTTCGTTTTTTTCGGCCGCCATTTTTTCTCTCGCTTCGAGACTTTTTTAGTGTCTAAACTGTTTTATTTTTAATAAAATGAAGGTGTAACTTGTTTTTTTGAGGTCGTGGATGCTCCCTCTTGCTGTCGGTAAGCTTTTTATGTATGTGCTGTGTGTATTTATTGTGATTGTATTTTTTTTTCCGGTTCGCGAGTTGCGGCCGTATTTTTGTTCTGCGTATTAACGCTGATTGGCAAAGTGCTCCGTATTAACGGCTCGCCTCGCTACGCTCATTGCCAAAGTGCTCCATATTAACGGCTCGCCTCGCTACGCGAGGCTCGCCTGCAATGAGCGCCTTTGGCGCTCATTGCCAAAGTGCTATGGTTTAACAGTGTAACGGCTCGCCTCGCTGCGCGAGGCTCGCCCGGCGATGAGCGCCTGTGGCGCTCATCGCTAAGCCCGCTACTGTACTACGGTTTAACGGCTCGCCTCGCTTCGCGAGGCTCGCCAGGCGATGAGCGCCTGCGGCGCTCATCGCTAAGCCCGCAAAGTCGTACGGACCACGCAAACAGCGTGACGACGACTCGTAGCAGGACAATTATAATATGTGATTATACTATAACATGAAAGTGGCTTAGGAGAATTAAGGCCTAGGTTTACAAAGATATAATATACACCATCACCTAACATACCTAGTATTGCTCTTTCCATTTCTTTTTCCTACGTCAGTACACTAGACTTAGATTTAATTGCTCTCATACTTGGGTCAAAATAATATGCTAACCGCAAAAAAAAAACTGTAAAGGGAAAAGCATAATTAGCTGTAAATATCTAACAGCCTTTTATTTACTGACTTATTTTTTGTAAATCATGCTCGACACATAAAATTAGATTTTCTCTCCAATATTTCCTCTAAAGTCTTTATACTTTACTGTTGCTTTGTACCAAGAGCTTTTTGGCATAGGTTCTGTTATGGTTGGACTTACATCCATTGAGGGAAGCATCATATCCAGCTGTGTGAAGAGCTTCTTTACTGCCTGTTGCGCTCCTTGGTGGGGTCCAGGGGTCAGCATATGACCGAGCCTTCATTTCTTCCTTTAGGATCATTCTTCCAATACCCCCCTGGAGCTACAAGCACAAAGAGCAAGATGTCAAATTCAGTGGTGGATTTGAGAATACTGTATGAAAAGTTTTCTGTGTAGGCAGTATGTCAAACAATGAAAATTAAGCATAACAATAAAAAAAATGGAAACTTACTTATTTTTTAAATGTTTTATTCTTATTCCTTGTGACTCCATTTGCAGCTCTAATCAAGCAGTACATGTCCTAATTTGTGGCTGTGTCAAGGCTTCTATGTAAATTATGATGGTGTCTTATAATGCACACTGTTCCTCCAGGCCCTGTGAGTGAGCCCAAAAGCAGCACTTTGCACTGTGCACCCCCATGCACCCCCCCCATAATTTACACAGAATACTCCCTATAATTTACATACAATCCAGCCAAAACAAGGAATGTGCTAGATCAGAGCTGCAAATAGAGTCACATGGAGTAAAAATAAAACATTTTAAAAATACAGTGATTATATTCATATTAAGCATGCCTGATATTTGTATTGTTTTATAAATAGTTTTGTGGTAATTAAAGGTCTACTGTGTGACCTGGTCTGTGGAGCTGTTATCAAAATGTTGTTTGCAAAGGCAGATATAAGAGGTCCTTTCTGCAGTTAACACAATGCTTCAAATGGGACAGTATATCTATAAAGGGCTCCTGTGGAGAGATGCAAAAAGCCGTCTTACTAACCAGACAAAAATTTTGCAACAGCTCTGAGTAATGAGGTTTACTTGGCCTTCTAATCTAGTGATCCTAATTACTTGCCCAGTAATTGTACTTAATGGTAGCAGAGTTTAGTTACTGTGATAATATGTTCAGTTATCACTGTATATTTTCTATAAATATGATGTACCCAGTTCCATAAAGGGATCTTCTGGGGAAGACATGGGGGAGTTAACTAGTTTATTTTCCTAGATGCTGGGATTTGCATGCTCTGTTTGTGGCTGTCTCGTCAGAGGAAAGGCTGAGTGGTAAAATGTACCCTGGTCATGGACGGAGAGTTGGCTCTGTATCGCGACACCATTACATCCTAATGTTGTCATGGCTAAAACTACTGTAAACAAAATCAAGTTGTAGCTTGATCTGTATATGAAGGCTTTCAGGAGGACTGTGCAAATCATTCTTTCATTATGTATGGGTTAATCTTTTATCTAATAACCTGCATCAGAGCTGTCACACTCTTACACTCAAGGGCTAGTAAAAGGCTATGCATTGACCATGCCATTGATTGACAATCCTGAGACCAAATCCGTAAAGGTAAAGTGGTGTAAACATTAGTTCAAGAATAAAGCCATCTGTAAAAAAAATAATTGTAAAATTAATCTTACAGTATGTGCAAAATGAGCTAGGGCATTCTCATTCTGCTTATAAAACTACCCACTATCAAGAGATTACACTGGTCAACAAAGACTTTGTCTCAGAGCAAATAAGGGTTGTGCTATATGTAATTTTTCCCACTGGTTTCAAAAATGGTCTCAGAATTGTTCACCCATAGTATTAAAGTTAATTAATCTTTAATATAATACATATGTTAATTTTTCAACAGTAAAATCCTAGTATTTTTTTAAATTGTTGTAGCTTCTACTGATTAGTCAACGTAAATAGGGCCCAGAGTAAAAAACAGTTGAGTCAGACTCATCACGTGATGCTCTTGAGGCATGATGAGCCACGTGTTTGCTTGTATACTGTGTGAGTCAGCGCTTCTGGCCAGTTGGTGGAAAGAGTTTGTTCTTGAAACATCTAATGCTGTGAGTACTTGTTATTTGTGTAGTTCTATGTTCATTATATGAAGTTTAATAATGGCAAGAAATTGTATTAATCATCCAGACTCATTTTGCTACATTTGTAGTGAGGTGATATGTAAAAATCATAAATGTGATTTTCCTCCACTTATTAAGTAGTGTTATGAGCTTTACTTTGGATGCAAAGTTGGTGACCAAGATAAAAGTACTTGTGTCAGACTTCTCACAAGTTGGTCAACGTGTTCTACGCACATGAATTTTGCTGTTCCAATAATTTGGCGAGAACAAAAAGATCACTCTACAGATTGTTACTTTTGTCTTACAAACATTTCAGGCATCAGTTCTAAATCAAAGCACACTGTGATATATCCAAATGTACCACCTGCCATCAGGCCAGTGCTGCACAGTGAAGAATTGCCTCCAGAAGAAGTAATACTTTGTGATGATGAACAAGAAAAAGATCCTGTAGATCATGGTGATGATGATATAAGGCTTGATCAAACTTTTAAGGTTTCCTTTTCATCGTTACAACCACATTTCCTTACCTAAGGAAATCTCAATTACCTCGTCCGAGACTTGAACCTATCTAAAATGCAAGCAGAACTTTTAGGCTCCAGGTTGAAAGGCTGGAATCTTCTCCATTAAGAAAATAAATTTGTTTTTTTAAAGGATTTCTTTTTCCTTGAAGATTAACTTGTTTTTTGCAATGATGTTTATTCTGTCATAGAAGCCCTTGTTCACGAGTACAAAACAGAGGATTGGCGTTTATTTATCGATTCTTCTAAAGTTAGCTTGAAAGCTGTGCTTCTCCACAAAGGAAATAAGTTTCCATCAGTGCCACTAGCTCATGCTGCCAATATCAAAGAAACTTATGAGAACATAAAACTTGTGCTTGAAAAAATCAAATATTAAGAATACAAATGGAATATCTGTGGTGACTTGACCATGGGATGTAACATGTCTTTGAAATTCCATTTCTTGGATTCACACCTGGATTCCTTCACAGCAAATGAACATGGTGAACAATTCCACCAGGAGATTTCCAAAATGGAAAAGTGGTACCAGGGCAACTGGAGTCCAGCAATGCTTGCGAATACTTTTGGACCCTTAAGAGGGATGTTCCTGAGAAAAAATACTGGATAAAATGCTATACTTCTACCTTTTAGGGAAGTTAGTCCTTTACTATGTACGTATTGTAAATATATGTAATAATGTAAACTTAAAATCACTATTTCTCCTTACGCGATAGAAAAATTCTAAAAAGATATTTGTATTCAGCACAAAAAAATACTAGAATGTTCACCTATTTTGACTTCTGAGACAAAAAAAAAGTAAAATCTTGTTAACCAATGTTATTTTTCTTGAAAAGTTAGTGGTAACCAACTCATTGAAACTCAATAACTAGACAACTAACTTTGCTAATTTGCTCTTCAAGCAGGACAGAGTCTTGGAAGTTGAAACATAATATGTACGTGTTTATAAAATGTACGTGTGTAATGTGTATTTGTTTATAATTGTTTATAATGGAAGATCATAGGACTGCATATAATAGTTCACTGGATTAAATATTGTTTTTGACTTTCTAAATATATTATGTCCATTATCTAATCTAGATCCTCTAAAGAGTGTATTATAAATATGGAAAGCAAGTTTCCCTTTCAAACCAACCCTAAAAGGTTAGCATTAAGCAGGGTATACCTGTATATAAATACAGACATACCCCTTTTAACTCTGTAGATGTGTTCCTAGAAGTGCTAAACGAAACCGTTTAAACAGGTCAATTTTATCATAGGGTAAATGACAGGTAAACTCGATTTTAAAATTCCTTCCATGGCTCTTGGTGTTTTGGAATGATAAACAAGCATCAAATCAGTGTTACTTGGGGATGTGTCGGGCAAGAACGGTGTTATATCCAATTGGGGATGTGTCAGGCAAAAACAGCTTCATAGCAAATCAGTGTTAATGTGTATGTACTATGAACAATAAATATATAAACGTTCCAATTACTGTTAAGATACAAAACACACTAAGTATAAAATATCAAATACACTGTACATAAACATAACAAATGTATAGTTTACTGTATATAGCATGGAGCATATGCAGTCTCTATTGAAAAACTGGAGGCATGCCCTGTTACTGAACACTACGAAGAAACACTGGCAGAAACATATAGTAATATGTTTACAAGTCACACATTAGCTACTAATTTGTTTAAAATGTGTTCTGGATAAAAGTGTAAAAGCATATGCTGTGTTCACTTTAAGTAATATATATATACAGGAACTTTTATGTAGTTGATAATAGATATTTTAATTGCTACAATATACTGTATAAGTTATTGAAGCCATAATGACAGGATTCATTTTATGGGGTACATTGGACTTGAGGGAGCCTATAACACACTTCCCAAAACATTTATTTAATTTTGCGTGATCAGTTACTTTCCCCCAATACAAATACCTTATGCATGCTCCGATCAAACCCATCTTCTTCTCCTCCTGATGAGAACCTCCGTGCTCGAGGCACTGCACACGGAATAAGAAACAGTCAATGGAGCCTTTTGTTAAAGGATTTACAGTGTTCTTTTTTCATCCTACTCTGAGATATTGAACAATAGAGTTACTGAGGGGACAATGAATTATAAACATTATCCACAGGAGGCCTATTTCACAATAGCTCTAGGCACTTCAAGCCATAGCAAAGTATAATAATTGTCTAAATCATTGCTTACAGATTCCTCTAATAATTATGTGTACCTTTTCTTTATTTCATCCAAATTGTGCTTGTATAACTGAACAGCGCAAGTTATTTGTGGGTCTTTACATATACAGTGGATATAAAAAGTCTACACACCCCTGTTAAAATGTCAGGTTTCTGTGCTGTAAAAAAATGAGACAAAGATAAATAATTTCAGAAGTTTTTCCACCTTTAATGTGACCTATAAACTGTACAACTCAATTGAAAACCAAATTGAAATCTTTGAGGTAGAGGGAAGAAAAAATATAAAAATAAAATAATATGGTTGCATAAGTATGTACACCCTTAAACTAATACTTTGTTGAAGCAACTTTTGATTGTATTACAGCACTCAGTCTTTTTGGGTATGAGTCTATCAGCATGGCACATTTTGACTTGGTAAGATTTGCCCACTCTTTGCAAAAACACTCCAAATCTTTTCCCACATGCTTTTGGGAGACTTCAGATGTGTTTTTGTAAAATGTAGCCTGGCTTGGATGTTTTTCTTCGTAAGAAAAGGCTTTTGTCTTGCCACTCTACCCCATAGCCCAGACATATGAAGAATACAGGAGATTGTTGTCACATGTACCACACAGCCAGTACTTGCCAGATATTCCTGCAGCTCCTTTAATGTTGCTGTAGGCATCTTGGTAGCCTCCCAGACCAGTTTTCTTCTCGTCTTTTCATCAATTTTGGAGGGAGCTCCAGTTCTTGGTAATGTCACTGTTGTGCCATATTTCCTCCACTTGATGATGACTTAACTGTGTTCCATGGTATATCTAATGCCTTGAAAATTCTTTTGTACACTTCTCCTGACTGATACCTTTTAACAATGAGATCCCTCTGATGCTTTGGAAGCCCTCTGTGGACCATGGCTTTTGCTGTGGGATGTGACTAAGAAAATTTCAGGAAAGACCAACTAGAGCAGCTGAACTTTGTTTGGGGTTAATCAGAGGCACTTTAAATGATGGCAGGTGTATGCTGACTCCTATTTAACACGATTTGGAATGTGATTGCTTAATTCTGAACACAGTTATAAGAGCGTGTGCAGACTTATGCAACCATATTACTTTTTTTTTCCCTTCCCTCCACCTAAAATATTTCAGTTTGTTTTTCAATTGAGTTGTACAGTTTATAGGTCACATTGAAGGTGGAAAAAGTTCTGAAATGATTTATCTTTGTCTCATTTGTTTACAGCATAAAAACCTGACATTTTAACAGGGGCGTGTAGACTTTTTATATCCACTGTAAATTACAATTTCTACTTTGTATCCACCAAAAAGCTATTTATGAAAATCAGATAATTTATTGTATTTAACAATGTGGGTACCTTAAATAGCTCAGTAAATACTGTGAGTATTTTTACAATGCTAGTGTGATCATCTCTAGCAATGTACAGAAAGCTGACATTCATCAAAGTGGTGGAAAGCAGTAAATAATAACTAAAAAGAAACTCTGAAAGTTCAGAACAATGCATACAGAGGGAGCAATGCAGAGGGAGCAATACTGATGTCATTTTTAGGGGCCAATATTTAAGTAAAGCAATATGTAATAAATCATATCTGCCATCCATTTTCCTGGACACAGAGATGATCAATGTCATAGGACAGTGGATGGTGAATATTATTTGGTACTTTAACAGGGACATAGTAGGGGTTCATACAATGGTATCATTTAAAACTATAGGTAATAATACTTTAGCAGTTGAATGTGGTTAATAAGAATGAAAAAAAAAACATATACTGAACATTGCAATTTGTATCTGTTGATCAGCCTTTTGATCTTCCCAACAAACTGGGGATGATTGATAACAATTACTAATGACTCCACAAGGGTATGTGTGAATTGTTTTCAGCCTATATTGTGTTAGACTGAGTATGAGTGATTGGAGCAAGAGCAGGATTTGTGCCTTGTGTTTCCTTGAGTTTTTACCACCTAACAAAGCTTTCTTAGTTTTATTGGGAGTCTGACATTTGTTGTTATTTACCAAGGATGAATGATCCTACCAAGCAACACTAGCTGATCATTTCCTTTCCTTTTACTGCGTGAGAGGTCACAATATCCGTGCAGACAATGATGATATTAAACCAAAACAATGTGGTGAGATAAGTGTGATGGAATATGTTAGCGCATTAGAACTAAAGAATAATAATAAGCCCTGTTATGAATATTTTTATTTTACCAGAACCTATAGGATCTAGCCATAGCAGGGCTTTTACTTTGATTAGACTTTATTTATGTAGCAATAGCATGTTCATTGTCACTATATACAAGGGTACATAAAGTACACTGAATACATTAACAACATTGGGTACATTAACTACATGAGAGGAAACACATTTTAAAGAAGTACAGCAATTATCTGGGACAATAAGACTATACAGAGTAGACATTTCAAATACCTTTAGGGGAGTACATCCAGTACTCTGATTCAGACTGATAGTAAGGTTCAGGGGTGTATGCAGGGAAATATTTAGAGGACTGTACAAGATCATCGCTTGTTTTGCTTTTGGTTGCTTCGAATGGATCATCTGAAAGAAAAGATGCAGGATAACAGTAGAGATAGACACTAATACAAATCTTGCAATATCTTCCACTTAGCAATTACTTGTTATGATGGCAGCAGATCTCTCCTATACCTCATTCACCATCTGCTTCACTTCACAAAACAAATCTCATCTTTTGCTTTTTAATAAGAGAGGCCAAGAGAGATCTCATCTTTCTCTGATTCAATGAAAGCAATTGTGCACAAGACGTCAGAGTGCTGTACTCTGTAATAATATTAGCAATACATCCAAGGACAGTGCAACACTGTGCTCTAGAATAATCTGTTATTACATCTGATTCATAAAATATGAAAACTACCAATTACAAACAAGTGTATTTATATAGTGAGAGTGACAGATACATGTTCATTCTGTACATATACATGTGTGTAAATTACCATCTTACGTACAGAACAAATAGATGTGTACATGAAGGAGCAGAAAGCTGAGGAAGGATTTTTTTACTGCAAGGGTCAGCACATTTGTAAGTAAGTAGCTGGCAGAAAGCCAAGCTTCCCACAGAGAAAAGGAATAAAGCTCTTACTTACGCCATGGCACAGAGCCGGCCGGCAGAGACAGGGGAGAGATGGGAGAGAAGAGACACAGTGACAGGACGTTAAGTCATCATTGTGAATGTTCACCGTTAAATGGATTTTATATTTGCTTCACTAACCACTGCTACCCTAGTTCAGACCACCATGCCTGTGTCACACAGACAATGCAGCCGTGCAAGATAATACCTACTGCAGCTACTTCATGTTACTTCTATAATAAAAAAACATCTAACTTCCTAAGTGGTGCTAAGCCATTTGACATCTTGTAGCACCAACACTATACATTTGTAGAATTATAAAATTCTGTAATAAGAATGGTGGCATAGGATAAATAACATGGGCATTGTCCTGCAATGACCTTTAAGAAATACATTATGAGATGATATTGTAGTTTGCAATTGGTGAGTTAGACCCATAGCTAGTTTTCCAAGCAAATACCAATAAAAATAATAGTTTAAAGTGATACAAAGAAGTTCCACAATTTATAAAAGTTAAAATAATATCAAATAATAAGTACTTTATCCACTGAATATTATTTTATTAAAAAATACATTGTCTTACAATACAGGTATCTCTTGTTGGATGCGCAAAAAATATATCTGAGATTTCACTTACACAAGAAAAGGGAATTTAATACCTGTTTGTTCATTATAAGAGCAAATCTTCACTACTAGTACCAAAAATCGAAGATTTTAACATAAAAAAACAGTAGACAAGATTTTCGCTTTATGAGCGATGTCATTGAAAAAATTAAGTATGTATAATGAGGGATACCTGTATCTGTAAATGGAAGATTGTAATAATGATGTTGCGTGAGCCATTTTGTATATGCCCATTATGTATTGATTTTGTCTTTCATCAGGGTGTAAGTGTTGCTAATGAATACCAATAACTCCCTGCAGTCTTCATATGTCCAATAAAAAATGCTAGAATAAAAATGGGTATGGCAGATCTGTGCACCTCTTTGTTAATATATGTAAAATGACTTAATTAGGGAATGTTGCCTCTTTATATGGCTTTGATATCTTATGGCTTAGCACTCCTTGGAAAATATAAGCAATCTGATGTATTAAGGCAACAACCTTGCATTTGCAAGCTTTAGCATACAACATTTGGAGCGCAGGTTGTCAACAGCATAACAGTGATCCTCTGTTTTCTAGCATTGCTCTAGTAATAATGTGAATAATACCCATTCTTTGAAACACACAATGAACCTGTCCTGGAGGGGTGTATGCAGATGGCACAGAGCATGCATTGTGTTGTATAAACACACATTAGACATACAGTGCTTGGACTGTGATACATATATATGTTGCATGCACTGTACAGTATGCAACATAAAATGCAGCATGCACTGATTGGTATTCAGATGAAATGTATTGCATACAACTCTACAGGCTGCAGCATGCAACAGGGTCTTCACAGTACCATGCCGTTTATAGATGGGGGGTTTCCGGTAAATGTTATTCTCTCCAGCAGCTGTGAAGAGAAAGGAGAACGAGGACAGGAAGAGGGAAGTAAAAGACAGGAGGAAAAGAGAAAGAAGGAGTGTTCAGGACAGACAGAAAATAAATATGATAGATAGAAAGACAGAGCCATTAGAGAAGAATATGGAGAAGTAGAGGCGAGTAAGAGAAAAGGAAGTAGAAGAAAAAGCAAAAAGATGAAGAAGGAGCAAATCAGTGGAGAGAGCCAGAATTGGACATCTATAAGCTATTGTGTGACAGACCTTTAAGCTTGTGGAGCGGTGAGGAAGGCAGGGAGTGACGTGCGGCTGTGGAGGTCGTGTGTGTGCGTGAAGGAAGGGGCTTGGTGCCAGATGGGACAATGCAAAGGGACTGCCAAACTGCCAATGTACTGGACAGTTTCCATTGGTGTAATAAAAGATTGAAGATGATGTACCATGACAATATTTGATTGTTTTTCCTTTTTTTTTTTTTGTGCTTCTTTAGTTCTGTCATAAATAAACACCAGATATAGCTAATATTTCTACATATTTCTATACATATTCTGGCCCACTATCTTAATGTCTTATTGCTAACACATTCCACTTACCTCCCCTCCTTCTATTACTGTTTTGTAGGCTACATGCTATGCTGACATTTATTGCTCTTTATTTTACTCTGCTGTGTTCTTATCTACAACCTGATCTATAGACATTATTCACAGTGCTGGTCTGTTTCTCACTTAACTCTGCCCAATTAATTTTGTCTTTCTTGTTTTTCCATTCCCCCCCCCCCCCCCATCTCTTTCTGTTTGCTGTTTTATGTTCATACTTGTATCAGTATCGCTTTTTGACTTGATAAAGAGAGGCATTATCTCTTGAAAGCTTGTCGCTTTATTATGAATACGTTTGTCCAATAAAAAAGGTATCACTATTCACTGCAATACTCTGATTATTCAACTGGATTACTGGACATTGACGGCTACCTCACTCTTCATATATATATATATATATATATATATATATATATATATATACATACATATATTTAAAGGATCTTGCTTTACATTATAAACATGTTTTAATGACAAATGTTGGTTTATAATTCCTTAAAATGACATCCTCTTGTCCCAAACTGGTAGTATCAGGTAACATTTGAACATAAAGCAGCTTATGTTTTTGGTTACTGTTCCTTTCAAGATTGTCTGCATTTACTAATAAGACTAAGGCAGATAAACACATTAGTTTTATCTATTTCTTTGTTGCTCCGGAATTAATTCTCTTATCTTCATATAATTTATTTTTCATGGAAAAAATCCTTTTTACAACGTATTAAATACTTTATTTTCAAAGCATGATAGAAAACTTGGAACTACAGTGGATGCACTTAAAGGTTTGTTGTTTCCTGTTTCTCATTACTAGTCATCAATATGTGCAATTTGCTACTCGTGTACATCTCTGAGAGTTTGTGGCTTATTTCAATATTTACTTTGGCACCAGATTTCCCTTGCACCATCCTCTTTCTTCAGCCTACCTGGTATGTGGAAGTGCCGAGGAGCTTGGAAAAGGGTCGGCGTGGAGCAACGCACATCTAACTGGCTATAAAAAGGAGAGTTGTGTCCACTCTCTGTGCCTGAAAGAGGGTAGTGAGAGCAATGCAAGAGTGAAAAGAGAAACACAATAGAAAGCAAAATAAGAGATGAATGTAAGGAATGAGTAAGCAGGATATTGAAAATAAGGAACAAATAATACAAAAGACATGAAATGAATACGGTAAAGGGAAAGTGTAGAAGTATACAGAAAGAAAGAGCCAGAGAAAGAAGAAATGGGAGACACTGTAAGATTTATGATGGGAGTTTTTGGTTTGAGTCCATCTTGGGGTAGAGACTGGCATAGTTATAAAAGACTGTTTTATATTAACTGCTAATCTCACATAAATATTATCCTCAATGAAACAAAACATCTTCTCCATCATATTTCAGCATTGTAGATTTCATATCCATAGTTTTATATGTATTACATTGTTGATCACACTAGGTGGTATTGTAGATTTTAGTATCCACATATTGCTAAGTAGAATACATTTACATAATAATGGTTTCAGGCTATTTCAGCCCAAGACCAGTTACTATTCTAACAGATGGGACAATAATGCAGAGGGGTACTCTTGTCAATTGGTAACAAAGCTTCTAGATAATTAATTATTTTTTCAGAAGCATTACAAAGAGGAAATTCGGGAATTCTGTATTAAAAACACATTAAATAACACAATAAAAACAACGAAGTGTCGAATAGTAGAAGCGCGATTTGAACATTGCTTACCTGACCTGTAGTAATGCTGGGGAGATCGGGGCATGGTGAATGATACGTCACGATGACTGTAAAGGGGAGAGTCAATATAACCTGGACTGGAAGATCGTCTCTGTCGCAGGTCCATCCCTTCATAAATATCCTTTGTGAAGCATGAGATACAATGAATGTTATATAAATGTAAATTCACACAAAAATACATTGCAATAAATAATACCGAATCAAATGTCGAATCAACCAAATCACAATCATTATCCCAAATGAATGTTTCTATTGACCATCTCACTGGAGACATAATACAATCCATAAAGAAAAAGAATAATGCTAAGGCCAAAATAATTTGAACCACTGGTCTAAACTTATAGACCAACTTTTCATAGAGAAAATACATTTGTGGTTTAAAGCTGGTAAAAGTTGTTTTCATTGCACACATGTACAAAGAGGCTACCAGAAATGTCAGTAAACATTTCTCAAATATTTCCGGGAATTAGGTGGCTGTAATGGATAAGTCAATAAAGAATATATGACTGAAAAGTCATATCCCTTATAGGCTGCAAATACGGTTGTGTTGCTAAATCATTTGGATATTTAATAAGGTTGGATCTGGAGTAATATTGTACCTCCCCGTAGCTGTATCTCTCCAGCATCTCATCCGACGTATATCTGCTATAAGGCTCGTAAGAAATGAGGTCAGGGCGCTGCACTGCGTAGATTGCCTTAATCTTAGGCAAAGCTGCTAGGTCCTTGTAATTTAGAATTTCATTGTTTACCTTAGCCTAAGAGAGAGAGGAGGAAGCAAAGAAGAGAGAAAATTGCAGGAGATAAAAGCTCATATTTACTAATCTTTGCAATGCACCAATATTTCAGAGGCACTAACGATCAATTTGATCAAATAGGCATAATCTGTTATTTATGCAGCAGAAGATTGCATATGGTATGTGCAAGGCTCAGTAAACATGACCCTGAGTTTTAAAAGAAGAGTACAAAGTCAGGGAAATGGATTAATATGAAGTATACAGAAACAACAAAAGACTGAAACATCATCATTTATTTCCAGAGATTTTTAAAATATGTAAAGAGAGGGATAGTGCAATTGCATAGAGGTCTAGGTTCACTAATAGTTGAGGCTCTGGGTTCACTAAAATCTGTATAATAGTTACACATGTATAGGTCTTCACATTGAAGTATCTCACATCAATTCACCTCTACTTACACAGTAATGGATATGACTGGTCTAATAATAATTGTATACCTTAATTCAATATGATATCCAAGATTTGCATTGTAAGTGTGCATTTCATGGATTTATCATGTATTGCCTAGGAAGTAAACATTAAACATAATGGACAATATATATGAGGACACCAAATGGCTTTAGATTATGTTTTAGCTTCCAAAGGCGGTGTGTGTGTGTGCTTTAATAGGTAAAGAATGTTGTTCTTATATTGATGATAATTCTGTTTGCTCTGTGTATTCCTTTGTGTTTTTATTACATGCTGCAAGGCTTTATTCCTAAGAATTTTCAGCTCAATACTGTGACTTAACACCACCTGGTCACAGGTATATCTCATGTACTGATACCCTTGAGGGTCTATAGCCTTCCAGTGTCTCAGTCCGCTTCCTATCATATATATATAAACCACTGCTTACATCCCAAATAAAGATCACGTTGTGATCTAAGAGGGGAATGAAGGGGTTAACATATTCTGCTGATGAAGGGGTTAACATATTTTTCTGACATATTCACATGAGATATAGCCTAACCATAATAACACATTCTTGTCCTTGGGACATCTTGTGACCTTACTAAAACACAAACATTTCTAGTTTTTCTAAGAAACAGAAAACACCTGATTATTTGTCCTTGTAACGTTTATAGCGTAACTCGCCTCTAATATACGCCTTCTTTAGCAAGTATATAACTTATGTTATGACGTAGCAATAAAGAGTTGCTGTGTACTGAGAATCATTTGTGTGTGTGTTACTTCCAGTACAGCTCCTCAGAATTCTGACTTGTGCCTGTGTTCCAAGCTGCCAACTACTGAATTAGGAAGCCCCAACAATCACCATTACAGTAATACAGCCCTCTCTAACATAAGCTAACGTGGTAGTTTATGAAGCCTCATTGTTATTTTGCAGCATACTGAACACATCAAGGTGCTCACATAGTATGATTTATATGAACACATCTAAAAATCAGTGATAAAGCGTAAGAAATTAGGAGTGAAAGTAGAGAGAGGGTAGGGAGTTGACAGAACATGAAGAAAACACCTTAGTGCAGGGGTTTCAAAACTTTTTTCCCATATACTACGTAAAGTTGACCATGGCTTTAGTGGACCATCTGAATACTGTTAAGGGTATTCACACCTAATGAATTTTCCACCTGCATTGTGCTAAAAAATAATATTGCCTATAAATCTAAGGCATAATATGTTATATGTAGGCACTTCTGTAATTCCTTTTAAGCATTTTTGTAATTTTCTTAATTTTGTTTTCTAATCCTAGTTGTATCATGGACCACTTGAATGGAGCTCCCAGACCCCTGCTGGTCCATGGAACATCTGTCCAATTACGTACAGAGTCTGCTCACCAGGCCCCTGTTAGGCCTATCTACAATCTCTCATATTTTCAGCACTTCTTGGTTTAGTGAATGTGGACCACAGAGAGTATAATAATAGAATTATAACAAAACAGAATTTGAGATTAAATCACTAGTGATTTACAGCCTTATTAAATTGTGATTTGTCCAATTGAATAGGGCTCTATATAAGCACATAGCATATTTTTTTTACAGACGTTTTTAGTTAGTGAAGACCTTGCTTTTGGATAGAAGCTCACTAACTAAAAACTTCTTTAAAAAAATATGCTATGTCCTTATATAGAGCCCTTTTCAATTGGCCGAATTACAATTTAATAAGGCTGATAAACTGGAAAGCACATTGTTGCAGGTAGGGAGAAAGATTACAATGAATAAAATAGGAAGAGAAAACAAAATGAGCATTATGTTTTGGCAAAGGAATGGCACAGTAATTAACAGGTTTCAAGACTTGTGTGGGTTTAGTATTCACAGTCTATAAAAAGTTGCCACAATACAATAAGATGTGGATGTTGCATTTCTTACTTGTTACTTACACATATAACACGATTGGGAGACCCAATGCTAGATCCTGGGGGTGAGATAGAAGTCTCAGAAGCTCTTCTGTACTGTGAATAGAAAAAGATGGCATGACGCACCCATGCAGGAATGTTACTAACTCACAGGTGAAACTGATTTGTACCCATTACACAGCAACTAGAGGATGTAAAACTATTTTGCAAGTAACCAGATAACAAATTAAGATAACACATCTTGTTGTCTCTACTCTGCACTTATGTCTTCTGAAGTACATATTTAGTTATGCCATATTATCTTTATAGATCCCTAGCCTGGATACAGGTAACACAATAAGAACTTCCAAACTTGTTGAAAACTAATTGCTTCACTTATATTAACAGAGTGCTATTGATCCATCTATCAATCTTCGCCTGTCTGTATTTCTTCTACAGAGATGTTTTGGAGCTACAAACCAATAGCCAAATACAGCACTGACGATATCAGTATATGGTCATATGTCCAATTGCTTCAGAGGATGTAACTCCTCCTTTATACTGGGGTACATCTTATGTGACTGCTCTAAAATAGGCCATATATGGTCAGAAACCTATGATACCCTAAAGAAGATATGGGGATACAGGATACCTCAAAAGCCAGAGGAAGGGTTACTAGGCCTTCATGTCAATGAAGAACTAAAGCAGCCCAACTTCTTTGAAGCAAATGCAGTAAGGAGCACTATTGCTAAAACTCTTGGAAGTCATCCATTCCTGAGTTTGGGGCGGTATTGAAAAAAAATTAATTCATACACTCAATGAGCATTATTTCTGTGGAACTAGGCGATTCCTATAAAAAGTGGGCTTTGTGTTGGGACGCTTGGGAACAATGAATTGGCTGGTAATACTGAGTAGTAAAATGTATACAACCCACAGAGGTGGCATAACGATAAGCTTCACCCTCACACCCTGCCCCTTACCCCCCCCCCCCCCTCTCTTCCTTTTTTTTTCCTTTCTACCCCCTTTTTTTTTCTTCAAATTTATACTGGCATTATATGAAAACTTTTATTGTAACATATGCAACAAAAAACAAAAAAAATGGGAAAAGCAGAAATAAGGCTTTTCCAGTGTCATGTGTATACTATTTATGTGGTCCTTGTATTGTGTATTTAACACTGTTATACCTTTTATTCCCTTTACTAAAAACAATTTTAAAAAAAATAATATGGTTATATGTCATCCTAAAATATAGGGAAGTTGCTATATAGTCAGACAAGAACCAATAGAGAACAATACAGAACCACAAATCCTGTGTGTGTTTTCAGAATGTATAACTCTGCTTGGGCACAGGTTATTTAATCAAATGGCTGAGATGCATGTGCTCATGCAAAGATATCCTTAAATCCTGATCTGTTAGGATACTGCAAGGCCTGGAGCTGGACACGTTTTGAGTGAGGGATCAAATCTAATCTTTGTTAAAGTAATGAGCATCTGATATAGGCCAACAAATTAAATTATTTATATGTTAATTTGCAGGAATGAAAAACAGGGTTTTGATACTTTATTTGCATTGGTTTGATAGATCAAGACAATGATATAGGTAGATGGCACCTCTCATCTTGTTCTATTGGGTTATACTAAGAGAATGCATGATTAGTATTGATTAGATGTCCCTATCTCTCCTGCACATATATTTCCTTCCTGTTATCTGAATCTGATCAGTTAAACACCAGTAAAAAGTGAGCACCAACAAGAATAGTAAACGGTATAAGAAATGGAGCATGTCCTAAACAAAATGCTTCCTTTACTTGGTGATACTGAGGGCACCATGTACCAAGCCTCAAAGCTTGAAGAAGTCTTGGAAACAGTCAGAATTAGTAAAATCTGATATCCTGGAACCTGATAGAAAAAAAAACTGCCTGGAATCAGGAATCAGATTTTTTTTCCATAAATGACACAAGATGAAAGGTCCACCGGTCGTTCTCCTATTTCCTGTCAGGAAATTAATTTTGTTGCAGGGCAGTAATTAAGGATACTTTGTATAATGTGTGCAATCAGGCGTCATGGTACTGACTCACTTTTAGTTTCTTCTCTGCTCGAGCTGCCTGTTTACAAATTGGATGCCACACTTCAGAGCCTGAGGAGAAAAAACAGCTATTAGATAAATTAGTTACATCCAGCTAATAAAAACAGCTTAAAGAAACTAAGAAAGGGACATGTTACAGAGATTGACACGTTAAAAGGACCTTGTAATCAAAGCTTTTTTTCAATGTGAATGTACAATAGAGTAACTATAATAAAAACTCATGATTTAATTGTTCATTTGCTTTGCTCTAGATGTAATCCCCCATGATGGGTCATAATCTGCTGCACTGTTTACTTGTGGGGGCAGGCAGCACTAGTGCAAGCAGTGTATTAGGAGCTTTGTGCTAGAGCAAAGGAGTGCTGCTTCCACAAAGGTAGATAAACATTAACTCTAATGGAAAGCAAATGAAGAATAAAAAGTGAGAAAGATAGTTTCTTGCTCTAATTACATCCAGGTTGAAAAGATCATTTTACAGAGTCCCTTCTGTAAAAAGAACAATACAGCCCCCATATTGAGATTATATTGAGATAATGGCCTGGACTGGAGGGATAGCGGTTGTTCCTCGTTATACCTGTATATACAATTCTGTGTCAGTTTCCTCATCCCTTCTACAAAGCAAACACATTGCCACAAATCACTGTCAGTGTACAATTTATGTGAAGGTCACCTTGAACATGAATGGTTGTATGGAATCTCCAAGGAATCCTCTGTAATAGCTCTGTCTGACTTCCCCTGGCTTCCGGCACTAGAGACCAGCTAACAATCACATTTATATCGGCTTCTGTCCCTACTACTGTACCCATCATGCAACATGGTTATCTGATGCAGAACTTATTATGTTTTTCCTAAGACTATATTTTCAGTATCTGTTTTAATATATGGAAAACAGAGAGATGCAAATAAAGCCTGAGGTCATTAGGAGGTAAGATTAGTTTTAAACAAGATTCTAGATTATTTTCATATGCTCTTTTGCCCCAGGCTTATGTTGACAGTTCCCCTGTTTCATTTAACAGCTGCTATATGTAACCTGCAGCTTGTTACATAAAAATGAGGGGGTTCTCCCCTGATAACCTGTGGTTCTGATTCAATATGCAGTAAAGCTGCTTCTTGGAGACAGTGAAGATTTTCACTTCAGTCTTCATTTCCACAGCATAAATGTAGCATACATACAGTGACACTGTGCTGATCCATATGGATGACCAGGAGAGGGCACCAAAGGTCCCATCCTATTTCGGGCACTTGCCATGTTGGATAATGTAACTACCAAATTTGGAACATGGCACACATTTTTATTACGGGATAATGTATATTGTGTTTTGTTAAAACAAGTTTGCCCTTAATATTAAAGCTCACAAAATTATAATAATAAAAACAACCAAAGGATATATATGCAATGTCTAAAATTAAACACAATTACATTTGGATATGTAGAATATTGGCCTGTAATAAAATATTTTATGTATTTTAGTCTTTTTAATATATATCCATTTAGTTAGAATCTTTAATTATGCTGTTCTATTCAAAAATATATTAGATGGCATAAAAAGTTCTTCTGAATCTCTGAAAGTTTCTTAATCCATATACACTGTACTGAGTTTTCATTTGTGACAGAAATGTATAATATTCACATAAAATTATACGAGCAACAAGCAGCTTGCTTTCCCCAGAAACAGTATGGCAGTCAGTGATTGTAATACGGCCAGTAAACTCAGGAAGAATAGACAAGCAGAGTGGATGCAGCCAGATAAGGCGAGTCCATCAAGGAATGGCTTTGAAGAATAGAAATAAAGAATCTGAGATATGGAAATGATTTAGTATTCAATTTGAAGTTTGTAAAGGTTAGATTAGGACATACTCAAACTTACTTCATTGAAAAAGCAGGCAAAGAAAAAAACACAGCCTCACTGTACTAGATTATTATAAGAATAAAATCCCCGAACAAGTGCCTATTGTACATTTGTTGCTGCTTTCCTCAGATTTGTCAGCAGGGCGGCTTTAAATGAGTTTTAGTCAGTAATAAGAAAATTAACACACCAGTATTTTCAAAAAAATCACAGTGGTTCATTAAAAGTCTGAAAGTATAGTGTTAGATAGTAAAATAAATATTGTGGTCCTTCAACAACTGAGGGGCCATTGGACCCCCATGGACCTAACTACTGTTGCTTTGGGATGGGGGGACCAACAAGGTCTATTCATTAACTTCCATGGGTGTCAGTATACCCATGGACCCTCTTGAAGCCCATGAACACCAAAAAGGTAAAACAAGGTTTAACTATTGCCATAGCGGGTTCTTAAGGATCCCCAAATCACTCTAACCTACTACTATGTGGGTCCCTATGGACACCCATGGACCATATCCATCTAACGGGGATCCACAAGAACCCCAATTCCGTAATACTACCATTCTCCAGGAGTGTCTAGTGACAATCTGCAAAGACATGGTCCTCAGCCCTTGATAAGCAGACACATATCCCACATCCCAGAACTAAGTCTATTTTGCTTAAAGTCATCGGTCCCCACCCAGTCAAGCTTTATATTCTTCACGACTGGCTGTTTCAATATCCAACCAGCTGTTGGCAAATCTATAATTGTGAAAGCTGGTAGCCATTTTTCATTGATTATTGGGTAATCAATTATATAACTTACATTCTTGATGGTAATTGGCTGACATATCAATAACACATATTGTGGGAGTCAATTGTGTCAGTTCCTCCATTTTTAAACAGGTTTTTGTTTTTTTGGATCGGCTCTGCCATGGCCTGAAGATCAAGAAAAAAGAGGCCATTTTCAGGACAATCAGAAAATGGAGACTGATGGCTTCAAGCAAGATGGGTTTCTGGGATGTGTCTGCTTATTCAGGCCTGAAGACTCAGGGTCTCGTTGATCAAATTTAATGATTTATTATTTTCAGTGTATTTTTGAATTTTATTTTAACTATTTATTTCTTTTCATTAATTTTTATTTTTTATTTTCAGTAAATATTTTAGATTATTTTTATGTAATTTTGGAGGTTAGTGTTAGTCACTGTGGGTGTTCCCATGGCCAGCATGGGGTGACAATAGGGTTCATGGAGGTCATGCTTGGTAGTAGGTTAGGGTTCCATGGGAATGTGTACCATGCTAAGGGTTAATATTAGGGTGCTATGGGGGTTCACAGGGACCCTCATAATTAAAGCTTAAAGGAACACTTTAGTGCATTTACAAGTAAAGCTCATATATTTGTTTGTTAGGCATAGGCTATTAAAGCAGCGTGCAGTCTAAGATAAATAATCATAGTTAAATAAAAGCACACAGGAAGAACTGGCCAAGGCCCTGATAGACACAGGTAGGAAGAGTTACACAGCTCTGCTTGTGGGAAAAACAGGCAGTTTAAAAGCTAGAAAAAGGAGTTAACATTTATTTATTTTAATCTGCATTATTTTAATAGCTTATGCACAGCAAACAAAACATAGAACACAATTGTTTTTTTTCCATGTATTTAAAAGAGCATTCTTTTCTTAGATTTTAAGCTGTCAGTTTTCCCCTCCAGCAGAGCTGCATCTCTGCCTATCTGTGTCTTTCAGGAGAGTGGCCAGCACTGCCTGTTTGCTTGACTGTCATGGAGCTTGGAAGCAGGTTGGACTGATGTCACTGGTCCTGTCCCATGACATCATTAGCTCAGATCCCATTCTCTACACAAAGGTAACAGCTCTATTGTAACATGTTTGCAGCTGCCCCATAGGCAGTGCCAGTACAAGAGCCATCATGGCCCTACCCCTTTACTGAGTATGGTCAGTCTGAAGCAGAACCTAGACTGACCAGACTTTATTTTTGGTTCAGCACACAGATAGAGCTGGCCATACCCCTGACTGACACAGTTAGGAGGAGATACCCAGCTTGGCTTATGGAGAAAACACAGTTTAAAAGCTAGGGAAAATGTAAACTTTATTTATTTTAAACTACATACTGTTTTTAATAGCCTGAGTACAGCAAATAAATATATAAGCGTAACTTGTAATTGCACTTTAGTGGTCATTTAAACATTACAAAAAGTGTTTTACGTGAAAACATATTACAAAAATCCTGTTTAATCATCATTAAAACTAACTGGAAATGCTCACAGCATACCTCTGCAGATTTCATTGGCACACAAGTATGAGTCATATAGCTTAAGTACTGCTCACTGGCTGATAGAGGCAACCTTCCAGTTCAGCTAAACATCTGAATCAATTACTTCTGTTCTGAGGACTTAATGTGAAAAAAGAAAACACAAACTAGTATGTTATCAAATACCCTCTTTCTAATGAAAACAACACATTTATATGTTGTATCAGAAAGAGGGTATTTGAAAATGTGCCACTGCTTGTTTTTTCAAAGGGTTCAAATGTTTAACTGAACTGGAGGCTTGCCCCCGTCCGCCTATGAGCAGTAATACCTCTAATGTACCTTTAACCAATATGTCTTCTCTATAGACAAAACTTAATTTAATTAATCTTATATCAAACCAGCATGATTAATAAAGTGAGTTGTGTTTTTGCCATTTATGTCTTTTAACAAATAATAAAAATATAAGTTTTGTTTAAGTTTTTCTAAAAAAAAAATCTCACATTCTCTCTTTCTTGCAAAAAGTTGCTGTCCATTATGTTGTCACTGGCAATGATTAAATATAAACAATATTACTTCTTAACCTGTCATGTTCACTGCTCAAAGTGAGGCAGTGATTGATTCACATATGCACAAATAGACAATTCTTGAAATGCTGGTGTGAATGAACAGAAATCGCCAGACCAGAACTGTAGAATTGACAATATTTCCTCTTACACCAGGTGACTCGAGCTGCCAACAGGCCCTAGTGTCCTCAGGATCCAGGAGAATACCAACCCATAATGAGAAGGCTGTTACACTTGGAACATGACTGTTAAAGATCAAGGAGTACAGCCTGAAACATGTCTCCCCAACAACAGTTTTTTATTTATTAAATAACACACATATTTTCTGTAGAGTGCAGCACAATAAAAGTGAAGCTTGCATATAGCTCCAGATGGCACTAGCTGTTGGGACTTCATTGCCCTATGAAGCACCTTACTAGTCTACCTACATGAACATGTGGTCACCTCCCCAAGAACATACAGTAAACAAAACAGTCTCATAATGTTATCCACATATTGTATTCACGGACTAAAATCAGACAAAATATCCTGCAATTAGCTGCCAGTTGGGTGAGAAGGATCTCATGCTTATCATAGCTGACTTGTTAAAGAGACATGTGTTTGTGTTGTTCAGTCGTCTCTGACTCTCTGTGATCTCATGAGCTGCAACACACCATGCTGATCCACTTGTTATTCATGACAGAGATACTGGTGTGGGTTGCCAGTCCCTTTTCCAGTGGGCCACAGCATACAGCTCCTAGTATTCCTAGGTGGTCTCCCATCCAAGTACTGACCCTGCATGGCTTCAGGAATTGGAACTGGAATTGAACCCAGGTCACAGTGTTGAAAACACTGAATCCTAACCACTGGACTACCAGGGAACCCTAAAGAGACATGGAAGTCATTAAAAGTGCTGTGCTCCATAGGATAGATCACATATATAGTTGTCAGCATGCGGGTTGTTGCTAACGCTGCGGGCTCGCTTAGCAAGCCGAAGGCGCTCCTTGCCAGCAACTGCGGACCTCGCAAAATTTACGGACTTACAAGAAACAAGTACGAGACGCGGGACTTAGAAAAAAAAACATTACCACCTCACAAAAATACGACCTTATCACCCGAAACCCGTGCACATGAAAACATTAAAAATACAATAAATACACACAAGAAATACATAAAAAGCTTACCAACAGCAAGGGGGGGGGGGCACCCAGGACCTCAGAAACTGAAGTTACACCTCAATTTAAGTCGAAATATAAGAGTTTGGACACCCGAAAATCCTCGAAGTGAGAGAAAAAATGGCCGCAGAAAAAAAATGAAAACGAGGCTACAGGACCCTAAAGACGCAAAACACCACCAAACACATACGGATTTTCCGAAAAAGACAGACGCGGTCCAAGAACAAGGACGCCAAATCAGCCACAGCTGCGTACCACACATTTGGCGCCATTTTACAACACTAGCTTACACAATCTGGAAGTAGACAGCTACCCTAACGGATTTTCCATGCAGCATATTTACACTACACACTGCACACATTGCTCACACTTACACAGCAGCTCCACAGCACTGAGAGCACACATTGTATGCTGCAGCAACATGAAAACAGATTGCCAGCTCTTCTGCACAATGCTTCCTGCATATATTACTTCAAAATAGGTAAAGTATATTCATTTAAAATTTTATTAATTATTTCATTAGCATACAAAAAAAACAATGCTCATAGAACACCAACAAAAACTAAATTAATGTCTGAACCAAACACCATTACCTGCCTTACAATCTTATTGCTGTCATTTTTTGACGGGCAAGTCACTAGTACTTAATAAACACTTGGGCAAAAGATTTACACTTGCAACAAATGGCTTAGATATAGGTATTTAAAATTCTTGCTTTCATAGTCCTGCCACACTTATCTTCAGAATTAGGATGGGGACAAAGCCACACCGATCAATGTGTGGTCAGTAAATTAAATGGATGGAGCAAGGTTGGATAAGAGTTCTTCCTCTGTGATATACAGGTTTTTATCACTTTGCCGTCTTTGGAACACTGCAGGAATAGTTGCTATCCAGATTGCATTGCGACTTTGGCTTAAACTTACTTTCAGTCAGTGGACACATGGCTCTTAGGTTGGGTAAACATAATTAAAAAATTAACTACACAGGCTAACTCAATCCATGCTTTTTCCACATGTTTTTTTTCTGATGGTGTAGAACACATATAGTGACTTATGTGGCCATTTAATGGGACTGAAGATCATGAGTTATCTACATCAACTGTAAACAGAGCTGGGTTGAAGTTGAAAGAGAGCTAAATTAAAGTTCAAAGTCTGAGGAGAGCTAATATTAGGTTTAGAAGTTTGGATGACTGCCAATAACAAGTAGCAATATTCAGAAAAATAGACATGAATACATTGTTAACCCTTTAAAACCAATAGATTGCCCAAAAAATATGCCTTTGCTGGATTTCTAGTTAACCAGTTTCCTAAGACTTAAGATATTCAAGGGTTGTGGGGCAGAATAGGTGGATCTGGTGTGTGTACATGACTATGGGAGTTCTGTCATTTCTATAAAAACCTTTAACCCTTAAAAAGAAACAAGTGCTATCTAACCTCTTGCTAATCACACTGGTTCTGATAAAATGGACTTTATGTTACCCAATATTTAACCAATCAAAAAGAAACCTAAACACACTTGTGAAAGACTTGTGAAATACCACTTACGGCTATGTATGAAACTTTGGCACTAAATGATGCCAGTGTATGGGATTCACAAGGAATTCACAAGGGATTCAAGAAGTCCACAGAAAACCGCTTGCCACATATGAAAGTGGGTTGGTTGTTAAAAAAAAAAATGTTGTCATAGGGAAAGCAAGGGTACACTAAGGCTCCTCCTATTATTAAAGTTTGCTTCACCACATTTATTTATCACTCCACACCCTACCATGACATGGATGCAGGTGGGCCCACAAGGTCAATTCAATTATTATAAACCAATTGTACTTTATGAGCCCACACCATCGTAAGGGAAGAGGGGCCTCTGAAACCTCATAGACAGTTGTGCTCAAAATGTTTGCATACCTTGGCAGTAAATGTGAAATTATAGCATTTATTTTGAAAATATGGCTAATCATGCAAAAAAAAATATTTTATTGAAGGATAGTGATCATATGAAGCAATGTATTATCATATAGTTGTTTGGCTCCTTTTTTAAATCATAATGATAATAGAAATCACCCAAATGGCCCTGATCAAAAGTTTACATACCCTTGAATGTTTGGCCATGTTACAGACACACAAGGTGAAATGCACAGGTTAAAATGAAATTAGTATCTGTGTATAAATAATGAGTTTGTTAGTTCCCACGTGGATGAACTGAGCAGGCTAGATACTGAGCCATGGTGAGCATAAAAGAACTGTGAGAAGACCTGTATAACAAGGTAATGGAACTTCATAAAGATGGACAAGGATATAAAAAGATATCCAAAAGCTTGATAATGGCAGTCAGTACTGTTCAATTGGAAAATGCGGGGATCTCTTGATACCAAGCCAAGGTCAGGTAGACCAAGAAAGATTTCAGCCACAACTGCCAGAAGAATTGTTCAGAATACAAAGAAAAACCCACAGGTAACCTCAGTAGAAATACAGGCTGCTCTGGAAAAAGATGGTGTGGTTGTTTCAAGGAGCACAATAAGACAATACTTGAGCAAAAATGCATGGTTGAGTTGCCAGAAAGAAGCCTTTACTGCAGCAATGCCACAGAAAAGCTCAGTTACAATATGCCTGACAACACCTTGACATGCCTCACACCTATGTTTGGAGAGGGGTCAACAAGGCTTATAGTGAAAATAATTTCATCCCCACTGTGACGCATGGTGGTGGCTCACTGGTGTTTTGGGGGAGTGTGAGCTTTAAAGGCACAGGGGATCTTGTGAAAATTGATAGCAAAATGAATGCAGCATGTTATTAGAAAATACTGGCAGACAATTTGCATTCTTCTACACGAAGGATGCGCATGGGACGCTCTTGGACTTTCCAGCATGACAATGACCTTAAGCACAAGGCCAAGTTGACCATCCAGTGGTTACAGTAGAAAAAGGTGAAGGTTGTAGAGTGGTCATAACAGTCTCCTGACCTTTACATTATTGAGCCACTCTGGGGAGATCTCAAACGTGCGGTTCATGCAAGACAACCAAAGACTTTGCATGACCTGGAGGCATTTTGCCAAGACGAATGGGCAGCTATATCACCTTCAAGAATTAGGGGCCTCATAGACAACTATTACAAAAGACTGCACGCAGTCATTGATGCTAAAGGGAGCAGTACACAGTATTAAGAACTAAGGCTATGCAAACTTTTGAACAGGGTCATTTCATTTTTTTCTTTGTTGCCATGTTTTGTTTTATGATTGTGCCATTTTGTTATAACCTACAGTTGAATATGAATCCCATAAGAAATAGAAGAAATGTGTTTTGCCTGCTCACTTGTGTTTTCTTTAAAAAGGGTACATATATTACCAATTTGCCAAGGATAAGCAAACTGTTGAGCACAACTGTATTCTTTTAAACTTCTTTACTGCTTCATGGCACAGACACTTGCTTCATTAATGTGATATCCCTTGGCAACTAGCAGTTTATTATCTTTGGTGGTAGGTAACCAATGTAAAGCAGTGCCTATATATAAGCTGCACTTTATCTATACATGCTATTCAGACCTGCCTCTCAGCCAGAGCCATATACCTCTTTGATGACCTGCTAGGAGGTGAAGAGTAGTAGCTCAACTGCAGGTTAGAAGCTGATGTTTGAAAGTAATTTTAAAATGTAATACTGTTTTTTATCAATTTAATAAGAAAGTCATGAATGATCAATGCTTAATTAACACATTAGGCTTCTGTTATTACGGCATTACAGTACAGTAAATGAAGTCTTGTTAAATGGCCCCTATACAATGACAAATAATATATGTGTTTGAAAACTTCTGAATCTGATTAAAAGCATCATAAAGTTTGTTTTAAATAAGAAGAAAATACACGCTGATGTCTCTGCAGGAAACTGGATGAGTCTAATATGGAATATGTAGGTGGAATTGTGTGTGAAAGAGGGGTGTTTACATTTCTGGAGAGCTGTATTTGCATTTCTTGAAACAAAGAGTCTGCTTCTGGACCAGGGAGAAGGGGTGGGGTGTCATTTTCAATCTAATCCAATTATGTTCACAATGGCTCGCTGTTGTACTAATACCAAACCAGCATAGCTGAAAAAGGTGCAAACAGTGCTCATATAAAGTGCAATATTAGTGATAAAACAACATAGTAGTACAATTTGGATGATATCAACATTCATATATATAAGGAACAACACTTATCATATTGTGGGTTAATCTGGAAACTGAATAACCAGCATGGTATACTGATGGACGCCAGTGTTCTCAGATAACGCCGGTGACGTCAGAGCTGCGGGACAAACAGGTCGACGTGTGCGTTTCGCGTCACAACGCTTCCTCAAGAAACTGTATGTATCTAATCAGCCTAGTTATTCTCTGATATTTGAACATGCCCAATCTTTTCTTTTTCACATGATGGCAATGATCTCCCACTAGCAAGGTATATCAGTCTGCCCTTAGTAGGTGGATCAGAAAAGCATACTGAAAGGTAAAAACTGCAAACTTCAATGTAAGGTAACTGTAGAAAAATGCATTTTTAAAAAAAAATAACATAATTAATTGATAATGTATGTGTTATTACTTATAGTTTTAAATTATACCATATGTTTATGTGCTTACTGGGACCTATGTTAAGCATACATTAGGGTTTATTAAAGCTTATTAGACAGACCCATGAAGAGGTTCTGAAACGGACCTGAGGCCAGTTGCATCGCTCTCACCCCCATATTGTACACTACCTGTTAGATACATTTCCTCTCCTTCTGAGAACATCTGCTGGCAGCGCACACAGCGGGCACACGTTGGATGATAGTGCTTGCCACCTGCCTAAAGAAAGCAACAGCAGAGCAATCAGTTCCACACAAACACCACCTCAACAGAGTAATTCACTTTTCTTTTGTGTTTTATCATGTGCTGTTCCTAGCATTAGGATGATCACACTTCAGTCTAAAAATTATGCTTTGCTTTTTGAATCCCTATTGAATAAAATAATTAAAAAAAAACACACGTTCCTCAACCTTATTTCTGCCAGGAGGCCTGCAATGAGTTATTTTTATCATCATCTTGTATAGAATGTGTTCAGAAAAAAATGTTTCCTGTGGCTACCATAAGTGAAAAGAAAATTAGATTTCCACTGAAATTTGCAATCTCTGTCTTAAATATATAAAGAACAGAAAAACGGTGTTATAAATTTTGAGATGAATAAACAAGTGAAAGGCAATAAACACAATTGCTAACAAAAATTATGTAAAAATATGAAACAAGCAAGAAATATAGAAGGCTTGGTAAACTTAGAGGTTTTCAGACTAAACAAATTATTTTGTAGCATATGGTCTATAGACAGTAAAATATTGTAAGTTGCATCAGAAATTAAGCTAAGTCCATAAACCATTATCTACTAATGTCAAGTAAACTGTTGTTGGATTCTCAAGCTTGGTATTGGTAACTAATGTGAGGCAGAGGTTACATGGACTGTGCACACTTAATGGAGTTGTGCACGCTTAGGTGAGAACACTCCAATTAGTTTCATATTCTACAGGACCTATGTTCAAGTTGGATAGGTCTCATCATACTTTAGTCCTGCGTTGGGGAAACTCAGACCTTAAGGATGAATGTGGTGTTCGGCCTTAATCAAAGTAGTCCCTGGCATGCTGTGGCCCAGTACATATAGGAATATTTTTGGACTCAATTTTAAATATATAACAATATTATAAAATGGAAGATATATTGTGAAACAATAACCGTGCTGTACCCTTTTCTATATTTCAGTGCAAATGAGGTGACAGAAACTT
The DNA here is from genome assembly GCA_027410445.1 of Discoglossus pictus. NCBI lineage: Eukaryota > Metazoa > Chordata > Amphibia > Anura > Alytidae > Discoglossus > Discoglossus pictus. The sequence goes on along the minus strand of CM050167.1, from coordinate 268,343,440 downwards.
AGTCACAATCGGAAAGATGTTATGCACAAACATTTTAACAGGGTGACAGGCATACATTTCAAGAGATATATGCACAGACCCCTGATCATCGTCTCAGTGTTACAAGAGTGCACAGGACAAGGATGATAATAATGCTACTTATGCAGCAAGATACAGGCTAGCGGGAGAGCACATGAGCACTGCTCACTGATATCACATTCTCTCTCTCTCTCTGTGGCTTCTCAGACAGGCACCTGAGTCAAGGTCACAGTAGCAATCTGCCTTGAGGTGGTGAAGAGCTAAAGTGCTTTATTTCCAGTCCATTGGCTCAGCGCTGCTCATACTGATCTCACTGAGCAGCCAGTGACGTGCACAGGGTGCCAACAGAGAGCTGGAAGAAAGAGCTGAGACAAACAGAGCACACAGCAGAAAAGCACATGGCATTGTGTGTGGGGAGGCAAGACATACTGGGCCACAGTATTCAGAATCACACATTATTGTAGTGTTATCCTCAAGGGTATAACAGTATGAAGATAGCAGCAGGTATTGGATTCATCAGCATTAAAAGTTATCACCATTTACCATCCACAGTTATAACAATGGTATCTGTAATTGATCTAGGTTGAAGTGTACAGTAAGACTTTCCAGTATACTTCATTTAAAAAAAGAAAAACATTTACTTTTCTTGTTAAAGTCTTAGTGAAATTGCATTTTTTTTACTGTTCTGCTCCTTACTAGCATTTTAATGTATAACAGTGTTTCGGCCACTATCCTTATTTATGTGTAATAAAATCACTAAAGAATCTATTCACTTGGGCAGAATATAGATTCTTTTTTTTGTAATGTCAAATGTCACTTTTGATTAATACTTACACAAGTGCTAAATGCTGTTAGTTTAGCACATACTGCCCAAACTACAGTTGTATGTTAACTGTTAGATTGTACTCATGAGATTGTAAGCGAGTTTTCAATCTTGTAAGGTGCTTCAGCGAAAGCTCCATGCACACTAGATTCTAAGCTCAAAGACAGATAATAATAATAGTAACTCTGAATTTAATTCTATTTAGCAAAGTGCCATCATAATGAAGCTATACTGCTTTTTTTGTCATTATCCAGAGTCTACTTCTGTTGTTATCAGAGAGCTGCCTGCTTAGAGACTGGATCTACATTTTTGGAGCCCCTGGGCAGTGAAGTGGAGGAGCCATGCGAGTGCGTGCGCAAGATATGCACACACACATTTTTCCCTTTTCTGTGCGTGCACATCACTCTCTTGCTGTGCAAGCAAATCAGAGACATTTCCTAAGAACAGCCATGTTAACAACATAGCTATTCATAAAGAAGCTGAGCTGTTACTTGTTTATTAAATGCAGTTGATGGTGAGCCATATTATTTATATTTTTCTAAGCTAAAAAAGGGGCGCCCTTCACAGGGAAGCGCCCCTAGACGGCTGCCTAGTTGGCTTAATGGGTAATCCAGGCCATGACTATGATATGTTTAAATAGACAGCAATAATGTGGCATCACTATGAAACTCTTTTCTCCCTTCCAAGGGGATTTTCTAATTTAATGTTTTCTTATATAAAATATAATGCTTTTCTTTCAGTTTATATAATGGTTCTTATAATTAATCTTTTTTTGTAATTAAGCAGCTATGTAGGAGATTATTAAAAGGATATCAAGAGGTAAGATAACTTTGTTATTAATTATATGGCAAATATGAAACAAGTAGTAGAGAACCATCATTACACTGAAAGGGTTACAAAGCCCTCAAGCTACACATCATTCCAAATTACTGTAGTCTGTAGCACACAGGGAACAAGCTGATCAAAACACTAGGATCAGATTCTCATAAATAATCAATGTTTCGCTTTGTAAGATGCTGTGTCACACTGTACCTCTAGGACTCTTCCGCTGATGTATTTGCTGCAGGTCTCACATTTAATCCCGAACTGAGCGTGGTAATCAGACTCACAGTAAGGCACGCCGTCTCTGTGTGAGAAAGTATAATGTCATGTTACAGCACAGCACATATCTACTACACTTCTCAACACGTCCACATTGATCGCACAGCATATCTTTCATACTGTATATACCTGTAAATACAGCACAGAAATGAAGCTGAGAATACACCACATGTTGCAAAGTTATTGCAAGTGCACACTAGTACTCCAACTGCTAAATACAATGCCACATATAGAATTTACAGCACATAGTCCTGCATGCAATCATACAGTCTAGAACATACATCTAATAGAACAATATGTCCGGTCCAGTTTTGAAGTAGAAACATTGTTATGGCAACTTAGTGGGAGCGGTATCCCCACTTGAAATGAACTATGGTTTAGGCAAAACAATGCAAAATTTGCCTCTAAATTGACCCTCACTGGGCCCAGCCCAAGATGGACAGGTCATAGAAGCGAGGTCAGGCAAAATGCTGTCCACTGGAGAAGGAACTGGCAACCCACTCCAGTATCTGTGCCATGATAATCGTATGGATAAGCACAATCAGAAACATGATAATTGTGCCTGGTGTGCTGCCGTCCTTAAGGTCACAGAAAGTTGGACATGACTGAACGGCTAAACAACAACTAATCTTCTAATGGAGACATTTAATAAAACCCCATGGTTCATCAAACCATACACTGTGAAGTTCTGCTCTATGAAAAGTCACTGAACTTGCCTAATCAAGAGCTCCAGAGTATTAGACTAAGCATAATTCGATACATTTTATTTAATATTAGGATATTTAAAAATCATAAAAAACGCTGCTATTCATAAAAACTATAATAAAGTAATTATATAATGGTGCAGTGAAACCTAGGGACCATATAAATAGATCAAAAGCACGGAAAGCATTTTATTGCATAAAGTTAGGTATTTTAATGGTAAATGTAGGACAAGGAATGGGGTCAATAAAAATATTGCCATAATGTATGGAATAACAAGATCCCTATAATAAGTAAGGCTCTTGACATGATGTTGCCCTATACCATAGAATATACCAATCACATATAATGCTATTCAGTACTCCTCATATTGCTTATCCAGCTGTAATCCTAGGTTTACTGAATAATAAACACCCATATATATATAAAAAATATATAGTATATAAACAAAATTCTTCCATGGACATCCTCATAATAGTAGTGTTCTGCAATATATTATTGCCCAACTTCTTAGGTGATACTCCATGCCGCTATGTGGCTTGAGGAATAACTTATAGTATAATACTTGGGTAAGAAGCTGCAGCCACACTGCACCATCAATCGCCTGTATCAACTTCAAGCAAGGGAAATACTTGCGGTTTTATATATAACTAGATTGCTGTCCCAAATAGGGAGACTCCTTGGTGTACTGGTGTGCTGGATCTACACACTTACATTTCTAGATGACCATGTTAAGAAAATTATAATGCCAGAGTAATAAGTATAAATCTAAGAAGTTTTAATGTGCTTGGGGTGGATATTCTGGTGCTTTTGACAGGGTGATGACGCAATATTGCGCATTTTGCTGCATATAATAAGTTGCATATTATATCTGTGTCATGTAACTTCTCCCCAAAGACAAAGTTCATGATCTTGGGGAAAAGTTAAGCAACATAACTGAAACAAAGAAGATGAATGTTGCTGCACACCCAGATTGTTCAATACTCACTTGCTGATATACTCCCCAGTTAGTATGACTCCACATGTCTGACACTTGAAGCAGCTGACATGCCACTGTTTTTCCAGAGCCAGCAGGGACTGGCCATGTTTAATTTCCTCTTTACACCCTGCACAGTCTGCAAGATAAAGAAGAAGATGCTGCAGTAGGACTGAATTTCACCGAACATTGTACAGAACACAATTCAATCCTACTAATAATGATTATCTGCATAAAATACAGAGAGTGAGATGATTAATAAGCATTGGTCTGCACTATAATACCTTGCAAACTTTTATTATTACATTCTTCCAAATCACTGACAGCCTCCCTTTTAATTCTCATTTTCTTAGTGCAAAATTTTAGAAACTCTGTCAAAATGATTTATTAGGCTGCCATTGTGTCTTTTATACTTGCTGGCATGCTTGTATATTCAAATTATTCACAATTTTCATGGTAAAAAAGTAGCACAGATACATATTTTTCTAGAACACCACAATCAGGTCCTCTCTTTAAATTCACATATTTTGGCTATTTTTAATTAAACTTAGACCAACATTAAATATTATTGTGGCTAAAACATTCCTGAACAAAACTGATGATCACACATGCTAAAACTTTACTATTAAATATTTTGAGTTAATATTCGGACACCAATAAGGGGACAATAAATTCTATATGCTCTTTAGAAGAAATACACTTGATAATTGGCAATTTTTATAAGAAAGTAAAAAAAATTTAGGATGTCACTTCAATTAATTTTAAAAGGATATAGATTTACTACTAAATATGATTATTCTCTTAAGGAAGTGGTTCTTTTCAGAAGATACGCTGCCCAGTATTACATGAATTTTCTAGTGATCCTCTTTATCTCTTGCAGGGTCCTGTTGTACTGATCATCCCTATTCAGTAATGCATGTAACTGGCACAGAAACCAAGGAAAGCCTCAATGATTAGTTTTCCTTTCAGACATCTGGCCTTAGGAGCTGAGCTCACTAACATTCAAATACCGTATATACTAGCAGCCACACGTATTACAGCACATAACATCTCTGTAATGAAGTAGAGCGCTGGAAACCAGCATTACCTCTAAACGACTGCATCACAACACCACAAAGACAGTATATTATTATGTGTGTAATGAGAAAAAGAGAGCAGGAAAAATAAATAGTATGTAAGACAGAGAGGTCTAAAAAAAGACAAAGAAAGAAAGACTGAAAGTGGTTGATGTGAATACAGATTATATTTCTGTATCAAACAAGAAGCTGAAAGAAGAGTAAGGCAAGAAGAGAGCTAGACAGCAGGATGATGTCATTTCATGTTTTTTGTCTCCTCCCCTTGGAGGAAGCTATGATGCCCATTGTCTTACACTGCAAGGCCAGCTGACACGACAGGACTGGATTGTGCTGTCCTCTTTGCCCTACATACATTTGTGCTCAAAAGTTTGCATACCCTGGCAGAAATTGTGAAATGTTGGCATTTATTTAGAAAATATAACTGATAATGCAAAAAGAAATGTCTTTTATTGAGGGATAATGATCATATGAAGCAATTTATTATCAGAAAGTTGTTTGGCTCCTTTTTAAATCATAATGATAACAGAAATCACCCAAATAGTCCCTGATCGAACGTTTACATACCCTTGAATGTTTGGCCTTGTTACAGACACACAAGGTTACACACACAGGTTAAAATGGCAATTAAAGGTTAATTTCCCACACCTGTGGCTTTTTAAATAGCAATTAGTGTCTGTGTATAAATAGTCAATAAGTTTGTTAGCTCTCATGTGAATGCACTGAGCAGGCTATATACTGAGCCATGTGGAGCAGAAAAGAACGGTCAAAAGACCTGTGTAACAAGGTAATGAAACATCATAAAGATGGAAAGTGATATAAAAAGATATCAAAAGCCTTGAAAATGCCAGTCAGTACTATTCAATCGCTTATTAAGAAGTGGAAAATTAAAGGATCTCTTGATAACAAGCCAAGGTCAGGTAGACCGAGGAAGATTTCAGCCACAACTGCCAGGAGAATTGTTTTGAATACAACGAAAAACGCCCAGGTAACCTCTGGAAAAAGATGGTGTGGTTGTTTCAAGGAGCACAATACGACGATACTTAAACAAAAATGCATGGTCGAGATGCCAGAAAGAAGCCTTTACTGCACCAATGCCACAAAAAAGCTCAGTTACAATATACCCGACAACACCTTGACACGCCTCACAGCTTCTGGCACACTGTAATATGGAGTGACAAGACCAAAATAGAGCTTTATGGTCACAACCATAAGTGCTGTGTTTGGAGAGGGGACAACAAGGCCTATAGTGAAAAGAAAACCATCCCCACTGTGAAGCATGGTGATGGCTCACAGATGTTTTTTTTTTTTGGGGGGGGGGGGGGTGAGCTCTAAAAGCGCTGGGAATCTTATGAAAATTGATGGCAAGATGAATGCAGCAAGTTATCAGAAAATACTGACAGACAATTTGCATTCTTCCGCACGAAGGCTGCGCATGGGACGCTCTTGAACTTTCCATCATGACAGTGACCCTAAGCACAAGGCCAAGTTGACCCTTCAGTGGTTACAGCAGAAAAAAATGAAGTTTGTGGAGTGCCCATCACAGTCTCCTGACCTTAATATCATCGAGTCACTCTTGGGAGATCTCAAATGTGTGGTTCATGCAAGACGACAAGAGACTTTGACCTGGAGGCATTTTGCCAAGATAAATGGTCAGCTTTACCACCTGCAAAAATTAGGGGCCTCATAGACAAAAGACTGCATGCTGTCATTAATGCTAAAGGGGGCAATACACAGTATTAAGAACTAAGGGTATGCAAACTTTTGAAAAAGATCATTTCATTTTTGTCTTTGTTGCCATGTTTTGTTTTATGATTGTGCCATTCTGCTATAACCTACAGTTCAACATGAATCCCATAAGAAATAAAAGAAATGTGTTTTGCCTGCACACTCATGTTTTCTTCAAAAATGGTACATATACTACCAATTCACCAAGGGTATGCAAACTTTTGAGCACAACTATATGTAATGCCTGCAGGACTGCAAGGGGTGCCTGGGAAGGCTGTGCTCTTTGATGCTTGCACAGTTGTAGCAGATTAGGGATCATGAAATGAAAGATAAGGGCAGCAATAAAATATCAGCAACAGACTGATTAAAAATGTGTTATTTTTGTTATACACATTTCTCAGGTAAATTTAATTACAGCAACATTGCCAATTAAATGCTTCCTGACTAGTGCCAATCACATTTTGTTTAAAATTATATTACCAGTGGATTAATAATTGTGACTAAATAGTTAATATTACTTTGCTATATTATTACATGCAGGGAATTTCTATATGTCTCCCCTTTTAAGACTTTAAATAGTTTTTGCCATAAAGATGACAATGACTGCTCTCCAAGGTGCTGATTACACACATCTATGACAGGTGCCTCTCACACATACTGAACAATACTGCATTCTAAAGAAAAAAATCTCCAAGGACATTCAAGGTATATATAAGAATTCACAGTAAATTAACCCCTTGTTTGTATATAGGTACAAACAAGGGGTTCTATCCCAGGTGTGTTTACTTTATATATTATCATGTTTGCTTTAGATGCCCTCACTTTAAAATACATATAAGTAAGTTTTCTAAAGTTTTATACCCCTTTTGGATCTCTACCTTGTTGTGGTGAAGGGGCTTTTGTACTTCATACCATGTAAAGTCACCCAAGATGGGCAGATCATAGCAGAGCGGTCAGACAAATTACGGTCCACTGGAGAAAGTACTGGCCACCCACTCCAGTATATTTGCCAAGATAACCCTATGGATAATCACAACCAAAAACATAATGATATGGCACCAGAGGATACTCTTACTGGGAAAGAGCAGAGGGCGAGTACGACCAGGTCTAATGAAGTGATTGGAGAGGACGCCCTGCTGCTGATGTATCTGGAAAGGAAGAGAAAGTCTGCTTCTGTAAAGAACAATACAGAATAGACTAGATTAAACATTGATACCCTGGTAATTAGTAAGCTCAAATGGACTGGAATGGAACATTTTATATTAGACAACCCCCACACCTGCTACTGTGGTCAAGAATGGGCTCTAGGAAGCCTTGCTGATAGCTAGGCTTCAGGAGTTGATGGAATCCCAGATAAAATACTTCATGGGTAAGGCCAGATTGGACAAATCCAAATTATTATTGATGGGAGAAATAACAACAACCTCAGATGTGCAGATTATACAACACTGCTGGCTGAAAGTGAGGAGAAACTAAAGGGAAAGGAAGGTGAGAGAAGAGAGTGCAAAAGACTAAGATCAGGGCAAACAGCAATCTCAGTTCCTGTCAAATAGGGTGAAGAAGTGGAGGTTGAGAGAGATTATTTTTCCATGGGCTCCAAAATCTCTGCACATGGAGAATGCAGCCATGACATTAAAATATGTTTACTTCCGGGGAGGAAAGCTATGGCAACTTTGGACAAGGTATTACAAAGTAATGATATATGGATATGAGGGCTGGACCATAAAGACGGCAGAGCGCTGTAGAATTGACACCTTTGAATTGTGGTGTTGCAGAAAACTGCCAATAGTCCCTTGGACTGCAAGCAGATCAATAAATCAGTACTACAGGAAATCAAGACAAACTGTTCACTGGAAAGTTTGATCATGAGACTAAAGCTCAAACATTTTGGCCATATCATGAGAAGGCAGGATTCTCTAGAGAAGACTCTGATGCTGAGGAAGATTGAAGGCACCCAAAGAAAGGAATGGCAGAAGCGGAGATGGATATATGAGGTCATTGAAGCAATGCACATGAGCTTGAGGGAGCTCAGAGGGGCAGTGGCTGACAGATGTGCCCGACAAGCTGTGGTCCATAGGGTCACAGAGAGTTGGACATGACTGAACAACAACAAAAGTTCTGAATGCCAATGCCCTAGTTATTAACCTACTAGACATTCAGTATAGCATTACTGTTCCCTGTAGTGCCATATTTAAATTTACTCTTTTAAACTTGGCTTGATAGTGAAAAATGTAAAAATCTGTGTTTCTATTATACACAGAATTATGCTGTACCCTCTTTATTTCTGATGATCTAATTTTATACGTAAAAGGGGAGACTTGATGCAGCATCTCTCATAACGTGGCATTCATTTGTGCCAGTGCTTTCAGCAGAACTTAGGAAATCCTGTTCACAAGACCTCTTCACGTTGCATCTTAACAAAAAAAAAAGCAATGACTGACTGCCCAAGTAAAGGATTATTGGATACAATAGGTAATATATTAAAGCATTATTTATACATTTTTACTTTTTAATATGATGCTGCCAATTATGAAGTCTACTTCCTCAAAACATGCTATAAATAAAGGATAACTGCCTCTTTAAGTAGATTCTATATTATAACATAACAATTAGTTTTTTTCCCCATGACAAATTAGTAACGTGTAGTACACAAAGCATATACCAATGTGACACAGAAAAAGTATCTTGCCTGAGCCTGCCAAATGCTAAAAAGTGTTAGCAAGTCATGACAAATGATAGCAATCAAGCTAAATTGGATTTATAATCCTAAACAAAGACAGTGAATTGATTTAATGATCACTTGCCAATTTGTCCTCTAAATTTTGTTTAAATTACCATGTCAGGTTATGACAGAAGCTAGCACTTTTCACTACAACGTTTTATGTGACTGTAATGTTTTTTTCGTAACATTAGATCTTCACACAAAACTATTTTGCAATGTTTAAAACATGCACTTTTAAATGTACAAAAAGTGGTTGGTAAATAATTCAGATATAATTCTCATTTAGGATATGATTCCTGTACCTTAAGATAATGAAACAATATGTAACACAAATAAATAAATATACAGGACACAAATATTTTTTTGAACTAAAGCAGATTTCCTGAACTGAAAAGTAGGCAGGACGAGTATAAATAAAAAAAATAATTAGGTTGTTGTTGTGTTACTTACGGCTTGGACCGTGAATCTTGATGGGCTTATCACTGCCTAAAGAGTGGGAACAATTCTGACAAACACAGTCTTTGCCTCTGAATGTCACCTTGTCTCCAATGGGAAAAGGTTTTCTGTGGGTAAGAGAGACATTTTACAAACATAATATATCATGTATATACCCATCATTAAACTCTCAGGTGCTCTATAACTTACTGTAGCAGCAACTTGTAGTATTGAGAGAATAATACAGATTTCATCATGGGTGCATAGATCCAATTTTAATGGGTTTAAGCTAAGCTCTGTTTACGTAGCCAGCCTTTCCAACACTGATTCCATTGCAAAAATATTGAAACCCAAAATGGCCCCAAATTGATTATACTCTGCACAATAAATAATCTTTCCAGTATATCCCAAATTATTCCATGAGACTCCAAAACTTCTCCAGGACCAGGAATCACAACCTAGTATCTCATAATACCTCTCCAGGACCATCTTATGAACCACACACTGCATTACACAGTGACACTGTCTCCTTTTTGTGAAATCACTGATGATACAAAATAGAAACACAAGGTGCCACAGACATAGAGCCTCATTCAATTAGAAGGCAGCAAGTTCAAGGATATAGACCATATATCTGCGGGCCTCCTGCGGGCCCACAGCGCGCGTTTGAGTTACAGTGCTATTCAGTTCGGCAAGACCGCAAGTTAGGGGATGATATCGAAATTTGTAAACCATGCAAACATATGTAGCATTTGCGAGCTTGAAGATGATCAATTAAGCAAGACCGTAACTCCCGATGCTGAAACAGCCAATAGAAAAGGAGCCCGTCATCATGAAGGCCATACAACATGGAGTTGACAAGTCAATAGAGATTCGAGGCCTGATACGCGATTGGCCCCGCAATCTCAAAAATAATAAAAATGAATGAGGCCAATGTGATAGTCCATGTGGGTGGCCTGATATGAATGAACTCATTGATTCCCGAGATCAATCTAACCCTGAATTGAAACATAAAAATAAATTAATTTTGATTGGCAATTTGCGGGCTTAAGACTGTTGTGCAATTAACTCTAATGTCTTTCATCAATTTCCCCATAATTTGAAGTACAGTATTGATGTTTTATTTGCATTTAAAGTACTCCGGACATGTCTTTAAGCCCTTTGCAAGTCCTCCTTGGAACCCGTAATTTGTGGTTCGACTTTTTGCCATTTGTGGCCTTGACGGTTTGCTTAGCGAGGGGAAATCAAAGCAATTGAATATCGATTTGCGATTTTAGCGTTCGGAAGATCAAAGGCTTGGAGGGGCATTAACTTGCGATGTTAACCATCGCAATGAACCGGAGGCTGTAAACCGATCGGAGCCCGCAAAAAGACCAAATTGAATAGCAAAATGAGTTACGGCCTCCATTTCCAAAACCCGGTTCTCCCGATGCCTCAATTGAATGAGGCTCATAGCTTGGGAAATTCTGCACTAATCTATTTGTCTCTTGATTTATGTTTGCTTATAATCTCTAGCATCTAAACCCCCTCTACACTTGCATTTGGGCATTTTTAATTAATGATTATAATAATAAGATGATCTTAGTGAAGACTGCCAGGTAAGCACCAGACGAAGTATGTCACATGTTTGGTTTCCTCACTTTGCACCAATCTACCAGCTTAGTGAATACAGGGATTTAAGACACAAGTAATGTTCTGCTGCCTCCTTTACCACAGAAAAATAATTATCAATAACATATTTTCTTTTTAATTTTTTGACCTACAGGTTAGGAATATATGACCTAATCAGCGGTTCAAGTGTAATGTTACTAACACTTGCTATGAATCTTTTTGAATTCCATTTAATTTTTAAAGAACATATGACAAAATTATAATTTGCAGTAAATAATTTTTAGAACAAAATTACTGCTTAAGTCATGTCAATAACTTTTATTGCTGCTTAGATCATTATTATGTATAAAAGTATCTGTAATCTGTGTTGAAATGTTTGAAAGTAAATGAGATGAGTTATCTTCTTGCTTACAATATGAATAACAGGAAAGATTACTCTGCCCCATTATATGATCACTAAAACATTTGAGTGAGGCTGGGAGATCCTGACAGATGAATGGTATTTCGTAGATTTTATTGGGGTTTGATTTCTTTCATGGGACTTGAACGTATGCACAGCTGTTCTCCCGAAAGACTTAAAATAGAAGTCCGCACAGCTGCATTCTCAACCTCACCCTGCCCTGGGCTTCAGTAATCAGAATGCTCTAATAAGGTGGACGTCCGTTATTATATACATTTGCAGTACCTTGTCTACTGTGTGGCAGAAGAACACTGGTATGACCTTATATCACAAAGAAGTGCCAGAGAACCAGCTATTGCCTTGTGTGTAGAAAGCCACCAGCTTCTAGTGGACTAAGAAACTACATGTTGGCTAGTAACCAAAACTTTAACCATGACGTTATAGAAGCATGGACATTTGCCCAATGTGACTATATATATCTTCAATACAACTCAGCAGCAATATGAGCTCATATGCACACTAATACCCAACCCAGAGCTGGCATGCATATAGAGCAACAGCTGCCAGCTACTTTACTTATTAAGTGTCAAGTTATCCAACACAAGCCTTGAATCCTTCAACCAATGCACTAGGCAATCTATTACTAGAGATGCCAGCATTGATCGCTGGTAGATTCCCAAGTACCTGCACCCTGAAGAAAAGCCATCCAACTGGGGCTCTAAATGTCTCTCTCAATTAGAGAGACACTTTCCAGTGTATCACAAGTGTTATACCAATGAGCTGAATTGTGAGACTCTCAACCATCGTTTCTGTCTTGGAATGACGATTTTCAAAACACTGCATCATCCATTAGTAGAACAGTCTTTGTAAGTTAGCAGGTACATTGCTTGTTTACTACTTACCTGCACATACTGCAGACAAAGCATTTTGGGTGATATGTCCGTCCAAGGGCTGATATAACCTCTCCTGTAATGAAGTCTCTGCAGCTGTCACACCGTGTCCCATAGAGCTGCTGGTAATCTCGTGTACAAATGTACTCTCCATTCTTAAAGAAGAAGCCAGACTTGGCCAGATCACATCCACAGACTGTAAGGAATAATAGAGAGGAGCATGGCTTTAGTTCAGCTCATAATATGAAAACAGGATAAAGATCACAACTATGCCACATTCAAACATCTCTATTCCTACTGCAATACAACAGAACTGAAAATATGGATATTTATTCTGATTACAATGGATGGATGCAATTTGTACCATGTATGTTCTTACAAGATCACAAAGCAAGAGATTGATGAAGGTGGCTAGGCATATCATTTTAATAATACATTTAAGTTAATTGATTTTGTAAGTTTACTGTATTATATATATGCATATACCAAAGTGTGGGAAACGCTATTGATTATTATTTATTTAATAAAAAAACAGTGAGTTGGTTGAACATCAGCAAACAAATATAAAAAAAGGTAACACAAATGCATCAATAAACTCTGGACACTTGTGAGACAATATATATAGAAATTGTAACAGACATTTGTACAAATGATAGAAAGGTAGATAGCTTTTTGGTTTAAACAGCTGTTTATGTTGCAAATGTGTAACATTCGTCACACATGTGAATTTAAGTACAGTGGTCCTTTAAAACATTCATATCTGTTAATGAAGACCTTTCTCAATGCCACAGAAGTTGAGGGATGAATAAACTAATTACCACAGACATGGAGACTTGAAAATATGCACTGTGAAATAGAGGTGGGAGGAAACTCATATATACACGGTCACATTATTATGACCACCAGTTAATATCCTGAATAACTGCCAGCAGCTAGATGGAGTGGCAATGGTATCTGGAGCCATGCAGATTGCAGTGGATCCGACAGCTGCTTAAGAGTGCATGGTGAAGGATCCATACGATGAACATGGCGATCAAGGTGGTCCCACAAGTACTCAATGGGGTACAAATCTGGGGAATTTGGAGGCCAGGGAAGTACTTGGTAATCTTCCTCGTGCTCCTCCAACCACTGATGGACAATTCTGGCCATATGATATATTGCATTGTCCTGCTGGAAGATCCAATCCGCTCCAGTGAAGACAGTCAACATGTATGTGTGTACTTGACCTGCAAGGATGGATAGATGACCCAATCGGTGGACAGTGCCTTTTAGAGGTATGACAATGCTAAGAAAACATTTCCCAGACCATAATGCTGCTGATGTTGCTCTTACAATAGTTGCAGAGTGTTTGTTCTCAGAGGTTTCGCACCTGACATGCCAACTCCGTCCAGTCAACAGAGCAGAAAATGTGACACAGAGAAGACAACCCTTTGCCAATCAGAAGAGGTCCAATTTTGGTACTGTCTTGCAAACTGAAGCTTTGCTTTGGAGCCCCATATGTAACAGAGTTGACTGTACATTTTTAGACATGTCTGGTAGCCCCCTGGTTTGTTTTAATTCACACACCTTTACAATAATTGTCAATGATCCTCTTCTAGCAAGATATGTTACTCTTGATGGGTGTATGAAAAAGGATGATTGAAAAGTACAAACTGCAAACTTCACTGTAAGTTTACTTTAGAAAAATACATTTTTATAACATTCAATTGACAAAGTACTTGCTATTACAAATTAGCATACAGTTGCACATTAGCATACTCAAGCCACACAATTAATGCTGAATATCTCAAGAATGATTTACTGTAGAGTAATAGAATAAAGTACAGTTATTTAAGAGGAAACACATTTATTGTTGGGGTTGCATAGCCCCTTTAAGTAATTTGTTTAGTAAAGTCAGTTCAATAGTAAATAGTAAGATTCCTCAAGGGTCTTGAAGGCCTTTTGTGGCTTTTAGGTGATGATACAGTCATGTAAGACTAAACTGCCCGGCTTATGTTACCACTTATCTGTTTGATATCAGATTGTTAAGGGTTGGGTGTGTATATGAAAGCAGCCACTTGTAGTTGAGAACACTAATTATCCCCACCTGTCTCCTGACAAGTAATCTGAGATACTCCTCTCAGTATGAAACACACCAGACACCCACTGAAAGGAAAATAACTCAAAAGTATGTTTTGTAAGGGAGGCTCAACAAGCACTTAGTCACAGCTATTGATCTGAAAAGGGTAGGACACATGGCTGCCACACAGTATGTACTCAGATGGCATATCACACAATTACAGTTATTTAAAGGGGCACAGTCACTCCCAGATCCCCCATTCTGATCTCCATCCCTCCCCCCCCCCCCCGGTCCCCCATTTTGATCTCCTACCCCCACCCCCCGGGTCTCCCATTACGATCCCCTACCCCGCCCCCAGGTCCCCCATTATGATCTACTCTAACAATCTTTCTGCTTGTATATCATTGTTGTTAAGGTAACTGTAGTAATCCACCTTAAGTGGACAGAGCCTTTGACAGACGAGTGGGAAGGATGTACAGCACTTCTTCCTCGGGACCTCAGTTGCGCTAGTGAAACACGCAAGATCCAAGATCTTTCCTATTATTTGCCTGACACTTTTCTAACACTACGCCTAACTTGCCACTACCCTAATCCTAATAATTAAGGGGTGGAAAGATAACATGAAACATAAGTGGCTGATAGGTAAGAGGAAAGGTCTAGGGCTACATGCAGTTTAAAGCTTACTGCCCATATTTTCAAGCATATATATATATATATATATATATATATATATTTTCATGCATTGTGGCATCTCATTGTGACAATGTCATTGACTCGACTGAAAGAAGCATCTGTAGCATAGAATTGTTGAGTTATTCTTGTTTCAAACGGTCCACAGCTGAGCTGCTATTCTGGGCATCTTTTAGGCATGATTTCTATAAGAAGCTATAGGTACAGTGCCTTGCAAAAGTATTCACCCCCCTTGACTTTTAACCTATTTTGTTACATTACAGCCTTAAGTTCAATGTTTTGTTAATCTGAATTTTATGTGATGGATCAGAACACAATAGTCTAAGTTGGTGAAATGAGAAACATATATACATAAAAATATTTTTTAGAAATAGAAAACCGAAAATTGGCATGTGCGTATGTATTCACCCCCTTTATTATGAAGCCCATAAAAAGCTCTGGTGCAACAAATGACCTTCAGAAGTCACATAATTAGTGAAATGATGTCCACCTGTGTGCAATCCAAGTGTCACATGATCTGTCATTGCCAGAGTGGCCAGAAAAAAGCCATTACTTTCAGCAAAAAACTAAATGGCACGTTTTGTTTGCCAAAAGGCTTGTGGGAGACTCCCAAAATGTATGGAGGAAGGTGCATGAACTTTTCGGCCATCAAAGAAAATGCTATATCTGGCGCAAACCCAATACATCACATCACCCAAAGAACACCATCCCCACAGTGAAAGATTGCTGGTCACAAGCGCAAACCATCCAACTTGAAGGAGCTGGAGCAGTTTTGCAAAGAGGAATGGGCAAAAATCCCAGTGGTAAGATGTGGCAAGTTCATAGAAACTTATCCAAAACCACTTGGCGCTTTGATTGCCGCAAAAGGTGGCTCTACAAAGTATTGACTTTAGGGGGGTGAATAGTTATGCACATTGACTTTTTCTGTTATTTTGTCCTATTTGTTGTTTGCTTCACAATAATAAAAAATAAAAAAAACAGTTGTGGGCATGTTCTGTAAATGAAATGATGCAAATCCTCAAACAATCCATGCTAATTCAAGTTTGTGAGGCAACAAAACACACGAAAAATGCCAAGGGGGTGAATACTTTTGCAACGCACTGTATATTATATTCCTAGTTAATTTCCAGAAACCTTCCATGTCACTTTAAAGGCCAAATACAGTTCAGTATTTATAGTATCTAGACTTGATAATGACCAAAATATTTTTCAGTAGTAAGTTATATTCTGTACTGAGAGCTGAACTGCATTACTGAGTTAGATTACCTGTTTTGACAGGACCTTGGATACCTTTAAAGAGTCTTTAATGTGAGAGGTCTTGGAGAACCATTACAGATATCACATCTTAGTAGGTCTGCAAGAGGTTTTCATGTATGTAATCTTAGTAAACCTGGCCCATGGTTCCAATAGCTACTTTTGGATGCCTACACAACTACATTCAATGCAACTCATACAATACAAGTTTTTAAAGGCAAATCTAAGTTTCCTGTATTATGACTGCATCTGATAAAGGAGAATCAGTAGTGTATGAAAAAAATTTTGGCATGAAAGATACCAAATAAAACATTAACAAACTCACCCTGATATTTACTAAACCTCTCAAAAGCAGCAGCTTTTGTTAGTTAACCCTCCTGGTTATCTCTGCTAACATTAGAATAAAATTCATAATTCGCTTTGGCCAATCACAGGCAGCTATACATTTTATTACAATGTGACAATCAATAATGATAGTTTGTGCAGAAAGGAATCATGGTATGTGTAGTCCCCTTGTAGACGGAAGTAGAAGGAGTCAGACACTGATCTGTAGATTTCTGCATTGAGCTGCTGCTGACTTGAAGGTTAGTGAAGAAGTAAATTCCATATTTGAATGTAGTGTTTCTATTGGTAGCTATCAGGTGCCTATGTAAGCAGCTCTGGGGTGTGGGAAAAAATAAAGTAAACCTGTATAGAATGACTCAAGGTAATGTGTGATATAAGCAGCATGTGTTAGATTAGACAAAGGTTGAGATCAGTTTTAAAAACTAATATATAGATTATAGCAGATCTATTTATAATGAGATATCAGAGAACTATTAAAAGGTGAAGTTTAATAACATCTCAGTAAGTTTTTTCCTTTATTTTTAGATATTTTAGCTGACTCAACAGAGAGACATACTTTTACATTGTCCCTATAAGATATATTCTTCTGTAATGAGTAAATAGACACGTTACAATAGACTCAATAAAGTCCCATATCCCAATGATATGAATATCACAGATTTTTGAGTTAATACATAAAAGCTCCCACCCAGCTATAAACAGAGGAAATGCATGCTTTACAGATCAAGAAGGATTTACTGCTTAGTCCTTGGCAGGACTGAGATATTTGTGCAATACAAAGTAGAATCACAAGTACAATGATGTGTGTTGTTTACAACAAAGGAAACCATTTAAACAGGCTAAGCAAGACCCAGTGATGTTGGCTTTGTTCTGTATACATTTCTGTGTCATACTCTCAGCTTCAATATTATTTGGAGATCTATTATGGACATAAGGACTTACCCTATGGCCTTCATTCAGTATATATGTATATGTGTATATGGCAGAGAGGTCAGACAAATCGCAGTCCACTGGAGAAGGAACTGGAAACCCACTCCAGTATCTTTGCCAAGAAAATCACGGACACGACTGAAGAACTCAACACACGCACGCACATATATATATTTATAACATAAATAGCACATTTGCAAGCGCTCTCTTTTGAAGTCTAAAAAAACATATTTCTTGCTCAGGTCTCGCAGAAATGCAGTCATTACACTGCACTCTGGGAGACTGGATGGAGACATGCAAATGTACCTTACTCTTAAATCCAAAACACCATTGTATACATAGCAATACTCTGATTATATATATATATATATATATATATATATATATATATATATATATATATATATATATATATATACAGTGGATATAAAAAGTCTATACACCCCTGTTAAAAAATGTCAGGTTTCTGTGCTGTACAAAATGAGGCAAAAAAAACTTTTCCACCTTTAATGTGACCTATAAATTGTACAACTCAATTGAAAAACAAACTAAAATCTTTTAGGTGGAGTGAAGAAAAAAAAAAAAAGAAAAATAATGTGTTGCATAAGTCTGCACACCCTCTTATAACTGGGGATGTAGCTATGTTCAGAATTAATCAATCACATTCCAAATCGTGTTAAATAGGAGTCTACATACACCTGCCATCATTTAAAGTGCTTCTGATTAACCCCAAATAAAGTTCAGCTGCTCTAGTTGGTCTTTTCTGAAATTTTGTTAGTCGCATCCCACAGCAAAAGCCATGGTCCACAGAGAGCTTCCAAAGCATCAGAGGGATCTCATTGTTAAAAGCTATCAGTCAGGAGAAGGGTACAAAAGAATTTCCAAGGCATTAGATATACCATGGAACACAGTGAAGACAGTCATCATTAAGTGGAGAAAATATGGCACAACAGTGACATTACTAAGAACTGGAACTTCCTCCTAAATTGATGAAAAGACAAAAAGAAAACTGGTCTGGGAGGCTACTGCAGGAATATCTGGCAAGTACTGGCTGTGTGGTACATGTGACAACAATCTCCCGTATTCTTCATATGTTTGGGCTATGGGTTAGAGTGGCAAGATGAAAGCTTTTTCTAACGAAGAAAAACATCCAAGCCAGGCTACATTTTGCAAAAACACATCTGAAGTCTCCCAAAAGCATGTGGGAAAAGGCGTTATGGTCTGATGAAACCAAGGTTAAACTTTTTGGCCATAATTCTAAAAGATATGTTTGGCACAAAAACAACACTGCACAATACCAGAAGAACACCATACCCACAGTGAAGCATGGTGGTGGCAGCATCATGCTTTGGGGCTGTTTTTCTTCAGCTGGAACTGGCCTTAGTTAAGTTAGAGGGAATTATGAACAGTTCCAAATATCAGTCAATATTGGCACAAAACCTTCAGGCTTCTGCTAGAAAGCTGAACATGAACAATGAATCTTTCAGCATGACAACGACCCAAAGCATACATCCAAATCAACAAAGGAATGGCTTCACCAGAAGATGGAGTGTTTTTGCAAAGAAGAGTGGGCAAATCTTGCCAAGTCAAAATGTGCCATGCTGATAGACTCATACCCAAAAAGACTGAGTGCTGTAATAAAATCAAAAGGTGCTTCAACAAAGTATTAGTTTAAGGGTGTGCATACTTATGCAACCATATTATTTTATTTTTATATTTTTTTCTTCCCTCTACCTAAAAGATTTCAGGTGGAAAAAGTTCTGAAATGATTTATCTTTGTCTCATGTTTTTACAGCACAGAAACCTGACATTTTAACAGGGGTGTGTAGACTTTTTATATCCACTGTATATATATATATATATATATATATATATATATATATATATATACACACTACTTTATATTATACTACCTACCTACCAATAACACATTAATGAACCACTGTAAAACAAAATATCAACAAAGAGACTTTATAGACTTTATAGCCCCTATATATAAGGACCACTAATAAACAATTCAACTTTATTTAAATGGTACAACAACGGCGTGATATAATTGTTAAAACTTAGATTAAGAAGTGGTCTGAAAAAAGAGAACATAGACCACTATCATCCTCCTACAGGGGAATGTATTGATCCAAGGAATATTTATTTAAATATGCTGGTTATGATAATAGTCCCATTGTATTTTAGGCTATTCCACTAATAGGGCCTTGTGCACAATGAAAGTATATACTGAACTCATATAAGTAGGGATAAATTCCCTTACATTTATATCTATGTCTTCATTATAGTGCTTGTTCATACGCCTCTATTATACTGGGAAACAAAACACACCAGTCTAGATATATCTAGGCTCCAATTTTGCCTTTTCTTATCCCTTCATTAACCTGCTATATATAACTAAGTGAGACTGTGAGAGGATTTAAGCTATAAAATGCTCTATTTCCCCCACATCTGGTGAGATCACGAGCAGTAAACCTAATCTAAACACTGGTCTGTATGTTGCCCAGTGAGTATATGCCATAAACAAGGCATTAGTATATCTGATCTATCCTCCTCTCACCCTGTCTTGTTGTTCCCCTGAAGGTCCGGATGGCGTGTGACGTCACTAAGGCTTGACGCCCGCTTAAATGACGGCCCTACGCAGCGTTTCGCACTCCTGCTTCTACGGGAGAATGTCAAATCTTTGTACATGTGCACCATAGGATAACATAGAAATATAGATATACTTGAAAGTTTGCCAGGACCCCAAGTGTCATACTATTTAGCCATGACCTTGCATTTGTGTATAACAAATAAACCATAGGATAATAATATCTAGAATAAATATTCACGAGCTGCAGAATACATGCAATACATTTAGACCTTTTTCTTCTTCCTATTTCAATTTTACACTTGCTTCTATATTTTATTATGAAGTCTCTAATAACTGATCCCCTTTGGGAACGGCTTTGGTGATTAATACACACCAGGGCCATACACAGTGTTAATAGGATTATTTAAGTGATCTTAGAGTGTAAGTACTACATTAAAGGCTTCTTATTTACTTCTTGACATCACATCCTGTCTGTGATTTTGTAGATGAAATCAACATCATGAACACTGTAGTGACTCACTGAGATCAATCCTACAACCTGCTTTGATTGCTGACAACATTATACGGAAAAGCCATGTTTTTAATGACTAAATAAACATAACCCATAACAGATCAATGTTATTAGTCATTTGACCTTCAGGCTCATGGTTTGTAAATTGCTAGTGCTAGCAAGTACTCATTCATTATTTAGGATTACTAATATTATTTAATCTATATTCTATGTGATAGCAATCTTTTGCATTTTATTCCATCATGATGATAGAGAGCTGCAGCAGCGTACAATTAAACCGTTAATTCATTCCACAGACAGTCATGTCATTGATTGTTAGTGGTAAAACTAAAGACTTTAATCAGCAGTTTCATTGATTCTAAGTAGTTATGCTACTGCTCCCCATATAATAAAGAAAAATCATCTAATTTAGCATTTCACAAGCTGTGCACACAGTCAGCATTAGCTGCATGTGAACTGGCATTTACTGAGGCTTGTTCAGTAGAAACCGGACATCAAAGCTCCGACATATTATCAAAAAGGACATAGGGTAGCTGGGGATTTCACTGCTTGAATAAGTCCATAAGATATCCTTTCTCTTTACATTAAAATGTCACTAAAACCTTTAATGCAAGGCTACTTGCAGGAAAGTCACCACTGAGCATAAGTATTATGGTGTATTTATTGGTACAGTATGATATAATCATAATGCAGTCTCCAACCCATTATTCCCTATGTACCAATTGCTGAAGTAGAGTGCAAGCAATTCATACATAATTTTACACATGAATCAATATATACAGACTGAAGGACTGCTCCACAGAACCTACACATTCATGGTAATGTGCAGCTATATGATCACATTCACATACTGGAGAAGAGCTTAAAGGAACACTGACAAATTACATTGTAAATCGTGTAAAACTAAAGTCTGATTAATTGGCTATATTGGAGCAGCTCAATTTCAGTTAACAATTCAATTAAATCTAAAGGAAGAAAGAGAGCTAGTTTGTTTTTGTGTAATGAAAGTGAGATGCAACTGATGAATACGCAAAAAAAATAACTAGGTGTCATAAGTTTTTAAGCAATGTAGTTCATTTATAAAACATAAAAACACATGTAAAAAGTATTACAACCCAAGGTCCCTTGCAATCCAGTGCCTTGAAATTCTAGAAATTTGGTCAATTGCAGGATTAATGCAATGATCCAGGAGAATGTGATTGTTTGGACAAGCTGTAAACTCAGCACATACAGTGCCTTGCAAAAGTATTCACCCCCGTGACTTTTTACCAATTTTGTTACATTACAGCCTTAAGTTCAATGTTTTGTTAATCTGAATTTTATGTGATGGATCGGAACACAATAGTCTAAGTTGGTGAAGTGAAATGAGAAAAATATATACATAAAACTATTTTTTAGAAATAGAAAAAAGAAAGTTGGCATGTGCGCATGTATTCACCCCCTTTGTTATGAAGCCCATAAAAAGCTCTGGTGCAACCAGTTACCTTCAGAAGTCACATAATTAGTGAAATGGTGTCCACCTGTGTGCAATCTAAGTGTCACATGATCTGTCATTACATATTTACAAAGTTGTGGGCATGTTCTGTAAATTAAATGATGCAAATCCTCAAACAATCCATGTTAATTCCAGGTTGTGAGGCAACAAAACACGAAAAATGCCAAGTGAGGTGAATACTTTTACAAGGCACTGTACATCCTCATTCTATTGCTGCAATTTTGAGATCCAGGCTCGCAAATGGAGGAATAGGCTACTCTGCTATTCAATTGACTTATGTTTGCGGGCTCCGTTCGGGTTACTAGCTGCGAGCTGCGACCCATTGCGATTCGTCAAGTTCCCAAGTTACTTCCCTCCAAGTCTTTGATCTTTCACGGCCGCAACAGTTGCGGCCGCTAAAATCACAAATCACTATTCAATTGCTCTGATTTTCCCTCGCGAATCACTCCGTCAAGCCCGCACATGGCAAAAATCGAACAACAGGTTACTGGGACCAAGGAGGTCTCGCAAAGGGTTTACTTACAAATCTGAGCACTTTAAATACAAATATAAATTCAATATAGCACTGAAAATGATGGGGAACACAATGGGTGACATTAGAATTAAAAGCACAACATTCACAAGCTTGCACATCGCCCAAATCAAATACTTTATTTCATGTTTATTTTCCGTCCAAAGCCCTATGGGCTTCAACCTCCAAGCCTGTAGGACTTTGAAAAAAATGGAAGTTGGATTCCAAAGTCCTATGGGCTTGAATAACGAGTTACAGGCTTGGAGGTCATTCAAACCCGTAGGACTTTGGACTGAAGTTAAACATGAAATAAAGTATTATATTTTGGTGATGTACGAGCTTGAGAAAGTTGTGCTTTTAATTCTAATGCCACCCATTATGTTCCCCTTATTTACAGTGCTGTATTGAATTTATATTTGCTTTTTTGAAGTGCTGCCGAGAGCATGGTTTACGATTCTTGTGACCGGCGCCTAACTTTCGGGCTTGGCCAATTGAATAGCATAGTAATAGTACACCTACTGGAGCCCACAACTCGATCACAGAAAATCGCCTATCTGCGCTGAAGTTATGGCTGAGTACCTGATGGGAATCTAACCCCTCTGTATCAGGTAGACTGGTAATCACTCAGGTACTGACAGGTGAGGTCCCATTCCTACTGACTGGTGTCTGTAGGAACTTGTAAATGGGGAGCAAGGGGGAGTTCATGGGCAAGGAGCTTCATACAGACAAGGAGACTCAGACTAGTCTCATAGAGGAGTGCTGGGCAATCAATGACATCATAGCTTCCTTCAGGTAAGGGATCAAGTCAATTAATTACTAGGGTATGTTTTATTAATCACAATTATTAATAAAACTTTACATGATGTTACAATGTTTTCTTTCAGTGTTCCTTTAAAATCATTAAAATTAATGCAACTAAAATCTTTAGTCTAGCAGGTAACATTAATGCGAAATAAGAGGTCTCCAACTCCCAATTTTACACAGCATAGCTCTATTTACTGAGCAAAGTTATAATTCTTTACTGCAAATCGACATTGGCATGAACTGTATTAAAATGACGCTGTCATGAGGAAACATTAGGGCTCTCATTAAATGCGCATAAACTGAAATATTATGCATTTAAAAATAAATAACCATTATATATAGGAATTTATATTCCCTTGTCACTTATCTGGAAAGCAGGTAAAGCAACAGATGCCCACAGTAAAAGATGAATTCATATAAAAGCTAATAAATCAAAGGCTGTATTGATTTATTTTTCTACTTTCTACAAACATCCTATGAACATTATCATACAAAGAGCATGCTATAAATATGGTGTGTTATCTTCCCAAATATAACTGCCCCATGCACATTTAACTTTTTCACTAGCACTGCACAGATTTTAAAATATGTGTTTGAAAACTTTGACCTAGTGAATAACTATATATGGAAAAGTCATTACGCCTGTTCCTAAATTAAAAAAATAGTGGGCCATTTACATTTCCGTAGAGCAATACTTGCATTTAGTGATGCAACAGTCTGCTTTTGGGTCTGTGAGGTGGAAAGGTATGGTATCAATTGAAATTGTATCCAATTACAGTGGTCAACAAAATGTTACTTTTTTTGTCTCAGAAGTCAAAATAGTTTTGTTTTGTGCTGAATACAAATATCTTTTTAGAATTTCTCTATTACGTAAGGATTTTGAGAGACAGTGGTTTTAAGTTTACAGTATTACAAATATTTACAATACGTGCATACTAAAGGACTATTACGTATTACGACTATTAAAAGGTAAAGAAGTATAGGATTTTCTCCTGTATTTTATCTCAGGAGCATCCCTCTTAAGGGTCCAACAGTAATCAGCAAGCATTGCTGGACTCCACTTGCCCTGGTACCGTTTTTCCATTTTGGAAATGTTTTGGTGGAATCGTTCACCATGTTCATCGCTGACGTCCCCAAGATTTTATGGGAATGAATCCAGGTGCAAATCCAAGAAATGGATTTTCAAAGACATGTTACATCCCATGGTCTTGTAAGATTGCCAAAGATCATCCACTATTTCTTTGTAGTTGTCTGCCTTATGATTCCATAAGAAGTTCTGGAAAACACTCTTGAAAGATTTCCATACAGACTTTTCAGCCTGGTTCAGCTGACTATCAAAGTTCTCATCTTTAATCAGTTGTCTTATTTGAGGTCCTACAAATATTCCCTCTTTGATCTTTGCGTCACTGATCCTTGGGAATTCTTTTCTTAAATATGTAAAGGTAGGTTCACTTTGATCCATCGCTTTGACAAAGATCTTCATAAGACTGAACTTTATATGGAGTATACGAGTGGTGTATTGATAACATTCTTCTGTCCTGGAGTGATGTTCGTTTTGGACATTGTTTCTGAGTGTAATGATTTCTTCAGTCTCTGCTGTCCCACTCACAAAGAAAACAGCTACTTTGTGTAACCAAGTTGTAGTCCAAGCAAAAGAGCGACTACTTTCAAGTCACCACATATATTCCATTTGTATTCTTCATATTTGATTTTTTCAAGCACGAGTTTCCTGCCCTCATAAGTTTCTTTGATATTGGCAGCATGAGCTAGTCACACTGATAGAAAGATTTATAACTGAGGCCTGAAATGTTTGCAAGACAAAAGTAACAATCTATGGAGTGATTTTTTTGTTCTCACCAAATCATTGGAACAGCAAAATTCATGTGCAGAGATCCTGTTGACCAACTTGTGAGAAGTCTGAGGGGCCCAACTTTTATCTTGGTCACCGACTTTACATCCAAAGTAAAGCTCATAACACTTCTTAATAAGTGGAGTAAAACCATGTTTATGATTTTTACATATCACCTCACCGCAAATGTAGCAAAATGACTCCGGATGATTAATACAATTTCTTTGCATTGTTCAACTTCATATTATGAACATAAAATGTACATAGAACTACACAAGTAACGGATACTCACAGCATTAGATGTTTCAAGAACAAACTCTTTCCAGCAACTGGCCAGGAGCGCTGACTCATACAGTAAACAAACAAACACGTGACTCATCATGCCTCAAGAGCATCACTTGACAGCATATGACTCAACTGTTTATTACTCTGGGCCCTTCTTACGTTGACTAATCAGTAGAATTTACAACAATTAAAAATACTAGGATTTTCCTGATTAAAATTTTTAAAAACGGAATGCTGTATGAATGTGTTATATAGCACAATGTATTATATTAAAGAGGATGTAACTTTAATACTATGGGTAAACAATTCTGAGACCATTTTCGAAAATCAGAGGGATAAATCACATTTAGAACAACCCTTATTTGCTCTGAGACAAAATATTTGTTAACCAGTGTTTTATATATATTCTGTCATGTAAGGCACATTTTAGAGTATGTTTACCTTCACAACTAATTTTCAATGCAACACAGATAATCCCATTATATAGCACCCTTGTATTTTGAAAGTTGGCTAGCACACCATTATTTCTTCCAGTTTTTTTGTTCCACACCACCAAAGCGGTTAAATACAGGTCTTTCTGCACATTTTAGAAAAGCCATCTCGTTCCCACACACTGTTCAGACATGCTAAAAAGTCAACCAGATCACATTACTGAGAGGCTTTATTGCTGGCCCGTTATTCTGGAGCTAAGCGAGTCCCTCTTCTGTGATGGATGACACTGCATAATATTTATACAGCAATAAAGGCGCTTTATAGACATTTCATTAGCTTCACTCAAGCTGCTGGGCACGACATTAGCCGGCTGTAGCGTTAACCCTCTTACTGACAGCACGTGAAGTATGAGAGGCATCACTGCAGATGAATAACCATTGTCTTTCCATCCTTTTACACGTTTAATTAATGCAGAATACACATGCAAGCTCATTGCAATTGCAAGATGTCCACAATGATACTTACTAAATACTGGGATGTTTAGTAAAAGTAATTGTTCCTACAAAATAACAATGATTGGGTAATGTATTATGGAAGAAAACGCAAACTCTATTTAATGCATAGTTGATAAGTTCTTAATATTGCTGAAGAGTTGGTAAATATGGATTATATAGTTGATGAAGAGTTCTTAGGGAATATATTGCTGATGAGTTTTTAATATATAATTTATAGCTGTTAATTAAACATACTGCTCAAATGTCATATAAAACATTTCCATGAATATAATATGACACATTATTCTTCCTCCATGCAAAGTAATTTATATTTTCATTTTAGATTATCTGATCATATTCAGTGCATATGTTGCAATAAAAAGGTAATTCTGAGTACACTTACATGTCCCAAATAAGATTAGAGCTATTTTCCTAACCCACTAAATAATGTTTGCACTCTAGCTAAGGATTCTTGTAGGCACAAACAAAATGCATATTTACCCACATTTTGCTTCTATCCACTTTAAACATGGATCATTTAGCATATGTAACAATGTAGCTAGCTTCTAAAACATAGAGTAAGCAAGAAGTACTCTGCCTAAATTATCTACACACTGTGAGTAATCTGCCAGTAGACAGCTTGTTGGTAAACTAATCTTTTGACTTGCTTGGGATATGCTCCTGCTTTTATACCAGTGGTTGACACATTTTCTGACAGTTTAGAGCCATCCACAATAGTTAGAGCCAAGTCATGGCTCAACTTTGCCACATCATGTCTCCAACCTAACCATCTCACCTTACATGCTTTCCTCTCCTCTTTTATGCTCCCATGAGCTACTCTTATTCCTCCATTCACCATCTCCTCCCCCTTCTAAAGCGCATAAGCAGAAACACTTCTGCAAGTCCAAATCCCACTTCCTCTCCCTCTTTCTCTTTCTTCTGCTGGCTTCTTGGGACATACCTCCTAACACAGGTCCCTCACCTCCCACTCGCAGATTATACTATCTGACCACTAGAGGCAGATAACATATTACATACTAGGATCACTTACCAAATTACCTTCTCAGTTGCTTTCCTTTTCCTTCTAACTTTGCATACCCTCCTACCTAACGAAACTTCACTTTCTTCCTGACCCTTGCTATTTGTTATCTGCCTCTTCCATCCCCTTTAGATTGTAAGTAGAGAGTTTTCAATCTTGTAGAGTGCTTTGGGAAAAAGCACTTTCTACAAAGATTCTAAGCTCAAAACAGGGCCCTCCACTTTTTGCAGTTTGTTAAAATGTATATTTTTCCTTGTTCATTTCCTCTGTATAGCGCTACGGAATATGTTGGCGCGTTACAAATAAAAGTAATAATAATAATAATGGATTATATATAGAAATATATGTATAATACCTCAAAAGTTAGGAGCTCCCTCCCTCCTTGGATATGTCAAGCCATGTTTATACTCTTCATAAAATATTTTTATCAGTTGATATCCTACTTCTGTAATACTGAGCTTTCAATTACTCTGATTCACATGTATATATTCCCCATAGAAGGAGTAGGGAACCTCAGGACCAATATTGCCCATAGAAGGAGTAGTGAACCTCAGGACCAAGTGCTGGATGTGGCCCTCAGTATGAGTTGTATGAATACATGTGCAAATTTGCATCTCAGGACATCAATCACTGTCATTCACATTATAAGAGGAGGCATTATTTTATAGCTGAAAAAGACATGAAGGGGCACCATAAAAATCAATAGGCAACCATCATATTAGAAGGGGTCAAATACAGTAAATGACACAAGGGAAATGTAATTGGTCAGTTTAGTTGGACATATAGTTAATACATATAATGGAACTCGCATGAACAAGAATATCATATTTATGTAGTATTACATTATTTCTGGAATGCGGGTCCAATCAAGAATCATAATTGAAGTCCGTAAGACTTTGAAATCCAACCTCCATTTTTCAGTGGCGTAATGATGACGATCTCTGTTGACATTGGCTCCGTCTAAACCTGTAACTACGGGTTTGACTAACTGATCATGTTCACGGACGCACATCCAATGTGCGACAAATGGTTTATAGGTTTGTGTCTCAAGCCCGTAACTTGCAGCATGGTCTAATTTAATAGCTCTGTAACACAGCCAAATTTCAAGCCCACAGCCCTTGCAGGCTTTCCGATGCTGCTACGGGCTTCAAATTTAATAGGGCTGTAGGAGTATAATTAGCAGATATAACAAGATGAAAATTACAGTTTTGCAGTATATAGGGATACCTTTTTTTTACTGGACTAACATTTTAAAATGACAAGAGTGATTCTGCTTCTGACTTGATGCAGAGAGGTGCAACTCTCAAACGTTTGTCACTCTAAGTAAAATGTTTGTCCAATAAAAAAAAATATATCACTATATATAATATTAATCTAGATTACTGGACATTTACGCTAACCACATATTCATAAGAGAAACTACAATAAATACGTATTAAGCTGAAGTGGCTTTGTTGGTTAAGTTTTACATTCTATACTGATTTTATTTCTCAAAATACTGATTTTATTGATAATCAGTAATTAAACAACCCCTGTTGTTTGATCACTGCAGTGCCCCTTTAAGCAGCAACCATACATACAGATTAGCCTAATATATTTAAAAAATACCACATTCACAATAATAAAGGACTTTTACTCTGATGCACCAAATAGCCCTTCCTTTATTTCATTGTAATTTTGCATCCTTTATAGCTTGCTGTACCTTGTAATTTGTACCCACTGTACTCTTTTGTACAATGACAGTGATGTCCATCTACTGCTCCCACATGAAAGCTATTATGATGTCTATAGTAATGTATAACAAACATTATTAGCACAATTGTTTGGTTTAATACAAAACGTTGTTCACTTTTATTATGTAAAGTTGCATAACTGAAAAAAGAAGAAACCGTATAACAAGGAGACAAGTTGATGGATTAGTTTGTTTCATAACAGTTTATTCATACTTTGAAATCACTTTGAAATCACATGTTTTACTGCAAAGCAAGTGCAGCTGACTTGAAGGAAAGCAGCAGAATACTGCAGTGGCTAAGTTTTTATTGTGATTTGTAACTACTGTAGTTTAACTACTTTATTATATTCTAGCATCTAGTGTAATAACTTAAGAAAGATTTAAGCAGCAATACGTAGAGCTGGAGCTCCCTGATTTAGACCCTTGTAAGCCTATTTTTATTTACACATTTTATTTAGAACATATATATCTATATATATAAAGATTGAGGTAGACGTGCGTGTCCAGTAATCTAGATGAATAAGTATTGCAGTTTACCTTTTTTTATTGGACAAACTTAATTTTAATATAGTGATGAACTTTTAAGAGATAAACCTCTCTTTATCAAGTCAAAAGCAACACTGATATAAATATGCAGAAAAGTTAAAAAGTAGACAGAAAAAAAGAGGAAAACAATTGAAAAAAAAGTAATTGGGCAGAGATTAGAAAGGCACAGACCAGCATTGTAAACAATGTCCTGATAGGTCAGTATGTGAGTCTGTAGATCAGGTTATAGATAAGAGCACAGCAGCGACATAATTTAGAGCCATAAATGTCCCCACAATTGGTGGATTAGAAAAAAACAGCAAATGAACAGGGAGGGCATGTGGAATGTGTCTGAATCATAAGACATTTAGATAGTGGGATAGAAAACCTACCGTATATACTCAAGTATAAGCCGACCCGAGTATAAGCCGAGGCACCTATTTTACCACAAAATACTGGGTAAAATGAGTGACTCGAGTATAAGCCGAGGGTGGGAAATGTGCTGCCACCTGTGTCCCTTTTGTGCCTTCTGTGTCCCCCTCTCTCTCCCATGTCTCTTCTCCCCTCTCCCTTCCCTGTGTCTCTTCCCCCCTCTCCCTTCCCTGTGTCTCTCCCCCCCTCTCCCTTTCCTGTGTCTCTTCCCCCTCCTCATTCTCAATCTCCCTCCTCATTCTCAACCTCCCTCCTCATTCTCAACCTCCCTCCTCAACCCCACTTCTCATCCTCAACCTCCCTCCTCAACATCCATCCTCATCCTCAACCCCCTCCTCCTCAACCCCCATCCTCATCCTCAACCCCCCATCCTCAACCCCCTCCTCAACCTCAACCCCCCCTCCTCATCCTCAACCCCTTCCTCAACCTCAAACCTCAAACCCCCTCCTCAACCTCAACCTCTCTCCTCATCCTCAACCTCCTCCTCAACCCCCCTCCTCATCCTCAACCTCCTCCTCAACCTCCCTCCTCAACCTCA
Source organism: Discoglossus pictus (assembly GCA_027410445.1). Taxonomy (NCBI): domain Eukaryota; kingdom Metazoa; phylum Chordata; class Amphibia; order Anura; family Alytidae; genus Discoglossus; species Discoglossus pictus. The sequence continues at coordinate 268,312,437 of CM050167.1, read as the reverse complement.
ACCCCCCTCCTCATCCTCAACCTCCTCCTCAACCTCCCTCCTCAACCCCAAACCCGCCTCCTCATCCTCAACCCCCTCCTCAACCTCAACCCCCCCATCCTCAACCTCCCTCCTCAACCTCAACCCCCCCACCCTCAACCCCCTCCTCAACCTCAACCACCCCATCCTCAACCCCCCTCCTCAACCCCCCCTCCTCATCCTCCCTCCTCATCCTCAACCCTCATCCTCAGGCCCCCTCCTCATCCTCAGGCCCTTCCTCATCCTCAGGCCCTTCCTCATCCTCAGCCCCCCTCCTCATCCTCAGCCCCCTCCTCATCCTCAACCTCCCTCCTCATCCTCACGCCCCCTCATCCTCAGCCCCCCTCCTCATCCTCAACTCCTCCTCAACCTCCCTCCTCAACCTCTCAACCTCCCTCCTCATCCTCAGGCCCCCTCCTCTTCCTCAGGCCCTTCCTCATCCTCAGGCCCTTCCTCCTCATTCTAAACTCCCCCACCTCATTCTAACCCACCATCATACTACCCCTCTAAATACCCCCCCCCCCTTCCTCACTTACCAGGTGCCAGTATGGGGGGGATTGAGGATGAGGAGGGGGGAGGGACACGGGGGGGGTAGAGAGACACAAGGGGGGGTTAGAGAGACACAAGGGGGGGGGGAGGAGACACGGGGGGAGAGTGACTCGAGTATAAGCCAGTGGGCCCTTTTTAGCCTTAAAAAAAGGGCTAAAAAACTCGCCTTATACTCGAGTATATACGGTAAATCAATATTAAGCCCAGTATCCCTTGTATTAAACAGTTTTCCGCTGTTAGATAGTTTTGATATTCCCTCTGAGTATTCCCTCTATGTATGTTGTATTTTCAAGTTTGGATGGAATGGTTATTCTGGGTGAAATGGTGTCCAACTGGGGTACAGTTCATGTCTTCATTGTGCTTTTTGATGGAAAGTCTGTGTAGATTCATCCTCAGGTGTAATTTCTGTCTGGTTTCCGTAATATAATAGCCCCTTTCACATACAGTACATTGTACTATGTAGACTGCAATGGGTGATATACATGAATATGACCCTCTGATGTTATAGCTATTCTTGTAATATGTGGCTGCATGCTGGCATAGTTTGCATATATATAAAATTAAAGCGTGCTCTTTTAAATGCTTGAAAAGAAAAACAGTTGTGTTCTATGTCTCTAACTTGCTGTGCTATACGTCTAACTAATAAGATTGGAGTCTGTTATATATATATTTATTAACTTTTATACATGATGGTACAGTGGTAAATCTGTTGTTTTAAATATTTTCTTTCCGTTGCTAAGGGTTTGATTCTATTCCATCTTCCACTTGCTGACTAATGTATTTATTAGGATATACAAACACATAAGCAATAAATACATACTTATGGTGAAAAAAGACCTGTGAGTGTTGGCCTTCATTGGATTTTAAGTATTTTAATGCATTAGTATGTGTTTATTGTTTGTGTGTGTGCGCTAATAAATACATTATATATATATGTATATATACATACACATACATACACATTTTTAAATAAATACATCAATTAAAAAAAGAAGCGGAAGACATATGACTTGAACCTAGGACTTATTAATAAAAAAAAAACTTTGTGACAGAACATTTACCACTACACTCTCACGACACTGTAGAAAAGTTAATATATATAGAATAGAATATGTCACAGTTAAAGATTCCAAACGTATTATCTATGCCGATTTTTGTGGGAGGCCTTTGATAGCGATACAAATAATACACTGCTTTTTTTCAGTGCCATGCTGCCTTATATCTTCTCTTTACCCCATCCACTACTTTCTGATGTTACTACAAACGCTCAGCATTGTGCTATGTTACACAATTCTACGATGCAAAAGGCCAACCAATGATCAATCTAATTTTGGTAGTGCCAAGTACATATTCTTAATTACAGTAAGCTCTTTTGAAGAATTAGAATTGATAACAGTAAAACATTTTAGAAAATAAAATAAATACAGTCGTAATGTTAAATAATACAGTATGTGTACCTATTCTATGTATTTGCATTTTTTTTCAAGTTCTGTAAAAAAAAGGACACTGTAAATATCAAACTCTGTTTATTCCTTAGCCTATTTACTATACAAATATTGTTATAAGCTAAAATAAATTACCTTGACAAGTGAAGCAGCGGATATGGAAGTGGTTGGTCTGCACTCGCACCACCTCTCCTTTGCAGGTGTCACCACATCGATAGCACTGGATGGGACCGGAGCTCCCCGACTGATTGTAAGAGTTGTGTTGAAAGGGCACTGCTGGGAAGAAATCACACAGAAAAGGGAGAAACTGGTTACTCAGTGTACGACAGGATCTGTCCTTACGTCATAAACAGTATTTGTAGTGCTCAGTAATCACCAAAACATTTTAAATGTACACAATTTTGCAATGTTATAGCGGTCACTGTGCAACCCTTAGATTGTAAGTTTGTGAGTTTTCAATCATGTGTCCGTGTCTTGGAAACAAGCACTATGTACATTTGATTATATGCTCAAAAATCGGGCCCGCCATTCTTTATAAGGTTTGTTTTTTGCCATGTACTCAACCCCTGTACAGCGCTACGGAATATGTTGGTGTGATATAAATAAAGATAATAATAACTATAAAGAACTCATAAAGCAACAAAAAAGGTCAATACCAACAATAGAGGTGCTCAGATAGAGAATGAAATATACTTAATAGGTAGTTCTATGGATATGGTCTTTTTCTCAGATAGCAGCCTTTTTAACCTCACTTGTGCCCTTCACATGAAGAAGTGTCCTGTAGTATATCAGTCTGGTTTCACTCAAAAGAGTGACCCAGCCCCGAACAGAAAGGTCAACATGCATAGCTTGTGTATTAAGCCAGGATCTGACCACAGCCATGTGGTGCTTTGGGAGACAAGTCTGTTGTGAACATGTCCAATAAAGGCATATGTTATATGTATAAAATTGGCATAGCATAGCTTTGTAAAAGCTGTCCAACAAAAGAAGAGCCAAATGGTCTGAAACCAAACATTTGTGGATCAGGGAACCTATTATTTTTTTTACAAAGCAAATTGAAATAGCTATAGATTTTTTTTTTGTAATACCTTGCCCCAACTCAATCTACAACTGATTTAGTACAATTTTCAATTCACAAGGAAGCAGAAAGTGAACAAGACATATATGTGTATATATATATATATATATATATATATATTATATATATATATATATATATATATATATATCTATATATATTATGAGTTGATACTGGGTTGGGGGGCCTCCAACGCACAAAAAATGTGAGCCCCCGGGGGGGAATCTTTTTTTTTTGCGAGGCCCGCCACTGGTAAAACATAGCAATTTTTTTTTAAATAAACTTATTTTTACACACACAAACACAATATATGCAAATTCCAAAAGTCAGAGATGTTTTGCTCGACCTCAGTTATGTTATACACAGAGCAGAAACATAGAGCAGCACATCAGTATGGTTTCCGCAGTCCAATATACCAGGCAGTTCTCTTCTAAATAGGAGAACTGGCTAAAATCATGCATACATTTAAGTCTACTTGGGTTTCATCACTAAGGTGCTGATCTTCTTAGGCACAATGAGCAACTATAAGTATAGATACAACTTAATTTATATTCAGTATGAAATATGCACAATTCATTTGGTAACTCCAAATAAAAATATTCACTAGAACCTACGAGTAATAAGGCCTTATTAGTTATAAGCATGGCACTTAAAAATACTGACATTGGAGGTCATGAGTCTGTTTTGAGTTGTACTTTGTTAGTGCATGATCTATGTCAATATGCAAATATGAAATATCCACAAGGAATTTCCTAGTATGACATTCTCATATGTGGTAAAAAGGCGCAGTTTAGGCCGGGTAAAAATAAGCAAATTTTGTGTTCAATGCACTATGTGAGATAATCTGACACAAACCACATTCCTAATAATATTTGCAGCCACAAATTGGTACATAATATTCTTCCAATTACACATTCCATGCTACAAATTGCTTTGACCCTTTGTGCCAAGTGCAGTTCACTAATAAGGTTGGACGTATTAGTTTGAATAACATGATCTCTGGGCATGTGCTTGGTGAAAGCAGACTATTCATACTCAGCATCACATTGGTTTACATCCAGCAGCCTTCCATCCATATAACCTTTGCACACACTGCACAGACTTGCTGCTCTTGAGGTTTCAGCAGCTGATAGGATGTCCTGACCTGCTATTACCTTCAGGCGCTTTTGCATGAATACAGATGATGAAGGTTATGTAGTTTATTCCTTCACCCTTTTACCCTCTCTCATCAGATCTTGTCAGAACGTGAGTGGAAATTCCAGTGTGTCACAGCACATCATGTAAGATTAATATTATACAAATCAAAGAGAATGCAGCACATCCAATATAAATACAATTAAATGTATAAAGATGATGAATGCATAACGTATACAAATAATATAAAATAAAAACAAAATAGTATTCAAAATACACATGTACACCCAAATATCAGACAAGCCCATAATGACTTTTATCTATAGGGATCAGATCCAGATCAGGAATTGCTGGTTGTTTTATATTTGTTCACTGAGTTTTATATTTGTGAGTATAATTTATTTTTTAATGAGTGGCAATGTGTCAGGAGGCTGCAGGGAAGTGGTAGCATGCTCTAAGCACTTTGTAAAAGATGGGAGGAGCTCCAGCCTAAAGATTGTGGAAAATAAATACATTTTCAGTGGATGTCTTGTCACAAAAAAAAAATCAATAACTTGAAAAGCTGTTTTTACTGATATGTAATACTTAAGTGTTATGAAAGCTTGATGCTTAACTATTATCCTGGCCCTTTAAATGACAAATTACCACAGCAAATAAGTTAATCATTGACTGCAAAAACATGCCAAAAATATATGGAATTGTGTATAATGGGACCACTACAGTGAGGGCTTACAATGATGTATTTAAAATAACAAGAGTGAACTTAACCGGAGTGCTGAGGAGGTTAATTATATTAATAGGTCTTTTACATAGCAAGCCATTTCAAGACAACACGCAGGGCCTCATTCAAATGGGATTTGGCCAATTGAATAGGGCTCTATATAAGCACATAGCATATTTTTTACAGAAGTGTTTAGTTTGTGAAGACCTTGCTTTGTGATAGAAGTTCACAAACTAAACACTTCTGTAAAAAAAAAATGCTCTGTGCTTATATAGAGACCTATTCAATTGGCCAAATCGCATTTGAATGAGGCCCTCAGAGTACCTCCCAGGGAAAAAGTCACTATATGTCACAGCCATAACCATTTAGTTTGTTTGCATTGCTGAGATATCTAGAGAGGAAATAACTATTCATATACAATAATATCACATATAGCATGGAAAAGGAAACTCAAGCAATGGTTTCCTCTGATAAATGGAGAGGTTGTTTGTATTCATTTATTACCATGGATACTTGTAAATAACATTTTTATTAATAAAGTATTCAACGGTTGTTTATTAGTTTCAAGGCAACAGATACAAACATATCCATACTATACCGTGGGGCGTAGATTTACAAACTGATCTATAAATCCACTTCTGATCATATCGTGAATTATTAATAAATATGCATTTAAAGATTTAAAAAATGATTTACCGAACTGCAAGTTTCCAAGCTCTACAGAAAGTCTGCAATACATAAAACCAGATTGCAAGCTCCTTTACAATGCACTGGTAGGATAAGATTCTATATTTAGTCTTTCCATCACTGGGGATATAGCTACTTAATACCCATCCATTCTGGATCAGTATTTTGTCGTGATGAAGAAGCTTGTGTGCATCAATGAAGCTGTGAGCTAAACTATGCAGTGTGAAGATGTGCAGGTCATAACAGAGGTGAGACAAATCACGGTCCACTGAAGAAGGAACTGGCAGCGCACTCCAGTATTTTGCTAGAAAACTTTATGGATAAGCACAACCAGAGACATAACCCTATGGCACCGAAAGATGAGCCCCTCAGTTCAGAAGGGTCGTACAACATCACTGGGAAAGAGCAGAGGGCGATTACGAGTAGCACTAGAGCTAACACATTGGTTGGGCCATAGTCCACAGGAAACCCTGCTTTTGGGGGTAAAGGAAAGTCCGCTGCTGCAAAGAACAATTCTGTATAGGAACCGGGAAACTGTAATGTTAGCACTATAAACCAAGGCAAACTGGACGTGGTCAAACATGAGATGACAAGATTAAACAATGATATCCATTGAATGAGTGAACTCAAATAGTCTGGAATGGAACATTCATGTAGACAACCACTTATCCGGTGGCGAAGTATCCTGCAGAACAAATGGAGTAGCCCTCATAATCAGTCAAAGGGATGCCAAAATGCTTGGTTGCAACCCAATAAATATAAATCCAACACCTCCTAGATATAACAACAAGAATAAATGTTACTCTTAGCATAGGAGATTGGATTGCTAAAGTAGGGAACCAAAAGATACCTGGAATAACGTGCAAGTCTGGCCTTGGAATAGATAATTCTCTGGTCACAGTAAACACCCTCTTCCAACAGTCTAAGAGACAACTTTACATTTGGACATCACCAGATAGACAATATAGAAATCAGATTGACTATATTCTTTGTAGGCAAAGACCTGAAGCTGACTGGGGCTCAAATCATGAACTTCTTATTGCAAATTTCAGAATTTAAACAGGAAAACAGTCAAAATCATCAGACAAAGCAGATAAATAAATAAATCACATCCCCTATGAATATACATGGAACATCCGAATAGTTCAAGATTGGGAAAGGAGTATGACAAGGTTGTATATTGTCACCTTATCTATTCGACTTTTATGTGGAATACAAGTCAGACTGGACGTATCCAAAGTCGGAATAAATATTGCTGGGCGAAATATCAACAACCTCAGATACGAGAAGGATACTACTTTGATGGCTGAAAGTGAGGAGAAACTAAAGGACCTATTGATGAGAGTGAAAGAATTGCAAAAGCTAGTCTGCTGCTCAACATAACCCCAAGAAAGTGCTGATTGTTTTAGAGGATGTTCAACTTTAGGGACATTTCTACACCCAATCCTTCCTTCTATTGAATTATTCCTTTTAGGCTCTCACAACCCCTCTCAATCCAATTCCCAAAATAAATGACTTCAATTTGTAAGCTTCCAAAAGCCACATCACTAGGAAATGGAAAGACACATGCCTGTACCTTCCATGAAATCAACAAAATCAATGTTATCATGTTTAATGAAAGATTAACACATACAATATCTGATACCTACCCCTCATTTCCGAAAATCAGGGAAATCTGGCTGAGGCCCTCTGACAGCATTACGGTTAGAGGAATATATCCTTCCTAATTCTCTCACTACATCAAAATGCTTAGGATGGTGCGGGCTGAGGGGCCTCAGGCTCGGCGCCAACCATGGAGACAGAACCGGACAGTAAGTCAGAAACTTTTGATTCCAAACTAAATTTAGTACGGGGATTTGCCTATTCCTTTTCCTTTTCTCCCCTACTTCTCTCTTTCCCGACTAGTTCTCTGGGATGAAAGGTGGCTGGCTTAATATTTATTCGACTTTAAAGAAAAAGTGCTTAAGTAAACAAGCCGATTATTCAATTCTCGAGTATTCATTTCTAGAGATACAGCCTAATTATACCTTACCCACCTTATGATACTAAACCCTCTGCACTAGTCAAATAACCAGCACCTTCTCATTCTTTTTCCCTATTAAAAATTGAAAATGTAAAATTGTAGATCACACTTTAATGTTTATAAACATCTAAGACAATCTCTACCTCATTGTTAAGTTTATTCTTATTATACAAGAAATTGTATGTTAATTATACAAACGTGTAATCATAAAAATGATTGAAACAACAAAAAGACGAAGATCATGGCAAACAGCAATCTCAGTTCCTGGAAAATAGATGGTGAAGAAGTGAAGGCAGTTACAGATTTTATTTTCCTGGGATCCAAAATTTTTGCAGATGGCGACTGCAGTCATGAAATTAAAATATGTTTGGTTCTGGGGAGGAAAGCTATGGCAAGTCTGAACAAGTTATTAAAAGTTATTACACTATCAACAAAGTTCTGCATAGTTAGAACTATACTATGTTATCTCCAGTAGTAACTTATGGGTGTAAGATTTGGACTTTAAAGTAGGCTGAGGCTCTAGAATTGATGCCTTTAAATTGTGGTGCTGGAGAAAACTCATTGGACTCCAATCAATCGATACCACAGGACATCAAGCCAAACTAATTGGTAGGTTGAATCAAGAGGCTAAAGGTTGAATATTTTGGCCATATCATGAGAAGACAGGATTCCCTAGAGAAGACTCTGATGCTGGGATAGATTTAAGGCCCACGAAGAAGGCGGGTGAAAGAGGCTAAGATAGAGGAAATAATTAAGATAATGAGCATGAGCCTACTGCAATAGGAGATCTCTTGACCATTGCAACATTTTCATCTAACACAGATTTGAGATATATATAATTTTCCCTTGACAATCAGTTAACCGATTCAATCTCCAGTAAGCACTGTAAAACAATAGGTATTATGTAAGTTACAGGAATACCCCATTTAGAGTGGTATATGCTTTCCTGCATTGGGAACTCTATCCAAAACCACGCTAAATGGGGTATTTTATTGCTATAGTGCTAAATAGAGCTACAGCAAAAAAAAAAAAAAAAAGTGCACTAAGGGGGCTATCGTGAGATTTAGCACTTTCCAGGGACTAAAAACATTGTTATCGCGAATCAGTGCTCAGTGGGGTAGCGCAAAGCGGGGTATCCTTGTATGTACAAAAGGCTTCCAGCACCTAAAGGGGTATAAATTAAGCAATGGAAATTAAATACAAAGTTCATTTTAAAAAGTAGCATTTAAAACTGCTTAGAATAGGCTAACCGTTTTTATTAACTTAAAAGCATCAAATAGGGTCTGCGGTTTTGAAATAAATATGAATATTATTTATAGATTATATGGGCTACATTGTTCTTAGTTGCCATCAAACTAAGCTTCGCAGAAGAAACATGTCAAGTAAAGTGTTATTAGTTAATAGTATATTAATAAAGTGACGATTTACTAAGAACACAGATTTGCAAGTACAATGTAAAGCAATGAAAGCATATAAACCTTCTAGCAAAGATACTTTATTTGATAATTACTTTCAGTAGTCAAAACTTAAAAAAATGCATACATACACATACTGATGGACATTTGTATTGGACAAAATGAAGCAAATCTACCTAAAAGGCTTCACATAATTGTGATGAAGGCTACATGCAAAGTCCAGAACAACATTCACATCAACATCTGAGCTATAAACCCACAACGAGCATCACAAATGAAATAATGGCACACTCTGTTGACTACTACTTATTCTGTGTCCTTATAATTTGCACGTTATCAAGCAAAAAACTTGAGCGAGAAACACAATCTGAAGGAATGCCCCACAATGCAAGGCAAACAAGGGAATGTAAATAGAAAAATCCAGTGGAACCACAGACATGACAGTGCTTTCTTCAAATAAGAAATGACTCCAGAATGCATATTCAGCATATAGAAAGCAGTTACACATGCAACCTATTGTCCTTGTGGCTAGGCTGCAACATCGAAGGAAAACAGGTATCCACAGATCATCAATCTAGACGGGAATTTAAGAGCTAGACAGCAATTCCAAAGAAGAGCACATTATTCAAGCACTATTACTAGAGATATTTGGAATTAATAAGAGACAGGACTCTCCACTCTTTTGCCATGTGTTTAATATTGTGTGTTGTTATATACGGTACTTAAACTCTGTATTGTTCTATGGAATATGTAGGTGCATTACAAATAAATGATAATATTAAAATAGTAATCTTTTGTAATCTCTGATATGTGTTTTTTTTAAATTGTAACATTTGCCACACTATTTAGCCCAGTTGCATATAAGGAAGTTTGTTACATATTTATATTGACATCTTATAGTTTGGCTTGACAAACACTTTCACACATGAGCCATTGACTCCTAAAATGTATTCTTGGTGCATAATTGGTTTTGGTTATTTTCAATATGCTATATAGATTCAACCCAAAGCCATATTGGTAGGTCCTTGATAGTGTGTGTGCCTCTGTAGTTTGATATACATTTGTAAACCCCTATAGACAATCAGTCTTATTAAATTGCGATTCAGCAAATTTAAAAGGGCTCTATTTAAGCACATAGCATATTATTTTTACAGAAGTTTTTAGTTAGTCAACTTCTATCCAAGAGCAAGGTCTTCACTAACTAAAAACTTCTGTAAAAAAATTTGCTATGTGCTTAAATAGAGCCCTTTTAAATTTGCCAAATCACAAGTCTGCAAGTCTTTTAATTTTCATTTACACAGATTGGGAGTTTTCAAAATCACTAATGTACAGTGCAGATCAAAATTTATATTAATTCACAGCACACTGTGGGTAATTTTGAGTATTTTTAGTAATGACATTATTATCACTTGACCAGAATAGCCATTTTTGACAACAGCAATAATTGGTCACTTCAGAGATTTACTCCTTTATCTCAAAATTCTTGCAAAGATACAAACCAGGTACTGATACATTCAGTAGTGAAGTAAAATTATATTTTGGTATGTGTAACTCTTTTAACACAGATTATTCCAAGCTTTCCCTTATACCAAATATATTATAGACCATTAGAGCAGAAACATGTAAGTGTAACAAACTGCAAATTAAGTAACCCTGAGGCAAACAGAAATTAGCATTCTACTGTATGATTAAAATGATTCCTTAACTAATTTAGCTTTCATAATGGAAATTTGTGATGTAATAAATCATTTAAAAAGCTTTGAAATATGTTGGGGGATTACATAAAACGTAATTATAAAACTAATGTGAATATTATGATTAATCTTCAAACATTATGTTTTCTTATCAGGCAAAAAATATTGTGTTACTTGAAAATATTATTTTAGTGAGTATGAAATGATAATTGCTTCTTAATGACAAGCTTTTCTGAGTAAGGTATTTAACATTAACATTTTGTTTTAACACTGGGAAAGTTTGTGCTGTTGGGGAATTACGGTACTACTGCAGGAGCTGTGCATTGCTGCAATGACCATTTTTCCTATAGGAAACAGACATTGCAGCTTTCTGTGAAGCACATTTCTGCCCCTGCAATGCTTAGTGAGTTTCTCCCACTGGATATGAATTGGGCTTCATTCCCCTTTTAGGACTTGTATGTACAGTCCATTGAGCTTATGCATGTATTGATGCACTAGTACCTATGTATAATATACCTGTAGACACGCTACCTTTGTTATACAGAATAAGGATAAAAATAAGCAAATGTGTAGAAAAAATATGCAACCTTTAAGTTAAAAAATATTATCCTCAATGAGTCCTTACTGCTTTCTCACCAGATAAACAAATTTCCATTATGCCTACAGAGAGCACTAGCAATAAGGCATGTCACATTCCAACTATAATATCTAAAAATGTATGCATATTCAAGGTAGAACTGAAGAAGCAGATCAGCAGAAAAATGATACACATTAGTATAATTGTATACAACAGTTAATAATTAACTAGAACAAGTAAATAGAGGAGAACTGTGGCCCTTTAAGCAGTATATAAGTAACAAAAACATTACATTGAAACAAATATTGACAATATCAATGTGCACATTTTAAATACAGAATGGCAATAACAGGGTTTTTATAATGTGGACTCTACGGGCTATATTCACCATGGTTTCCAAATGGGAGTCATTTATATTCTGTTTATTATATGGAAGAGTGTTTGGACTTGGTTCATTGAAACTGGAAACACTATAGTGCCTGTAGAGATTTCTTAAATAGAAAGTGAATATAGCTTATAAGTCTGCAATGAAACTCACAGTCCAGGTTGGCAAGAATGTTTAGTTCCAATGCAGTATTCATTATGTTCCACAAGTATTCCCTCTTAAAAATGATTTACGGCCTGGTTCAGCTCTCTACTGTGACCTTTCCTCTGCTCCATTGCCATCTATTTCTTCAATTTCAACTACCTTATACCATTATATCCTCTTTGATTCTTCTGTTTTTCTCTTCCATCCTCATGTCCCCATCTCTCTTTTCCTTCACTCCTCACCCACTACATTTCTTGGTCCTTCTTTTCACTGTCTTCGATCTACTCTACTATTTCTATTCTTCCTTTTCTGTTACCTCTTCTCCCCTATTCACACCTAGGATCTAACAACTGATAAATGTACAGCCATGTCTATGGAAACTAGTGTCAGTTAGGTTTTAGTTTAAAAATGCTCATTGTAATGGATATATATAAACAGCATACTTAATACACTTGTGGCTAAAATAAAATACTATATACAGGGAGTGCAGAATTATTAGGCAAATGAGTATTTTGACCACATCATCCTCTTTATGCATGTTGTCTTACTCCAAGCTGTATAGGCTCGAAAGCCTACTACCAATTAAGCATATTAGGTGATGTGCATCTCTGTAATGAGAAGGGGTGTGGTCTAATGACATCAACACCCTATATCAGGTGTGCATAATTATTAGGCAACTTCTTTTCCTTTGGCAAAATGGGTCAAAAGAAGGACTTGACAGGCTCAGAAAAGTCAAAAATAGTGAGATATCTTGCAGAGGGATGCAGCACTCTTAAAATTGCAAAGCTTCTGAAGCGTGATCATCGAACAATCAAGCGTTTCATTCAAAATAGTCAACAGGGTCGCAAGAAGCGTGTGGAAAAACCAAGGCGCAAAATAACTGCCCATGAACTGAGAAAAGTCAAGCGTGCAGCTGCCACGATGCCACTTGCCACCAGTTTGACCCAAAAGCACAAGGTGTGCAATACTCAGAGACATGGCCAAGGTAAGAAAGGCTGAAAGACGACCACCACTGAACTAGACACACAAACTGAAACGTCAAGACTGGGCCAAGAAATATCTCAAGACTGATTTTTCTAAGGTTTTATGGACTGATGAAATGAGAGTGAGTCTTGATGGGCCAGATGGATGGGCCCGTGGCTGGATTGGTAAAGGGCAGAGAGCTCCAGTCCGACTCAGACGCCAGCAAGGTGGAGGTGGAGTACTGGTTTGGGCTGGTATCATCAAAGATGAGCTTGTGGGGCCTTTTCGGGTTGAGGATGGAGTCAAGCTCAACTCCCAGTCCTACTGCCAGTTCCTGGAAGACACCTTCTTCAAGCAGTGGTACAGGAAGAAGTCTGCATCCTTCAAGAAAAACATGATTTTCATGCAGGACAATGCTCCATCACACGCGTCCAAGTACTCCACAGCGTGGCTGGCAAGAAAGGGTATAAAAGAAGAAAATCTAATGACATGGCCTCCTTGTTCACCTGACCTGAACCCCATTGAGAACCTGTGGTCCATCATCAAATGTGAGATTTACAAGGAGGGAAAACAGTACACCTCTCTGAACAGTGTCTGGGAGGCTGTGGTTGCTGCTGCACGCAATGTTGATGGTGAACAGATCAAAACACTGACAGAATCCATGGATGGCAGGCTTTTGAGTGTCCTTGCAAAGAAAGGTGGCTATATTGGTCACTGATTTGTTTTTGTTTTGTTTTTGAATGTCAGAAATGTATATTTGTGAATGTTGAGATGTTATATTGGTTTCACTGGTAAAAATAAATAATTGAAATGGGTATATATTTGTTTTTTGTTAAGTTGCCTAATAATTATGCACAGTAATAGTCACCTGCACACACAGATATCCCCCTAAAAAAGCTAAAACTAAAAACAAACTAAAAACTACTTCCAAAAATATTCAGCTTTGATATTAATGAGTTTTTTGGGTTCATTGAGAACATGGTTGTTGTTCAATAATAAAATTAATCCTCAAAAATACAACTTGCCTAATAATTCTGCACTCCCTGTAGAATGCTATCTAACCAGTGACACAATTACTTTACAAATAAATACAACTATACATACAATCCACTGAGTAAAGACCCTATCATCTTTTTATTGCAGAATGTAAATCTATATTATCAGAAATACCACGGATTCAGTGAAACCCTTGTACAGCAACGTACAAAATATGGGAGTATTAACACTAAAGCATGATAAAAGAGAAGAATAAAACATACACTTCTGTTATTTTTCTTTACATATAGTTAGCATTATAACATTAATGTTATGTCTTTGTGTGGTAAGATTTCATATAGATTTCTTACTGAAATTATTAAGAAAAAACTGGATTCAATAAATCACTAGGACACGGCTTCCTTACAACAATGGAAATCGGCCTATACTTTATGCAATATTATACTCTGACAGTAAACGCTAGACAAGAATAATTAATTTTAGCAAATAGAGAATGTAACTTGTGAAAAATCCCCATCATATTTACAGGCTTCCTGTTGCTATGGAACTGTAGGTTGTCCATAGCAACCGTCACCAGCCTCCCAGAAGACATGGAAGCGATGAGAGCTGGATGGGGAGGAAGGGCAGGATAAAGCCACTGAGAAGAGCTTAATATGTTAAGACTTCAGACAGAAGGAGCACAATTTACTTTTCCAAGATCATTTTTAGCCTTAAAATCTGCTTTTATTTACTCGGCAGTTGCACAATGTCTTAGGACACAGAGCAAAAAGGATTGAGACAAGCTCATTACTGCATATAATCCACTAATGTAAACAAGCATTAGAAGTATCCCTGGTGGGAAGCAAAACAAGGGCAATGGGACTGGATCCGAGGCTCTCAGTTATAGAGCTTAAAGTGTAACAGTATGTAGGTTTTGTCTGGCACTATTAACGGTTCTCTAACTGCTCCTTATCCAAAGCCTCCCGCTGCAATGCCAGCAACCTTAACCTTTTGTGCTGAAACAGCGCAAATTAAAGAAATATATTGTTTTTATCTTTTCGTTGATATTTCTGTGCTGGGCTTTTTCTTATACAATAGTGTACCTCAGTAGGAACCACAATATAATGCAAAGCTGTCTGGACACACAGAGTCTAAGCATGGCAGGAAGGGTTTGCTTTCAACCAGAAGCTAAATTGTATGTTAGAAAGCCACACAGCACTTAGTCTGCATGACCTTTTTTATCTGGCTACACTCCTAGTTCACATAAACACATTGAGCCACATTCAATTGCAAGCCCGCAACTCGATCACAGACAGCCGAATGTCTGCAGGTGTGTTGCGGGCTCCCGTTTGTCTCCGATTGCGATGCTATTCAATTGCTCAAGCCCGCAAGTTACTGTCCCAAAGCTGAAACCGTAAACCATGCGCTGGTTCGTAGCAGTTCAGGGCGGTAACATGATCAATTAAGCAAACCTGTAACCTCCTATTTTGAATCAGCCAATAGAAAATGAGACTGTCATTATTACGGCAGGGAAACATGGAGGTTACATAAATCAATAAGGTCGGGGTCCGATATGCGATCAAACTCAAAAACCTGCAAAATTATGAAAATGAATGCCAATACTGATGTAGTCCATGTGGGTGGCCTGATATGTATTAACGCATTGTTACCCGAGATCGATTTAGCCCTGAAATAAAACATGTCAATAAATGTAACTTCCTGCCGATTCGCGAGCTTGAGACTGTTGTACAATTAATTCTAATGTCTTTCATTGCTTTCCCCGTTATTTACAGTGAAGTATTAATTTTTTATTTGCTTTTAGAGTGCTAAGAATAGGTGTTTAACCCCCTTGCGGGTCCTCTCTAGCACTCGTAGGGTTTTCTCCTTCTTTTGCCATTTACAGGTGTGAAAACATTTGCGGGCTTGGGGAAATTGAGCAATTGAATAGCGATTTGCAATTTTAGCCATCGTAACTCATGTAAAAGTGAGAAATCAAGTAAGCTACAAGTTTTACCATAGCCATTTTTTTCAAGGCCATAACTCGGAAGCTGTTAGGAGCCCGCAAAAAGACGTTAACTGAATAGCAAATTAAATTGCAATCTCACTTACGGGCTACCGGATCGCCAGCAACCTCAATTGAATATGGCCCATTATTTTCAACAAAGCACTATTGCCATCTTGGATGCCAGAACATACTACAAGAGCAATGTTTGAGGTCCAAAACAAAGGGCTGAGAAAAGGCCCCTTTGCTTTACAGATTAAATATTGTTTGTTCTTGCCAAAATTATGAATTTTGTTGGATAAAGACTTCAGTTTACTTAATGTTGTTTGTGTGAAAAGAGCTATTTACTCCTAATTGTTAGTGTCCAGCCTCATTTTTTTCCTTCCAGCAAGCAATACTTTGATGTTAAAATACATTTTGGGGTTGACAAAATATATATGTGTATGCTATGCCACTTCAGATCAGTATTCAGATCACTGCCTACCAGTGGATCCCACATTTGTTTTGGAGAAATATCCCAAAATTGCTGATTGAAGGAAACCATTGCAGTTTTTCTGCAAGTCATTTAACAATAGCAGTATACTATACAGGCAGTCCCCAGGTTACAGACAAGAAACATTCCCGAGAACGACTTTAGGTCAGATTTGTATGTAACTCAGATTCCTGATGAATGATAATAATGATAACAATACAATAATGTCTCATATGTGGAAATAGTAATACAGTGTAACACTATAATAATAATAAAAATACCCCTATATTGCAATAACAATTTACAGAAGCAATCTATTTTAATTCAAACAGAACCTAAAAACAAACTAATACAAAAAGCCTTAGGAGCTCGTTCTTAAGTAGGGGTAGTCTGTAAGTCGGGTCATCTGTAACCTGTGGACCTCCTGTGCTATGTTGGAGAAAAATCTATGTTCTTATCAATAAAATCTAGTACATAGACACTTATATGCTGTTAATTTATGTAATTGTAATACTTCTATGGATTTTGTATTTCCAGGTGTTCTCTGATCCATTGGTTGTCCACAATCCAGTTTGGGAACCTCTAAACTAAAGTATTAGTATATACCTGTCTGCCCTACAATTACGCCTTTGGGGACAGAAGATTTATAGCTTTTGCAGAAGTCTGTTGACTTCTATTGTTAAGCTTTAATCAAAATGTGGGGGCTCTTATTACCAGTGATTTTAGGAAGATTAATGGAACTATAAGGGCCTCATTCAATTGAGAAATTGTAGCTTATGGGAGACAGTAAACTAATTTGCTATTCAATTGGCGTCTTTTTGCGAGCCGTAAACTATCTATGGACTACTGCCTAAAAATCCCTGCAGTTGTTACAACAGTAATTTACAACATATCTAGGCCTTTGGTCTTTAAAGACCACAAGAGTTATAATCACAAATCGCTATTCATCTGCTACAATTCCTCAAGCTCACAAATATTTTCACTCCCGTAAATGTCAAATGTAGAAGAAAATCCTACGGGTACCAGAAAGGACTCACAAGGTGGTTTAACCCCTATTTGTAGCACTGTAAATGCAATAAAAAAAATCAATACTGCATTTTAAAAGACAGGGAAAGCGATGAAAGACATTATAATTAATTCCACAACAGTCTCGTAAATCTGCAATCAAAAATATGTTTTTTGCATGCGTCATTTCGGTGTTATATCAATCTCAGGAATCAATGAGTTAATACATATCAGGCCACCCACATGGACTAGAAAATTTCCTTCATTAATTTTTATTATTTTGTTCATTGCAGGATTGCGGGTCTGATCGCATATCGGGCCCCTAAATGCTAATTGATTGACGTGTAATCTCCATGTTTTACTTACCTAGTGATGACAGTCTCATTTTTTATTGGCTAAATGGGGAGTTACGGCCTTGCTAAATTGACCATGCTCACGCTCTGACATGCTACGTACAAGTGCATGGATTACGGCTTTCGGCCCGTAACTTGTGGGCTTGTTCAATTGAATCGCTCTATAATTGTAGCAGAGTTCAAGCCCACGGACATACGGCCTGTATACCGTGAGTTGCGGCCTTGCAATTGAATGAGGCCCTACGTCTACAAAATCAGCTCAATCAAATGGTTAAAACAAAGCAATACCTATTCCAGTATATGATATCTGAATATAATTGTTAATACATTTAATGTGTTTTGCATTCTACATTTACTCATTATCAAGTTTAGTTAATCAAAAAGTTTATTGTAGAACGTCAGTGGTCCTTTGAATTCAAAAAGTTTACAAATGAGGCAAAAGCAGCAAAATATTTTCTAAATAAGCTACTTGTTTCCAATTTTGGTTGATAATGCTGATCTGAAGTGGTAGTGACTCTTTTAGGCTCTGCCAAGCTTATCATTATGCTCACAGATGTGACGGGCAATCACAGGTAACCTGGGACTGCTTGTTCTTCTGTGCCTCAGTGCTTTGTGACCCTGCTGTATAACCTTTTATTTTCAGAGAATGG
Organism: Discoglossus pictus; assembly: GCA_027410445.1. Classification (NCBI taxonomy): domain Eukaryota; kingdom Metazoa; phylum Chordata; class Amphibia; order Anura; family Alytidae; genus Discoglossus; species Discoglossus pictus. The sequence goes on along the minus strand of CM050167.1, from coordinate 268,294,147 downwards.
CAGATCAATATCTAAATCCTCTGTGTGTGTATTAAAGACTGTTATACATGTACCAAACAAAGTACCACTCTGTAGTTGGGTATTCATCTGGTAACAAGACAGAATCAGGAAGGAACAAAGGCCCTTTTTGGGGGGTTATTTTATGTGATGAAAAATGATCTCTTTGGTGTCTTATTCCTTACTAATTCAGGTATGCATAGCAATAGTCAGTGTCTTACAAAGTTCTCACCGTTCTGCAAGAACATTACAAGGGTCTCTAGGGGGAGGAAGAGAATTCCAATTATCTACAAATTAACATTTGTTTTATTAAGCTTGGACCTGTAAAACCTTCCTAGTATTCCTTCTTATTCAGCTTGTGGCTGAATAAATCAATGTAGTGAGCTTTTAGGTGCTATTTGCAATCCCAGTAGAGTTACATTAGAAGTGTTTCTTTATTATATGTGCATGCTTGGGAACTTTCTAGTTGAGCTCACTGTGAGACCCTTACAAATATTACATTTGCTTGTGTAAATTTTTATATACAGAAGGAAGGAAGGAAAGTAAGACTCTGAGGTCTTTCCCACATGATTGTGGGGCTTGTGGTGAGGTTGCTTATATTCATTTTGAGGATAGTTTGGAGCTTAAGCAGACATGTTTCTCCTCCATCATGAATCTGTGCTTGGCAGCATATACTGCTTGCACAGGGTACACGATCAGGGTAACAACAAATGCTTGTAAAAAGTTTGGAAATCTTATTTTATCACAAAAGTGGATAAACAAAAAGAATATGTGAGTTTGGGAGGGGGTCCTGGTTGTTGATGTTTACTGCCTCAAAGGGTTCTGATGACAGCCCTTCTCCAGGTAGTAAATAATATAATATTGGAGCAGCAGGGAGGTTGTAACATATAATTTCAGCAAGAAAGAAGTTGGGAGAGTATTCAGCAGCCACTAGTAAAGGAGAAGTGATGACTATGTCAAATCTAAACCCTTAAAGAGCCACTATTGTTAAAAAAAATGACGCTTGTTTATCATGTATGTAACAAACTGCCAACATTAAAAGTTGCGTAAGCTGTAGGCTGTAGTAAGACTGTTTGTGACCAGAGGAATCCATTTTGTGTTTGTTGCATCACTTCTTCTGAGATGGATTATGAAGTTGTGTGTTTTGGCTATCAGAGGAGGGAGGGGTGGGTAAGGTGGTAACTGAAAGCCTTTGTTAAGGTAATTGGATATGAATGAAATTTACACCACATACCTACCCCCTCACTCGCACAGAAGCTGTTTTCTTGCTTCAGGAAATACAAGTACAGTTCTCCAGAAATAAATGTCCCTTTGTCACAAACAACTTCAACCTAGTAATCCTGGATTCACCCAGCAGAGGCATAAAAATGTAACGTTATGTATCTTTTTCTGCTTAATTATGTTCTTAGACACAAAATTGGCAAACATACAGTGGTCCTTTTTAACCTTGTGACTCAGAATCAACACCTGACAGTTCAGTTCCAGGTCCTTATATGTGGGCCATGTGTACTGTAAACCTTGACAGCATTTTTGTGTTTTTATATACGCTATAAAGAACAGCGGAAATGATTGGACCAATGTCCATAGTGGAGCATATGCAACACTGAACTATAATCTAAACTAAACTAGTCAACTTCTCTAGATTACTTATAAGAAACAAGTTACAAACTGAGACTTCTGAAATGGCTAATTTGCTACAAAAAAGAAACATGAAATCTGCATCCCAGACTAGAGAAACTCACATCGACATACTGTCATTGGCATAAAAGGCATATTCACCTACATATCAAGCCATGTAGTGCATTGGGTGTAATTAAAGAAATGCATTAAAAGCTCATACATTTGGGCAGACTACCTACTAAAACATATTACCAACGATATGATTTATCTTGACCAATACAACAATAAATAATGTGTACTAAGAATAAAGTCAAAGAAATCAAACAACCCATGAAATGCACCATAGATAGATGTTAGCACTATTCATACAACAATTACTTTACATATGTACCAATTAAAATAGTAGTTGTGTACAATAAACCACCAATGAGATGTCCAAATGTCATTATACTTGGAAAACAGTTGAAAATAACTTTTATGATATAGATAAAGAATGACATTTAGTATGCTGTAACAATATCTGTAATCATATATAATGATGGTAGTGTATACATTATTTTGTCTTTTGTGGGTTTTTTATTATTACTCTGCATTTAGTTGTTTGTCTGATAGACAATAGGTCTAAATAGCCACTTTAGTATAATATTTATAACATGCTTTGAAGAAGTAAACTTGGCAATGGGCAGAATGGTTTAGAAAGCAAACATAAAACCTTTAATTTGTTAAAGGACTACTGTAGTTGAAGAGGAATGACACTTTTTGTGAAGTATGTAACATTAGCAGCTGTATAAACCATGGACATAAAAAAACATTTTTAGAGAAAATCAGTAGTTTCCACCATGACTTTATCACTTTGACTTGACTTTCTCACTTCTTGAGAACCAAATTGTAATTATCAGTGGAGGAAATGGTTCCAAAGAGCGATATGTTTGGTTGTTTGTTAGATAATTGGATCTGAGTGAAATTGACACCACCACCCTTCCTCTTGCTGGCCCAAAAGTATTGCTCTCTAGAAATGTAAACACATACAACTTCCACTAAAAGTAAAGTATCATGGATTCCTCACTGTACAGTGGTCCTTAAAGGAAAAATGGTTTACATAGAATCAAAATTTATTTTATACATTTTTGTGAAATATATGAAATAGTTTCGACTTACTTGCTTTATATTTACCCCTCACATAAATTCTCCTCCACCTTATGCAGCTGGAGCATCCACTGGAGCATCCAAACAAAATATGCAAAGATGATGTTAATGTTGCAGTTGTTTTAACGGAAAAAAATAAATAATTGGGATTATAATAAGGCTGATTGTTTTTATAATTTTAAATCTTATTATTCATATTTTCATTAATGATATATGCCAATTATGGGAAGGATGTAAATTTAGACATTTTACAAAAAGGAAAGAAAGACACCCTTTTTTGACCAGATAGACTCCCTTATTGAAAAAAATCTTCAAATAAATTCTTTATGTCAAGAAAAAAGATTTTAGATTAAAAAGTAAAATTTGTATTCACGAATTTAAAATAGAAAAGTTAAAATATACTTAAAACACTAACAGTGCAGACTGATACTTCCTGGTTGTTCCTGATTGTCCTTGGTATCTTTTCTTTTTTGTAAAAGTAACTGATAATATAACAGAATACATGCAAATTGTTAACAGTGACAAAAACACAGCAAGGAATTTTGAAAATGTTATTATAATTGAACAATCAGGAAGTATCAGTCTGCACTGTTAGTATTTTAAGTATGTTTTAACTTTTCTATTTTAAATACGTGAATAAAAATGTGACTTTTTAATCTAAAATCTTTTTTCTTCACATAAAGAATTTATTTGAAGAATTTATTCAATAAGGTAGTCTATCTGGTCAAAAAAGAGTGTCCTTCTTTCCTTTTTGTAAAATGTTGCAGTTGGGGCCATACACAAAGCTGGATAGGGTCCTCTTTCAAGATTACAAGGGGAACCTTCAGACATATAAATAACAGGTCCATACAATGTGTATATATTATATACTGCTTTGAATTATTTTTTTCATGGAGGAGTTTAGGTGCTGTATTACATTTGATTTGTTTAATAAGGTGCTCATTTCCTGCTAGGGGGCTGGATCATACTAATCGCTGACTGAAAGCTCCCCCTGTCATGCTGTAAGTTGACCCTGTGTGAATGGCTCTGCCAACAACAGTGATATCATCTTTGAATATTCTATTGCAAGTTCTAGCTAAAATAGATGGTGGAGGAGGGAAAAGAGGTCACACCACCCTGAAGCCATGCAGGGTTGGTCCTGGTCAGTATTTGGATGGGAGACCACCTAGGAATACCAGGAGCTGTATGCTGTGGCCCACTGGAGGAGGAACTGGCAATCTACTCCAGTATCTCTGCCATGAATATGAAGAGGATCAGCATGGTGTGTTACGCTCCATGAGGTCACAGAGAGTTGGACACGACTGAATGACACAAACACACACCTGAAAATATTGCTATGTAATGATGTGGGCAGAGTGATGAACAGACAAGACCAAAAGGAAGCAATAATGAATATAACCTAAAAATTCTGATTCATGTTTTTATATAAAACAGCTATAAACATTATTTAGACACTTTATTACAGTTGTGTATACATGAGTAAATGTTGCTCTTATTGGTGAACAATAATTACCGTACAATTTGTCTAATATACAAAGCTTATCATGTACAAGAGACTAATAATTTATCACCAGTCATAATATTTATGGCAGTTACCGGTATATTTACAATTTATCTAGCAGTAAACCAGCATGATGTAACATATTGTGTAACATATGTAATATGCCTGCAATTAATCAGAAGAAATTTGCTTTTACTAAACTATGTGAAGGATGTATTACATTTGGCTGAAATAGAAGTAATATAGTTGCCAAAACAAATATAAGGGATGCACCATGTGAGCATGTCAGAAAAGATAACATACATGTGTTAAAATGGACTCTTTGGATTATAACTGACTAAGCAATAATTGGATTTATTACTATACTAAGTTCTTTTGCCACTTAAAGGATCACTGCAGTTTGGGGAAAGTTTCATATGTTTGTAAATATGTTAGCAGTTGTGTAAATCTTGAACATAAAGGCGTTTTTAGAGAAAATGAGCAAATAGGTACTTTGCTTAAAAAAAAAAAAAAGATAGGAAAGCTGTTTCGTCTTACATGCAAACATATCTCCATATGTGAACAGGTAACAATTAGGTAGTGAGTGATGAGAGAGCCTCATATCACAATAGGTTTGCTGAAAAACAATCATCATTATCCACACAACAACATCATTTTATAATTACTTTGTTTTTCCGCATGTTGTACAAAAAGAAAGTGTAATAGTCGGATCAAGTTCTATGCTCAATTTAAAAAGTTATTTGAACATACTGGTGTGTTAGGCTGTTTTTAGTTGATGATCACTGTAGTGCATTTAAAGTAAGGCTCATATGTTTGTATGCTGTCTATAGGCTATTAAAAAACAGTATGCAGTTTCAAATTAAATTAAAAGCACCACTTAATTCAGTACAATTTGGACCAAATCTCAGTAAAGATCTCCTAAAAACATGTTGAAATACTTTTTGAAATTTTGATATACGTGCATTTTTCACTAAAAAATTAAATAAATTAAAATTGTGTTCACATGAATCACTGACTAGCCAGACACACACTGCAGCTCCGTGTAGTATGGGCTGCTGGAAATCACCTAAACAGGACAGTTATAGCTTAACTTTTCACGGCATTTCTGAGCTCAGAGAAAAACTAGTATAAATCAGAGTCCTCACCATGCACATGGCTGTTTGTTATTAATCATGAAACAGTCAGTAGGCAGGCTACACTTTGTTATCTAAACAGACCTAAAACTTTACATTTGTTAGCTGTAATTAGTGTAATAAAAAAAAACAGATAATTTTAGCATACAATCTTGTGCTTTTTCACACCATGAAGAACACTTATAGTGAGGCTAATGGCCCTTTAATATTTTACTAGAAGAACTAGAAGAACAGGTAATTTATGTTTTCTGAAACAATGTTCAATAGCAGTTATCCTCATTTAACAACAAGGGTGGCACGACTTCTTCGCGCCTGAATAATGCGCACCGACGCATGTGCGTGCACACATTCACTTCAGATAAAAGCGCACCCGTGAAAAAGCGCACATCTCCTGCATCCCTCCCACTCAGTGCCTGACGTCAATGTGTCGTGGTACTGTATATACAGTCACTGTGCCACAAAATGCGTGCATGTCTCGCATCCCTTCCAGTCAGTACCTGCATTTTGTGGCACAGTGACAGACTATATAGGGAAACAGATGGATAGATAGATAGGCAAGGATAAATATATAGAGGAGCCATATATCTACCAGGGCAACAGCTGGCACATGGCACAGTCACAGTATATATAGGGAGACAGGGGGAGAGCTGTATATACCTTGACACATTGATGTCGGGCACTGAGTGGGAGGGATGCGAGAGATGCACGCAGATGCCAGGGAGCGCCTTTTCACTGGCCCACTTTTGTCTGGAGCACATATGTGCGCAAGCATGCGTCGCCGCGCATTACTCAGGCGCGATGAAGTCGGGTGCCAACAATAAGACATGCCCTTACTTTTCTATCACAGAGCAGCTATGTCTCTTAACTTTTGAGATCTGTATATCAAACTTATCCTACAGGTTAGTGACCAGGGAAAATTGTGGAAAATTGTGCTTCGATTATTTATGGAATACATTTGTGCAAGCATAGCAGACGGTATGGGCCTCATTCAATTGAGATTTGGCCAATTAAATAGGGCTCAATAATATTAGTTAGTGTAAAAGAAAAATGCTATGTGCTTATATAGAGCCCTATTCAATTGGCCAAATCACAACTGAATGAGGCCCTATGTTTTCTATTGACATATACTTGTCATTCAGTCAGTATATATATGCTTAGTTCCTATCCATACCTTACCTTGAAATAATATTTCCTTCAATCTCTTTCCTTCAAACCCAGATGCCTACATTTAAACCATTGGGTCTTTTTATCTCTGTTTATGTAATCCCTACTGCCTCCTGAATCTTACTTAATCTATATAAACCGCTCCTTATAGTAAATGCACTTAATCCCTCATTGTATATACTCCTTTAATCTGGAGGGAGATGAGAAAACACATCCATTAGTGGCCATTTCAATGCTGCCCATCTTTCCAATCCAGTTCCTTACGGCACATAACATAATAAATAGACTTTTATTTAGTCACTGATGCTCATATCTATGGCTACTCTGTCAGGCTCCAATATATTTATATTCCAATATGTGAAAGGCATACTATTTTCCTTCTGCTTATTTACTGTCTCAATCTTCAATACTTTTTTCATGAACAATAGTAATTCCTTTCTATGTCTTTGATTCTTCATCAACTTTTCAAGATGAATGGCTACAATTCAGGCTTTGATTGCCATATGCGTGAGCTCAGTTCTTTAAAAATGTTATCCTGTTATGATTTCTTAGGTTCTACTAGAATCTGTTCCAATATACTTGTATATTGTGCAATTTGACACATCTGTAACTCATATCTTTTCAAACACCATGGTGTCCATATACCAAAACAATATATATTTGTGCCATCCATAATTTTTATTAATACAATGTTAATTTGCACTTTGTTATATGTAAAGTGAAAATGATCATGTGTGTAATGTTTCTCAAAGTAGCTTGCATTGGAGCCTCAATATAATCTGATCACTGGTTTGAATGCTCGGTAAGTAGCTATGATAATGTATACATCTATATGTAAATAGGTTTGGATAGGAACTGTGACCCTCTCAATCTATAAGCAGTTCCTGGGTGATTAATCACAATAATCCTGAACATATTTCCTGCTTTAACTGGCCTTTAAATTATCCTCTTTGCAAAATCTCCTTGAGCTGCTGCTGCCAAGACCAGGATATTCTCTGTAAGTACCAAAAGGGTTTAGGATATAGAGATCAACCAACAGTCATTCATTTTTAGGTTCATAATCATAGTTCTATCTGACACAATGCTTTTCTGTTTTGCTAACAAACTGACAATATTAGAAGCAATGTACACTATAGGCATACATTTTTTTTTAGAGAAAAACATATTTTAGCAAGCTCTGCAAGTGTGTAGAGTAGGGGTAGGCAATCTTCCAGAAGCAGGAGTCATCTATTTAAGTTATTGCATGCCCGTAAGTATTGTATGTTAAATAATTAATGTTTTTAATAAATGCTTAATAATCTTAATCAAAAAGAGATTAAAGCACAGAATTTATCATTATATAAGACCATTGCCTTGCAATGTAGAGAATGTATATACTTTTAGAAAGTATCTCCAGCTATTCACATAGAGCCTCATTCAATTTGGGGTTCAAAACTCGATCGCAGACAGCCAAATGCCTGAGACTGAGTTGTGGGCTCCCGTTGCTCTACTTTTGCGATGCTATTCAATTGGTCGGGCCCACAAATTAGGGTCTGAATCGAAAACATGATATGGGAGCAAGCCTGTAACTCCCGATGCAGAAACAGCCAATCGAAACAGAGATTGTCATCATGACCAACCTCCAAGCCTGTAACTCGTAAGTAAAGCCAGTAGGACTTTGAAATCCAACCTCTATTTTCGAAGTACTACGGGCTTTGACCTCCAAGCCTGTAGGACTTTGAAAAAATGGAGGTTGGATTTCAAAGTCCGGCTTGGAGGATGAAGCCCGTAGTACTTCACATTGATTGCCGTGATCGATATAACACGAAAATTGAACATAAAATAATATATTGGAGAATTTTGTGCTATTAATTCTAAGACCTAACATCACATTCCCTCTTAATAAAAGTACAGTATTGCTTTTTTATTTTCTTTTAAAGTGCTCCGATTTGTCATTAAGCCCTTTGCGAGACCTCCTTAGTACCAGTAACTTGTGGTTAGATATTTGCCATTTGTGGGCTTGACGGAGCGGTTAACGAGGGGGAATCGGAGCAATTGAATATCGATTTGCGATTTTAGCATTCGGGACTCTTGCGGCCGTTAATGATCAAAGGCTTGGAGGGCATTTACTTGCGATTATACAAATCGCAATGAATCGCAGCTCTGAGCACGTAACTTGATCGGAGCCCGCAAATGGAAGTCAATTTAATAGCAAAATAACTTGCAACCTCCACTTGCGAGCCCAAATCTCCCAAAAGGCTCAATTGAATAAGAGTCATAGTGCCTTCCACTGAAAGATATCCAAGTTGCAATGATATTATCTTAATAATATTTATCTCTTAAAAAAATAAAATCTGAAAGTATTTAGTGTGCTATCCATAATTCTAGTGAATTCCACATGTACAATGACATCCTTTGCCCTTATCTAGGATCCATTTCCATCTAGCATGAACCCTTCCTTCTCAGACTAATTTCCCTTAGTCTACAGCTGAATAAAGCTTAAGTGTTAGATTGTTGCTTAACCTAATCAATTTGAATCTTAGTTCCCTTTAACATTAAGACACATTGAAGTTCCATATCTATAATTATGGGCTGAAAAAATAAGCTTGTTTATGGTCAAAAGGTCTTTAGTATTCTTTAAGTAAGAATAAATAAACACAGCCTTTATTTAATTTATGAACTATTATGTGCAATTATACTGTAGTGGGAGGTTGCCATTTATTTGTAACCTGTCATTCAACGTGGAATGTGCAGATAAAGTTTCATTTTAGTTTTATTGAAATTGATTTCACCAAGGAGACTTACAATACCAGCAAATGGGACCTGCATCTGTATACAAGTTCATCTCACAAGTAGCAAACCAGTTTATGAAAGTATTGGCTTTATCGACAACAGCCTAATTATGTATTGTCATGATCCCCCTGACCATCTTTTGGGTTCAGTAATTGTTATTTAATGTGTTTTTATGTTAAGTTGATTATCCTATGTATGTTAATTACTGTATGTTATGTTGCTTTCCTATGTGTGATTGACTTGTGGTGTTGGATTCTGCATGTTGCATGTTTGGTTCATGAAGTGTTGAATAATTTAGAATATTGTGTTGTCAGTCTGTAACTGTCAGACAGAGTCAGATGAGATTATGTTGGTTGGTAATGTGTGTCTCTGAGGAAAAGCCAGTCTGAGTGCAGTCTGTGATACTTCTACCAAGAGAATGTGAGGTAACCTAGCTATCAGTGACTCTGAGAAGATTAATATATATATATGGAATAAGATATCTGGAAGATATATATATATATATATATATATATATATATATATATATATATATATATATATCAGAATCCCCATAGAAGATGATAAGAGTTATCACTGTCTGACTGGATTAATACATATGGAATAATATATCTGTAATATATATATATATATATATATATATATATATATATATATATGTCAGAGTTCCAGAGATTATAGCCCTGGTCCTGTACAACTACTGAATAGATGTAAAGATGTTATTATGACACCTTGCACATGAAACATTGTCAATGACTATTAGCAGTTTTTATAAAACACAGACTATTGCAGAATGTTATAAGTTCAAGTTTAAATATACATCTGTTAGACCTATTATGAAGTTTCCACAGCAATAAAAGCAGTTCCTGATTTTTTATAATGCTGAACCTACATTCATATTTTTAAATGCTGCATCTGAGTAAGGGCAATTAAGAGACATCATCTGTCTTGGTGAAGGGATCAAACGGCCTGAAGGTCTGCTGGGTAGGTCTAGCCACAACAGCCTTATCAAGCTCAACTGAAGAAGCAGATCATAACATGTATGATAGTTGGTCCTTTTCTATTATGAATCCGTTTCCCGTCAGAAGACTGGGGTTGAGTTCTGCGCCACAGCACCACCTGGTGGTGTAAAACACTGCAGCCAAAGAACTATTCCATGCTCCGATCTGGCTCATAAGGCACGTCAACAGAAGAGGCCTTGAGCTATGAGAGACGTTCCCAAGGCCCTGGGGGGGGGGGGGGGGGAGTGCACCCACGGAACATAGCAATGGTCTCGCTGTAGACTCAGTGCCGTTCGAGTTGCGCCACGTCAAATGATGGAATAGTTCCTTGCCTGCAGTACATTTTTCCACCACCAGGTGTTCCACTATTCTGATGGGAAACTGATTCATAATAGACTAGATCCTGATAGTTAATAAACTCAACACTGTATTTTTTTACTTTTATAAAAAAAATGTGGCCAATAATCAAAGTAACTTCTTAAACGTTGCATACTGGTAAAATGGGGCAACTTTAAAAATGTAAGGATTTTCACAATAATCCACTTCTACCAATGCTTTGCTTTTACTCATCTTGTCTATAACATTCCCAGAAGAATGTCGGGTAGACATGGTTATCTCTAGAGATGTGAAAGTAATTTTTTTCATCCCATTAGGGAGGCTGTGATTCTGGATCTCTAGCCTAGCTCCCATACTTCTGTCCTTATATGCAGTTACTTGGAGCCAAAACAATATGAAATGCTCTATATCCCCGCTCTGGATAAGACTTAGATCACAGCTGGTGGTTTGTTCTTTGCTATCAGACACCTGCTGCCTTAATTCTCTAGAAATAAAATACATAAGCCTAGCTACATATATACAGCCTTATTAAATTGCGATTTGGCCAATTGAATAGGGCTCTATATAAGAACAGAGCATATTTTTTTTACAGAAGTTTTGAGTTAGTGATCTTCTATCCGAAAGCAAAGTCTTCACTAACTAAAAACTTCTGAAAAAATATGCTGTGTGCTTATATAGAGCCCTATTCAATTGGCCAAATCACAATTTAATAAGGCTGATAGTCTTTTGCTCATTTTGTTTAATCAAAGTTTATATGCGTCTGTTTTATTCTACACATTAAAAAAATCACAAGCAAAAAATATTGAAGTGTCTCATACATCAATCTTGACAATGTTACATTAAGTGTTAAAGAAAAACAATGAGAAAGTAATTAAAATTGAGAAATCACTGATTGAAAAGCACATATTATCCTATACAGTTCTACTGCAGCACACTGAGCAGTCTTGCAATTTTATTTGTTTCTGATATAAAATAATAATAAACTTTGTAATTATAGTTTTACTGAGAATCCACAGAGCCCTTCTGAAATAAAACTGTGACTGCATTTCACACAGCAAGAAAATAAGTATTAATATAATTACCATTCATTTACTATAAGCTAAGCACAATAGGAGACATATTTTCCAAGTCCAGAGAGGTTTAGTAGTGGGGCCCTAATAAAAGACAAAGCTACTATCATGCTACTCTTTTTCTTTCAGCATATACACCATGGGCCTCATTCTATTATTGGCCGTAAAACGGCCGCAAGGCTGCGATCTCCCCTTACGGCCGGCCGCATATCTTGCAACCGGCCGTAAGCTCAGAAAACTTAAAACGCAAAAATAAATTCAAGCCTGCACTGTACAGCTCTGTAAATGCTAGGGATCATATTGGGGGACATGAGGATTAATAGTAACCCCCTCTCAAGCTTGCACATCAGCCCAAATCCGAGTTTACATTAACTGTTTATTTTCCGGCCGCAGTGTGGCCGGGTCTGAGGTGCTCCAAGCACTCTGGACTTTTTACATGGATTTTTGACATAAATTAAAAAATTATTTTTTTACGGATTTGAGTGTAGGGGAATGTTGTGCTATTTTTGCTAACACCTACAATCACTTTATAGTCTCCTCAGTGTGCAGGATGGCTTTATTACGGCTTTATAATGTGCTTAATTGGTGCTAGCGGGACCTTTTTCCTGCAAGTAAGCTGCGGCTCGGTTTTAGCGTTGCAGAGAGGGATCCCGGAGCAATTGAACAGCAACCGGGATTTTCTTGCGGCTGTTTTAGATCAAAGGCTTTCCTCCGGCGCGAGCGGCCGCAAGGGATAGCAAGGCGCGGCCGCAAGCCTGCCGGAATCCCCGGCCGGAGGGGAATAGAATAGACGAATAGCTTGCGGCCGGTCCTTTCGGCCCCGCATCTCCTACGGCCGATAATAGAATGAGGCCCCATGACTATAGCTCTAGACCAGGGGTCTTCAGCCTTATAATACCTACTGCCCACTATTGATAGTAACATTTCCTTACTGCCCACCGATGCCACAGTATCTCATTTCTGGTTACATAAATCATATGACCCTAGCTATGTATCGCCCTGTACTTACTAGATAGTGATTTGGTCCTGAGTGCTGTCCCTAGGCTCTCTCACCAGCTTTTCAACCAAGCGCGTTGCTGCGGGTCTCCGGCGTGTGACATCACTTACACCGTGAAAGGTTGAATCGCCCACTAGTAGGTGGTAGGGACCAGGTTAACTACCCCTGCACTAGACCATTATCACCAGAAGAGGGTCCAGCAATCTCTCTACCAGTGAAAGAGTTAAACAAGATTGGAGGCAGTGACCCAGCAGAGTACTGGCTAATGAGCCGAACAAGAAAAGAGGTGTACAATGTGTTACGCTTGTGTGTTAATGTTAATTTGACTAAAGGCCAATGTAATGGTCCAGTTTTTATAACTTTTAAGTAGTAAAGCCAAAGAACTTCTGTAATGTGTGAGCAGGATAATGTAGGGGGTCTTATTTAGAGATCACAAATAAGACCCCCTACATTATCCTGCTCTTCCTCAAACAAATATGCATAGCATTAAGGTTATTTTCATAGAGCATTGACAACTTTATGCCATGTGATACAGCCGCTTTCTGGTATTAAGAACTTTTATGACTTGGAAGCATTTAGGCCAAAATTTGGAGATATGGGGTGCATATAGGGACAGGAAAAATAAACACTTTATACAGACACTTATCTGTGTTAGTAGTGTTCTGGACGCCGAATAGAACATTTGCATTTTAGAATCCTCAAAAATTGACAAATATAACATATGAGATATTGATTATCCTACTGACTTGGATTCTTTAGGCCACATGGATGGCATTGTTTTTAGTTTACCCTTACTATCCTTGGTTTTAATTTTTTAACCGTCGTTGTGAGGTACAAGTACCTAATAAATTGTATAAATATATGTATTTATCCCATATTTTGCTATATAACAAGATTGTAATATGGTATACTAATACCAGAGTGGAAAACACTCATTGGATTTGAAAAATCCAATTTCACCCTGATAATGTTCAATCATGTTTAATTCAGTAATTTTGTTATTTTGTAGGTTGTTTTGTCTTTTGATGGACCAATATATACATTGCATAAGTCATTTTGATGCATAACACTACCTAATTCTGAAGATACTGTATACAGATAATACCGCAAGGATTTACATAAATTGCAGACTTCAACACTGTAGGGCCTGCACCATTAAATTGAATATACTGAATGAAAACTAACGCTATGTGTTTATCTATTTAAAATGGTACCAATGCCTGCTAACTTTAAAAGAAAATATGAAAGAAGTGGTCAGTGTCAAAATCTATACAGAAAACCCTTTCAGTGTGATTTAAATATTTACCTTCCTCACAGTTTTCTTCTCAGCTTCTGCCTCATTTTGACGTCAGCGTTCATGGCTCTCTGTTTGTGGGGCTGAGAGAGCTACTTCTCTAAAAGGATTTATTTCCTTTTGAACCCTTGTTGCATATCTTACATTTAAGATTCCACTTAAATGTATACTTTTTTTTATATGACAGAGCTCATTTGGAGTATTAACTGTATATTTAAAAATGAGGGATTGTATTTAGTTGGCTAGTTACATTTGGGCTACTGACCTGTTGAATTATGTGCTGAGAAGTCTGATTTGCTCATAGGTCAAGAGCCAATTGCAGGTGCAGTTCTAAGGTCGAGTAAATATAGATTCATTATACTGTAGTTCTCATCGCCTGGGTCTTCCAGGATAAGACTTCCTGTAGCAAAAAAGGGCAAGTGCACATTTGAACTTACCTACCTATACTATTACAGATAACAGCAGCTTATCTTTAGGCAGAACTCAATGAATGAGGGGTAAAATTATTTGATTACCTTTAATGTGATCATCTTTTAACTACTGTCAAATACATTGCAATAATTTAACAGATAACAAAAACAAATCACTCACAGTTTCAAAGAATAAAGAATTAGTTTGACACAACATACTGGGATCTTTCCTGTTATCTACCTGCCACATGCTAGCGTGCCACCAGCACCGTTGCTGCACCACTCTTTTAGTATGTAGAACCTGATATCTGCCACTACCCTAACCCTAACTGTAAGAACAAAGTACGCAGAGGCATGGTGGGCAGATAACAGAAAAGGTCAAAATAGTGATCAGGTCCAATACTGAACTGGGTAAGTGTTTTAATCAAACTTAGACCTTTCTCATAAGGGAGAAGATTTACTAAGACTTGCAAGATCTGTGAAAGTCTATGTAGGCAGGTTTCTTATTAGGAAATAACCTACCTTCAGTGATGCACTTTGTAGCTCCTGCGATGGGTAGTGAATCTAGCGGTACAATGTTTATTGATATGGTCCATGATTATGGGGTACATGGACTAAGCCATCTCAGGGGCTAGCCAGCTGTGAAAGGCTGTTCATGAAATAGAAATTAGCCTTCAGATAAGCTTATTTCTATTTTTGAAATGTAGAGGTCTGATATGATAAGCATTATTTTCACTATAGCACTGTCCTACATAATAAGCATGTGCCATCTATGTGCCATCACATTATCTAATAAGGACACATTACAGCATATACCAAGGGGCATTGAACTTCAATGAGTAAATTATTTTTATTATAATTTTATGTTTGTTTATACCATATTCCCATTCACTTTTTAGATACATGAATTGTAACGATATGTGAATAAGGTCCAGTAAATATGAGATGGGGGCGCGCATGAGAAGCCTCTGTGGCAGATGGGATGCAGGCTGGGGCGCAGAGCGTCATCAGAGCGCAGTTCTCGGCGCCCTGATGACTGCGCGCTGTTCTCTAGCGTGCGAAGGACGTGCCACCGTGAATAAGATATATGACAACATGTGATACCACAGACAGTGTAATGAGATGTGAGTTGTTAGGAAAGCATCGTGCATTCATTCCATGCTATCTCATGAGTCTGAAACCTTAATAATTATAGAGGTCATGTACAGTATACTTCTGAATAATGAACATAGAGACAACACAATATTACCGCTAACTGACGTGCTGTTTACTAATAACCTGGCACTTAGTGCTCTCTAATGTTACGGGTTAAAAGCGTCTATGGATTGGTTGCCATTTGATGATAGTTATGAAGAATGTATGTAAAATACCAGAACTTGTCTATGTTGACTTTTAATTGATGTGTTTTAAAGGAAAGCGCTTGTGTAAGTTGCAGAGAACAGGTAAGAGACGGAGTAAAATGACACCAATTCAAATTCACAGCTGTAATGTGATCAAAAGAGCAACAGACAGATAATTTGGATTATTGTTCTTGTCTGGATAACATTTCCCTGTGTGGGCTCTGTGCATCTGCTATATTTCTGGCTAGTCATTTGTGCCATTTATTTAATCTGAACTGAGCCACATTTTTTTCCTCTTGCCAAGGAAAAGCCCAATTACGTAGATGTTGTTTTACACTTTACTTAAACACAGGATATAACTTTACAGTGCCAAGATTGCCACATTCAATTAAAATGTTTGACCTGAAAGCAACAATACTTATGAAAAGTCCCACTTTTTGGCAAACCTCAGCAGCAATAACTCAGGGTAACAACTATATCTGCTGCTCTAATCAGGAAACTTTATCTAGGCATGAATCTCTGAACAAGTATTTCTTCCTATTTTGTCATACATTTGGCATGTGTTAGACCTCAGTGCCAGAGTGTTAGAGTGCCATACAATGCCTTAGCAGCTACAGTCTATTTCCCTATTGTTTGTTTAGATACACTCCACCCTGACCCAGATGCATTAGAAATGTGGTACCAATTTATTACACATTAACATAAGTTCTAAAACATCAAACCTCCCAGGTTGTTTTTTTAATGTTGATTAAAGGTACAGAAAGAAGGGCACAATCTAACACACCTCAAAATAATGAATACATATATTAAGTCCTCCCTAAATTAATTTCTCCACATTACTCAAATAAGCTGGGGTAAAGACCTATGCTCACAGATGAAACGAAACTCACAATTCTGTATGTATTTTAATTCATTAGGGCCAAAAGTGTGCATGTCTCTTTTTTCCATAACTGAGCATCGACTATATGTGGTACTTACTTAAGTACATGGAAAGAATTTGTAAAAATATTTTTTAAAAGGTAATTGAACTTAATGCCACATGAAATACTTCTGTGTGAGCAGAGAGTATACACAACGCAAGGTCTCACTGACAGACACTTGACTCATACAGCTATATTGCTCCATATTGGCTGACAGCGACAAAGGCCTAAATACATTTATGGCAGTTTATTCTGCTACATTAAAAAATAAACACACCGTTCAAAATGATCAAATGCCCTCTATCAGATGCAGCAAACAAAAATATGCCTTTAGTTGCCCTTTAAAGGGAAGGGAAAGTTTGAAGTACGATGTGCACAAGTTCCCATATGATTATGAAAAACATATTTGTATTCTAAAATCACATTACCCTGGAGAATTAATTATGGCCAGTCATTCACAATCTGTACAAAGGACCTTAGTGAAATCTTGGCCATCATGATGGAGAAGTCAACCTCTTTTGGAAACCAAGTGTGACAATGACATAGGATGCAACAATGTCTGCTCAGACATGTCTGTGTTGCAAGATGTAAGTTTTAAATCACTCTTCATGCAACAAAGTTAATTGGTAAAACTCTCTCCTTTAAAAATGTGGGGTTCAGTATCTCTTTAAATGTCCACTGTAGTGCTATTACTGTAGAGTTTTATTTGATTATTTACTTACTGATCAGCAGTAGAAACAATATTTGAAGGAAAAAAATTCAATGTAGCAATTAAAACTTACATGTGAAGCTTAGTGGTTTAGACATATCTGATTCTCTTCACTGCTATCAAGTGCTCAGGGGGTGGTAGGGGGTACTATCCTGATAGGAATCCTTGTCTGTTCTCCTGTAGATCAGCAAAAACTTTGCATATATTTGTGAAGTATGCAAATAATAACAACATTAGCATGTGTGTAATTCATGAGTTTAAACATTTGCATAGAAATTAGCATTCTCTGCTAGTGAATGGAAGCTGCCATGATATTCATACTTCCCTTTCAAGGCACAAGGGGGCAATTAACATAGAAAAGCAAGATATAGAAATATACTTGAAAGGATCCTCGACTGAGTCAACAAAATGGAGGAGAAAAGTGTCCTATTATGAAATCTTGTCTGAATCTCTACCAATTCTCCTTCCACACTTGAATAACATATATAGTTGTCAGTGTGGGGAACGCTTACGATGTTGGTCACATTTTGCGAGCCTCACAAAGTGAGGCTAGCCGTCAACGCAGGAACAACTTAGGCTGGAATGAGCCCCAAAGGTGCTCATTGCACTGCTCGCCTCGCAAAGCGAGGTGAGCAGTTGAGGCATGGAGGACTTAGGCTACTATGAGTGCCAAAGGTGCTCATTGCACTGCGAGGCTCGCAGTTGAAGCACGTAGGACTTAGGCTACAATGAGCGACTGCGACCGAAGCGAGCAACTCTAAAAACACGAAAAACAAACAAAAATATTTAAAATAATAACACACTCACAAACAGCACAGGGGGAGAGTCAGGAAGCCTGGGAGTGAGGTTGAAAGAAAATCTGAACTATATTTGGGGGTTTCGGTCAATACAAAAAGTGAGGAATAAAATGGCTGACGAAAAACGTAAAAATTCTGAAAATGGATGAAGACGAGGCAGAGCAAAGCCAGGCACACAGTACTAAGAAAATACACAACGGCAAAGACAGTAACACTTACACCAACAACGCCAGGCACGCAGGACTTTGAAAATAAAACCAACGCACCATGCAAAGATTCAGCAGACACACAGAGGAGAAAGACACAGGGGGGGAGATGGTGGAGACACATGGCATTCCCAAGCACAAAACTTGCAGGTTAACAAAACCGGCCCGTACAGTAGGTGGGAAAGTGTTGCTGAAGCGGGAGAGGCTTGCAATGAGGCTTGCAATGAAGTTGCCGTACACAGGGGAGAGGTTCGCAATGAGCACCAAAGGTCAGCCTTACAATTTTATTCCTGTCATTTTTGACGGGCAAGTAGCTAGTAGATAATAAGAATTAGCAGGACACTACCACTCAGTTTCCTAGACAGTAGAAAGTGTGTGGGAGATCCAAACATGGCATTCTTCAGGCACAAGCAGTGTCTATCAAAATAAAGATTTTACCTAAAATACTTTTATACCACGGTTTACTCAGCTGCTACTACTACTGTGTTCATTTGTTATAAACTTCAGAAACAGCCAAAGTGTAAACCTATAATGGCCCTTTAGAGACATTTGTTCTACCAATCACATTTCAGACATGTTCAAGTTAAGACCCTACTATATCTTGTGTTTAATTACTAGTGATGTTCCTCTCGGATGCTCTCTCAGCCCTACAGCATATATAGTTATATAATCTGATGTCACACAACACCGTCACAACTTGCTGAGTATCTTCACATTACCTAAAGCTGCAAAAGTCCTTCTGAGCCAAGTGCTATACATGAGGGGGACTCCTGTGTCTGGATAATTAGATCATAGCCACAGTTATAGCTGCCACCTGTCTGCTGCTGTCACAGCCCATACCTGTCACCGTAGCACTATGTCGCCCACCGCCTGTGGTTCTATGGGAAATAAACAACATAAGAGTGTTTATTGGAGAGTAAGCAGGAGTGACAGAATCTGGGCTGTGTAGAGAAACAAGCTGTTTGAATACTGACTTCAGCAAGGCATACATACAATATGACAGAAAGAAATGTAACAGAAAATGTAACGTGCAGAAACATAATACTAATCTACTAAGAAACAGGAATGCGAAAAAAGCCCGAGATTTACTTCAAAACTATAGCTAATAACAAATATCTTATGAATTGAATAACACAAAAAAAATGCATTTTCTGACAGTAAACAAACATTGACGTTTGCAATTCTTTCTGATTCACCTCTAAAGAAAGACTCATATATCTTGTTAATAACATTATACATCATTACAGTTTTAGTCCATTGCAAGTCATCTGCAGAGCCAAATACTGGGCAAGTTCCCATTTATTTTACTGTAGGAATGCAATTTCTTAACATTTAACTGATACAGTACTTGTTCTTACCTATATTTTTAAATGATATCATATTTGTATACATACACATTGAAAAGGATGGAGGGCCCTGTCCAAAGTAGTTTCTCCAAAGAACCTTGCATGATTAAAAATTCACAAACTTACATGTTGTATTACATTGTTCATCAAACGGCTGTATCCTATGGGTTTTGGGGGGTGCAGTCGTCCCTGGCTCTCCGTGACCTAATGGACCGCAAGACACCAGAACATCTTTATGTCCATGGTCATGCTGATCCACTTGGTATTTATGGCAGAGATACTAGAGTGGGTTGCCAGTTCCTTCTCCAGTGGGCCACAGCATACAGCTCCTGGTATTCCTAGGTGGTCTCCCATCCCAGAACTAACCAGGCCCAAACCTGCTTGGCTCCAGAGTGGTGTGACCTCTTGGTTCCCTGACTTGGAATCGAACACAGGTTGAAAGTGGAGAAAAGCTTTAGAAACCACTGGACAAAAGATCACTAAACATTGATTTTTTTTTTTTTACCATAAATTAAGCAGGAAAAAAGTCACACCTTTAGTTCTTAAGTAAAAATAGAATAATTGTGATGCCTCGATAGGACCCCGGAGAGATCCATCATAAATTGCTTAATACTTGTGTATGAGAGGGACATTTACATTTCTGGAGAGTTATTGCTGCAGTAAATGATGCAGGGTGTCTACTTCTTGGCCAGTAAGAGCGAATGGGTGTTGTGTCTAGTTCAATGTTATACAAATATCTTAAACATGGATCTTCCCCACCCCTCTCTTCACTGATAGCCAAAACACACACCCTCATGATTCAGCTCTGAGTAAGTATCAAAACAAAATGGGTTTTCCCCCAAAAAAGTTTTATTGCCATAGTTTACAATGCTGCTAATATTGGTAATCTGGTGCATACCTGACAAAAAATGTATTTTTCTCTTGAACTGCAGTGGTCCTTCAACATGCCACAAGTTAAAACAAAATTAAACGTAAGGGATATATCCAAACATCTTATTAAAAAAACGTATAGAATTTGTTATACTTATGGTAATAGGCACTTCCCAATATTTCAGCTGTAACAAGTGCAATCACAAATCTGGTTGTTAAATAGTTAACATATATGAGGAAAAGAAAGCTTTGGCTCCTGGCTGGGACTGTGGAAATAATAACACTGAAGGAAGTTCTTAATTGTCTTGTTATGAGAGAGGCGAGAATACCTTGGACTGCACGGGCGCACCGAGCCAGAGCACTACAGCAGCTTACAGGGTGTTTATTTCCTGCTGTGTCCAAATGCCAAAAAACTCAGAAATGTGAAGGCTGGGAAAAGGCAGGAGTTCAGTGACTTTCTGACCCTGTGCAATGCTAACCTCTTCATTGCTGCAAACTGTGCAAGTTTACTTGGCAGAAATAGGGGTCACTCCTTAGTTACTCAAGGAATCAAGACACAAATTCAGTCATCAGTCCAAAAGTTACATGAGTGCGATAAATCTTGATTTTTGAAAATTGAAAGTTTACAATCAAGAAAGTGATTTTTAATGTTGCATTATTGGTGGGTTCAGTTCCTTGCAAAATGATGGATCATTTATAGTTTTATCAGGAATTAAATGAATCATGCTAAGATGTTTTCAATTCTGAATCATTCTTGCGTGTTTTTCATCATAAACTGAGACGTTTAGGAAATGTAATCCCTCTTTGCTGGAAATAGATCAAACAATTTCTTATCTCTAATGAAGATATGAACACAAAAGCTCATTTTCTTTGTACTGATACATTAAACTCAAATCTTTAATCCACAGTAGGAACTTCTTATATTTACTGAGCATTGCATTCAGACCACAATAATAAGCAGTAATCTCGCTGGGCACATACTCTCGTGTATTCCACTAGCGGCAACAGACTCAGACAGTCTGACATATTGCAATGCACTGTTTACCATCTTGGTAACTAACATACGCAGCAGTGCATATGAAACATCCTGTGCCATATACAGGAGAGCATTTACTGTAATTCTCTTGTCCACTAAATGCTCAGATTCATTACAAGGCACAGCTCACATCCACTACAAGGTGGTCCTGTACTTTGCTTACACTACATGTTTATTTCCAATTATTAACACCAATATTTATTAAAATGGTTATGAGCAATAGGTACTATAGAGTTCTGTAGAAGAGTATATTTATATTGCTGCATTTATATGGCCTTCAAGGAGCTACTATTTTGCCTTTGTTTAATGGGCACCCAAACCATATGTTCTCAGTATCATAATATTGAAGTAACTCACAAAACTGCTCCTCAATTTTAACAGGGTCCCACCACAACCTTAGTGTCTCAAGCTCTGGAGGGCTTCCTTTTAAATTCTAAAGGTCCCTAATTAATGCAAACCTTATCTCTCCCTTGTCCTATCTAAGTCCTAATCCAGCTCCTTCCCCTTCTTGCCCACATTAACAGAAATAAACTACAGCTTCATATGGCAGAACTTCCAGATCTCTACCCGTTTCTACCTCACTCTGGTTATCACGTGGGCTTAATCTGGAAGATTTTCCTCTGGACCAATTTCAACAAGTTCAGAAATTCGCCTACTGCTCCATTTGTTCTTCAACTTGTTCTCATCTTTCAGATTTATGATTTACTTCTTATGTAATTATGTAGAGCTTCTTGGTAAAATATATGTAAATTAGCCAAGATCCTTGCATAGAATACTCCTGCTGAAATATCCTAATGTACCACACATTGTAACCTGCTGTCAGCAGAACTATAACCTGTAATTTTGCCATTTTACTACATTTCACACTATTCTAATTCAGAAGTATCACTACTATATTTGGGCAAACTTTAGCTAGTACTGGGTTGTCTGTCTGCTCTGTAAATGTTGCTTTTTCAACCTTAGCACGGTTTGCATGCTAAAATCACACATGGAACTTCATGAAACATAACATAAAAACAAAATATGTCTCCACCCCCTGAATGGAGTATTTTGTTTGGAGCGGAGCTGCTCGGGACAGAGCTATCTAAACTGGTAAAGCACAACTGCAGTATGATAATGTGTGGTAACCTGAAAGTGTGTTTGTTCATCAGTTGCAGCTTAAATACCACAGCTACCTGCTACTATTGTATGGTTCAGAGTGCACTATGGCACTTCCCCTAAGCAGGCCCACTCCAACCACAATACTGTAATCGGGGGGTGGAGGGATTCAAAGTTTATATAGCCTGATGGATCATTGAAAAATATTGGCAATTATTTAAATGCACAGTAAATATTTAATAAAGGTTTGCTTTTTTTCATCTCAAGCATTACCCTACTCTTTAGAAATCCATTTGAACACCACTGAAGGTCCTTTAGGTCTCTGATCATCCGACTCTCATTATAAATGATCTTGTTCAGTGATCTGAGTTGTTACCACCCACCGTGCCCTTTTACAACTAATCATTCTTCGTTTCTGTCTCACAGAAATGGTGGATGACATGTGGACCTGTTGCTGAAAGTGCCACTCAACCTCAAAGGCTTAAAATTTGATGAAGAAGATGTGACTCACTTTAACAGAACAGGTTCATTAATTCCCCCACAATTAGCATATTATTTCATATACCCCACAAAGCACAAGGCTCTTTCTATCTTACTATACCACCTTACTAAATAATTAGTAAGATAACTTACTCTCCTATTAATCCTATAGTTGCCTATGCTGTGGCATGAGTTTTATGGCATGTGGGGATGATCACAAGTTTGTTAAACAGGAAATGCAGATGATAATATATGTATGTTGTAACAGAGTTCAATCTTCACCAATCATTTGCTCTTCACTCACACTGACTCACACATTCACCAGTGTGCAACTAATTCCAGTCTCAGTGCTCTTCCTCATTAATAGATGCCCCAGCAACCTTGAAGAAATTGTCAATGTCATATTAGGTAAATCACCTTCTTACAGGTGGATCTGAGCGTGAACAGAGACATTTGCAACCTAGCAAAATGGTGGCCCCTTCATATCTCTTAACTTTACCACTTGTTTCTCTCATTTCTTTAAAAGGCCACACTAGTCCAAAACTTTTTATAATGTATTTAAAAGAACATGTCTAATACACAGGGCTGGATCTACCTTTTTGAAGCTCCTAGGCAGTGACATGGAGGAGCCCCTGTGAGTGAGTATGCAAGGTAAGCATGCACCCATTTTTGCCTTTTCTGTGCGTGTAAGTTCCTCATCCTGTTGTAATTCTCTTATTCTATGTGGTTACCCCTACTTCTATGAACTGCAGCATCTCGTTTTTTTAAGTCAGGAACCATTTTATTTTCAAAAGCGGCGCCCCTTACAGGGAAGCGCCCTTGGGCAGCTGCTTGTTGGCCTAATGGGTAATCCGGCCATGCTCACACATTACCTAGATTTTGTTATGCATTTAGAATTAACTAATTTAAGAAATGAATACAGCATCACAGAAAAAAACTATTTGACCCACCTTTATCTTATGAGAGGAAGTATAATTACAGTCTCATAAACAGCCTACAAATTGAGTTTTCGTATGCAATCATATTCAATTGAATGGAAAAACAGCCATAATGAGTTGCAATCCAAACCTCATGAAGATTCACTGCCCCTTTGTTCCCTGTAAGAGGGTGAGAAAAGAGCCCAATTGTATGTCAAGTTAATGTCATTTATCTGCACCATACACCATTTATTTTTCATACAAAACTTCTTTTTGTAGAAACAATAATAATAATAATAATAATAATAATGTCCTCCCTTAATTCATGTCTATCTCTCCCATACTATATTTTTCTTTTTTTGCATTATGCATTCAACAAACGAGCTAAAATGTATTGAGTTGCTATTTTTAGGACTCAGGGATCCCTTTTTAGCTTTCAAGTGAAATAGCTTGCTTAGTAATGATGTACAGTCTGGCAAAATACGCTTAGTATTGCAGGCAAATAGTATAAAGTTCAACAAAATCCTCTATATAGTGAATACGCCTTTGTATGTTGGACCATTACAACAGACACATGAAGAAGGCAGTTTCATGCAAAGGTGACCTTCTCGTCTTGCGTTTTATAGTACATTTGTTTTTATTATATATACTATGATATACTGTGCCATATTTGTCATGTTGTCAATAATGTATAGTAGACACATTGAATAAATGTTAACAGCAAATATATCCAAAAGAAAACCGGTACCCAAAACTCCCTGCATCTGTATGCTCTACACTTGTGAAGCAGAAATCCTAATGATGCTGCTGATAACATGTAAGTGGCATTAGAGGGAGCGCAGACGCCAGCTCATAGGTTTTGCTAGGCAC
Organism: Discoglossus pictus; assembly: GCA_027410445.1. Classification (NCBI taxonomy): domain Eukaryota; kingdom Metazoa; phylum Chordata; class Amphibia; order Anura; family Alytidae; genus Discoglossus; species Discoglossus pictus. Next base: position 268,269,117 of record CM050167.1, on the reverse strand, counting down.
TCGAAAGCTGTTCCTCGGTCTCGCTTCATTGCAGAACTGCATAATTTCGGGTCTCCATGGCAACAGGCTGGCTGGCGGCACTGCACTGATGCCCCCATGGTGACTGCAGGGTGGCGAATGAATTAAGTATAACCCCAAGGGCAAAGCCGGCTCCAAATCACACAGATAAACAGCTGAGCTTGGAGGCTGGGTCTGGGAAATTGGGACACAATGATACAATAAAGTAGCTATGAGTCTATTGTACGGCTCTGGCAATGAACAGGTTAACAGATGAGTGTTTTATCATAGGGAGGGGTTAATGATATAATCACATACTGTTAAGTCTGAGTTCCTAAAAAAGTCATAAAAAGAAGAGTACTTAATAGCCAAACTTGCATTGTATTTGATTTCATGACCACATTCTATTTTATTTGCTTCCAGAGATATAAGAATGAGATAGGTTTGTGGAAATGTAAAATGGATGCTCTATTGCACTGATTTACAGGTTCACTCTATAATAATTTATTGGATATATGCATTATTTGCAGGAACAAAATGGTACAAAACTATAGAAACTTTGAGGGGTAATGATGTCAAGAGCATTTACAAACAATGATTCTTCTTTGATACCAGTTTAGTGATGAGATATCTACCATATACTATGTGCATGAAACAGAACTAACCTTATAACATGTTGTCTCTTCTGAAGCCTACCATGGTTTTCTGAGTAACATGAATTGCATGTCTTTATGGCATTATCCATAAAAAAAGCATTTCACAGTGAATGCATGAAAAATGTAATCTATATGAGTTTGTTGCTTAGTGTCACTTGATGTATTGGGTAATGATATAATGGCTTGTTCTCTGCTTACATCATTGGTTGATAAATTTAGGAGCGAGCCATGTGGACAAGGAGCCAGCCAAAATGTTATAGGGATCCCGGGAATTATGTTTACATGTAGCTTCATGTAGAATATCCAGAAAAGTCAGGAGTAAAGATGTAGGAGGTATGGCTCCTGATCCAATGCATTGGTGAAGACCTGAATTACATCACTCCTAAATATTTACTCTGCTTAAAGGGATTTTTACCGACTGAAACCTTCCAAACAGCCCATGCCACGGTCTGCCCCAAGCACACACTGTTTCTATTGGTATTAGATGTACTAGCCACTTTTGATAAACATACATATAGGACTTGTATTAACAATCAATGATGAGCCTTTCTATTTTTTTATGACTAATCCTGCATCTCAATGCTATTTTTACAAATATACTGGCAAATGCACACTTTTCTATATAATCATTTAATAAAAGCCAGACCAGGGAAATAAACTGAATTATATATACATTTTGGTGTTTCCAGATTAAAGTAAACTAGTCATGCAAAAAAGCCTGCTAGACAAGCAGTCATACAAACATGGATTTCCTAAAATAAATCACACCACACTAAAAGCGAAACAATTTATCTTCTGCAGAGTTCTCTGTTTATGTAATGAGATCCTGCGTCAATGATACACTGCACGCAGCTATAGTGTACATTTATATAGGGACACTACTGACAATGCAGGACATTCCAAGCTAAATATCATCAGCCACATTAAATTCAGGCTACGTGTTAAAACGTAGCTCGCAAGACTTAAGGCTATTAAATTAGCCTCCTAAAGCATCCCGCAGACGACTTGCAGGTTAAGACGCAGCAAGGCCGAAAAAAAGCCTATGGGATGAGCAAGCCTGTAACTGCTACAATTGCAATTGTGCTATTAAATTGCAACAAAGTCACTTGTGAGCAAATCCGTAACATGCAAAGCCCAACAAGTGCTGGAGAGGACCCGCAAGGGGGTAAAGTCCAATACGTAGCACTTGAAATGAAAAAAAAAAAAAACACACTACTGTACTAATATTAAAAAAGTGAAAGTGATGTTAGGTCTTAGAATTAATAGCACAACATTCTTAAGCTCGCAAATCGTCCCCCAAAAATACTTTATTTCATGTTTAACTTTTGTGTTATATCGATCCCGGCAATCAATGTGTTAATACATATACAGTGCCTTGCAAAAGTATTCACCCCCCTTGTTTTGTTTTGTTAATCTGAATTTTTTGTGATGGTTCAGAACACAATAGTCTAAGTTGGTGAAGTGAAATGAGAAAATTATATACATAAAACTATTTTTTAGAAATAGAAAACAGAAAATTGGCATGTGCGTATATATTCACCCCCTTTGTTATAAAGCCCATAAAACGCTCTGGTGCAACCAATTACCTTCAGAAGTCACATAATTAGTGAAATGGTGTCCACCTTTGTGCAGTCTGTGTCACATGATCTGTCATTACATATACACACCTTTTTTGAAAGGCCCCAGAGGCTGCAACACCTAAGCAAGAGGCACCACTAACCAAACACTGCCATGAAGGTTATAAAAAAAATCCAAATCTTTGCTGATCCCCAGGAGCACCATCAAATATAATATAACCAAATGGAAAGAACATGGCACAACAGCAAAGCTGCCAAGAGACGGCCACCCACCAAAACTCACGGACCGCGCAAGGAGGGCATTAATCAGAGAGACAGCACAGAGACCTAAGGTAACCCTGGAGGAGCTGCAGAGATCCACAGCAGAGACTGGAGTATCTGTACATAGGACGACAATAAGCCGTATGCTCCATAGAGTTGGGCTTTATGGCAGAGTGGCCAGAAGAAAGCCATTACTTTAAGCAAAAAACTAAATGGCATGTCGGAGACTACCAACATGTATGAAGGAAGGTGCTCTGGTCTGATGAGACTAACATTTAACTTTTCGGCCATCAAAGAAAACTCTATGTCTGGCGCAAACCCAACACATCACATGACCCAAAGAGCACAATCCCCACAGTGAAACATGGTGGTGGCAGCATCATGCTTTTGGGATGTTTTTCAGCAGCTGGGACTGGGAAACTGGTCGAGGGAAAGATGGATGGTGCTAAATTCAGGGATATTCTTGAGCAAAACCTGTACCACTCTGTACGTGATTTGAGGCTAGGACAGAGGTTCACCTTCCAGCAGGACAATGACCCCAAACACACTGCTAAAGCAACACTTGAGTGGTTTAAGGGGAAACATGTAAATGTGTTGGAATGGCCTAGTCAAAGCCCAGACCTCAATCCATTAGAAAATCTGTGGTTAGACTTAAAGATTGCTGTTCACAAACACAAACCATCCAACTTGAAGGAGCTGGAGCAATTTTGCAAGGAGAAATGGGAATAATTCCCAGTGATAAGATGTGGCAAACTCATAGTGACTTATCCAAAGCAACTTGGAGCTGTGATTGCTGCAAATGGTGTCAGAGTATTGACTTTAGGGGGGGTGAATAGTTTTGCACATTGACTTTTTCAGTTTTTTGTCCTATTTGTTGTTTGCTTCACAATAAAAAAAAAAAAAATCTTTAAAGTTGTGGGCTTGTTCTGTAAATTAAATGATGCAAATCCTCAAACAATCCATGTTAATTCCAGGTTGTGAGGCAACAAAACACGAAAAAATGCCAAGGGGGGTGAATACTTTTGCAAGGCACTGTACTGTAACTCTCATGTGATGCAATATTGATAAGGACATAAATATGATATTCTATTACTTCTGGAATGTGGGTCTGATCGTAACTTGTAATTGAACCCCGTAACACTTTGGAAATCCCACCTCCATTTTTCAGTGATTTAATTCTGACAATCTCGGTTGCCATTGGCTCCATCCCAACTAATTGATCACGTCCACGGCCGCACATCCAACGAGCAAAAGATAGTTTACAGGTTTGCCTCTCAAGCCCGAAACTCGCAGCCTGTTCTAATTTAATAGCACCATAAACCCCCAACTCTTCAAGCTCACAGCCATTGCAGGTCTCACGTTGCAGATACAGGCTTCTAATTTATTGTGGCTGCATGTTTTTATGTAAGTGAACATGCATTCCCAATGTGTTACACCAAAAAATATTCCAAAAGAAAGGCAGCCCCTGGAGACAGCATGGGGGGTGGGGGCTTTTGACCTGGCAATTGCAAGGGAGTAATTGGTTGGTTTGATTTTAAGGGAGAAGTTTTCGAGAATAAAGCTGTAATTTCCCACCCTTAACAGTTATTCTGACAGGAGTACATTTTGATGATCCCTCACTGTTTGGGGTTATTTGTTTCATCACAGCTGTGGGGGCGGAGGGGATTGCTCTCTGTGGGGTGGAGCACATTTATGGTCATAGTCTAAGATCAGTTTTGGTCATGAGGTCTCCAGGGCACGGGGTTCCTGGTGGCCTCAGATGGTGGTCTTGAGCAATCACCTCTGTTGTTTTCTCTAGTAAGTTAATACATTTGTGGCCTGTTTTAAACCCCCATATCAGTGTCAGTTGTATTATTTGGGTTAGCATTTTGTCATTAGGTCAATTCAAGAGTGAGCGTGTTGCCTAGTCCTAAATATATAGAATGACATACTGCATATAGTTAATACATAACAGTTGTTTTTATTTATTTATTATTACTTTACTTCAAAAAAGTATTTGATTTGATTTCAGAGAATTTAGGTATTCCCTAACATAGGAAAGAGAAACAAAAAGTGTTGTAGACAGTGTTATGGAAGCTGTTACAGAAGAGAAGATTTCACACAGATAATGAGACTTCCACAGACCTGATCTTTATAGGACGAGGCAGACTGATCACTAAAAACATTTGTGTGTTACAGAAATTATTTTTGCCCTACTTGTTTCTCTGTGTTTCTATATTGGACTGCTTGTTAGCCTGCACAGTTATCCTAGTGTGGGTTACATTTCCATTTAATCCCATTAACAAGTGTCAAAATACCAATATAGCCTTTCAATAGATCTGAATAAAAATGATATATGCATCCATTACGTCTAACCCTGTTTGGTACAAAATCAAATGTCATTTTTCACTAAAGCAAAATCAGATGTTAGATTGAGTGTAAAAGTTGTTTAAAGGGCTATTGTGGTCAGTTTTAAGCTTTATACTGGGCGTATTAGGTTTAGAATCCCATTGCAATATGTTATTCTATGCTGCATGTTTTTGTCAACTGATTTTGTCTAATAAATCATAAAGAAGTTGTATTCTAACATTTTCATTAGATATACTGTAAGTACTGATAGTTGTATATGCCACATTCCCATAATGCAGATAGAAACCTTCTGTGCAATCAAAATCTCTTTCTTTCTTAAGTAGCTGATCATCAGAAACCAAAATGCTGGCTTCTACACTAGCATAATTGCACATAAAAGCTAACAAATTATAGGTTGTATTGTTTTAATTTCCATTCAAAAAGATTTTGCATATTTTCCAGTCTAATTCCTCAAAATAGTATATTGAACTATGGATATTTAGCAACTGACATCTTCATATTGCTGGAGAGTTAGAGGCCTTTTAGATGGAATGTGATAGCTTATCATTATTAGCATCATTTATTCATAAAGTACCAATATATTCTGTAGCTCTGCACAACAGGGTATCACATTACAAACATAACAAGACAGCACTAATGCTTGTTGTGACAGACACACACATCAGAGAGAGAAGTGTATGGGTCAATCTTGAGGTAGCCGGGGCTAGTGTGGGCTGACTTGGATGAGCGTCAGGACTTCAGAATCGAGATACTGTTCTTAATTTGTGATTGTTTTGGGTGTGTTTGAAAGCCGGATAATCTGATGTATCATGGAAGTGAATTCCAGATGTGGGGTGCAGCTCTGGAGAAGTCTTGGAAGCACGTATGGGAAAGAACAGGTCAAAAGTAGGACAGTGGAGAGGGTAATGAGAGATATGAAGGATTGGATAGAAGCTATATACATCATCTTACAACTAAAAAATGCAGCTTAACTATGAAGCAAATCACCAGATTCTCTAAACTTCACACAGTGGTACATTGAAGGCTGCAATAGTATTTATTCCCCACAGAAAGCCACCATCACAGCTTTCAGCATTTATGTTCAATAACTCAGATTACCTGTTCCAACTGCATGGTGCGAGTCATTTGCAACACGTGCAACATGTCCCAGAAAATAGCTTAAAGGGACTTTGAAATCAATCATGTAGACCAATCAATTCAAGTAAAAAAATGGATAAAACAATTATTTTGAAGTTCTGTTCACCACTTCATAATAGTTTTTTTTAACATGTTGCAGCATTACAGCCTTATTAAATTGCGATTCGGCCAACTGAATAGGGCTCTATTTAAGCACATAGCATATGTTTTTTTACAGAAGTTTTTAGTTAGTGAAGACCTTGCTTTTGGATAGAACATCACTAACTAAAAACTTCTGTAAAAAAATATGCTCTGTGCTTAAATAGATCCCTATTCAATTGGCCGAATCGCAATTTAATAAGGCTGTTAGCTTTTAAAATACACAAATTATTTGAGCCTTATCGGGAATTAAGCAACACTGTACAATGTATTAAGCTTCTGGAGAGAAATTATCAGGTCCAGACAGTACCATAAATTAGAGGCTCCTGCTAAATGCTAATATACTATTGTCACTGCAATAATAACATGTTTCACATTTTTCCCTTTTTTAATTGTCTAAATAATCCAATGATTAAGCTAACATTTCTGGTTGCAGCAAACAGAGTGTATTGCTGTGAGTTTTGGTCCTTTCCAAACCTGCAGACTCTAGGAAGCTCCTTGCAGCCATTAGGATTAGACTCTTACAGTCCTATTAAATTGCGATTCAGCAAATTCTAAAGGGCTCTATATAACCACATAGCATATTATTTTTACAGAAGTAACTAAAAACTTCTGTAAAAAAAAATATGCTCTGTGTTTAAATAGAGCCCTTTAGAATTGGCCGAATCGCAATTTAATAAGGCTGTAAGTTTGCAAGTTTTCTGTCTTGTAAGATGCTTCAGGGAAAGCACTATGCATGTTTGCTTTTAATCTCAAAGACCGGTTTCTGCATTCTTTGCTTTGTACTTAACCCCTGTACAGCACTATGGTATATGTCCGCTCATTACAAATAAAGGATAATAATAATAATAATAATAATAATTATGATGTTGATGTTGTAGTTCAGTACTGATGTTATTTTGCTTGCTGGTGGACCTGATCAATAGTATTGCACAAAGGTGCTTCTCCTCTGCTGTATCCATCTGAAGACACTGGACCACCTTGAAGGGATGATCGACAAGCTATTAACACATTTATTTCACAATGAAGAAATGTGTGACTGCGCTGTCAGATTTCCTTTTAATCAGTTATTTGGAGCCAGGGACCTAGAACTGCTGACAGTTTTGTATGATTGCTGTTTACAAGTACCTCAGCTATACTGTCAATTACACTGGCAAGATCACTAGTGATGTATATTCCTGGCTCTGTGTAAATCAGCAGGCTCATTAACGAAGTACTGCCTGTCATATAAATGATCAAGGCAAATTAAATCATGTACTTTCTTCAGTGAATGCTTAAAATAGTAATTAAGTAAGAGAACATATAGGCCCCATTTAATTCCAAGCCCATAATAACCTTCATACAGCCCGTATGTCTGCGGGTTAGAAATTTGTAACATATATCGATGTATTTAATTGCTCAAGCCCGCAATTACATGCTCCTAGCACGCAAGCCATGAACCCGTAAGTAGCATTTCAGGTTATTGTCATTATCAATTAAGCAAGTCCGTAAGTTACAATTTAGACAGAGCCAATAGTAAATGAGACCGTCATCATGACATCAGTAAAACATGGAGATTAAACAATTAATTAGTGTTGAGAAGTACGATTTGCAATTGGACTCGCAATCCAGAAATGTAGAAATCAATAATAATTAATAAATCAGCTGTTCTAGTCCATGCAGGTTCCGTGATATGTATTAACTACTTGATTCCTGGGATCGATATAACATGGAAATAAAACATTAAAATATTAATATATTTTTTATTTCAGATTTGCGAGCTTGAGACTATTGTACAATTAATTATAATGCCTTACATCACTTTCCCAGTATTTTTAAGTACAGCATTGTGTGTTTATTTGCTTCTGCAGTGTTACGATCAGGTGTATAACCCATTTGCAAGTCCTATCTAGTACTCGTAGGATTTTTTTTATACATTTACAGTTAACTGGTTTGAAGGCAATTGCGAGCTTGTTGAATTGTTGCAATTAAATGTGGATTTTGCGTCTTTAGCACTGGTAGCATTTATGGGCTTGAAACATCAAAGAAGGAGATAGGAGGAAGTTTGACAACCGCAGGGATTTTGAGCCTGTAACTCGCAATTGTAATGATAGTAGCAAAATATAGGCAATTAAATATCTGTAACTTTTACGGGCTCCATTACGGCCTTTAGTAATTGAGATTTGGACAATTAAATAGGGGCCACAGTGTTTAAACATTTTCCCTACTATGTTATTTTTCAGGTGTGTTGGGTGGGGAAATAATGATAAATATTAAAGGACCACTGAAGTTTTAAATTGTACGCTCTTATGAAGACATGATTTGATTATATGAAATGCTTTTACAAATTTTTTAAAATATAGCTTTAATTTTTAACTGTAGTCAACTTCAGAGGAATGGGAGGAATTGTGCATTCAGATAAGATCTCTATTCAGTTCAGTTAAAACTTTCTCTAAAAATTATTTTCTGCTCACTGCTTACATAGCTGCTAAAGTTGTGAATTTCTTACATACGTCACAAACGTTAAGCTTTTTGCCAAAGTACAGTGGTGTTTTAAAACAACACCCTAACTTGATTTTTCTTAAATAGAATCACATTTTTTTTATACATATTACTAGTGTTTTTTGTCTACAATGAACAATTTCTGAGAAAATCAGGATTGTTTGTGCTGCATTATTCTGTCTGACTCATTATCAAAATTTGCAGTTGATTGTGCGTAATAAGGTTGGGGGAGATTCTAGCTCTTCTTGTTTTGTTACCTTTTTATTTATATATATATATATATATATATATATATATATATATATATATATATATATGAAGAGTGAGGTAGCAGTGGATGTCCGGTAATCCAGTTGATCAGAGTATTGCAGTGACTAGTGATACCTTTTTTATTGGACAAACCTATTTATAATAAAGCGACAAGCTTTCGAGAGATAATGCCTTTCTTTATCAAGTCAAAAAGCAATACTGATACAAGTATGAACTAAAAACAGTAAACAGAAAGAGATGGGAAAAATGGAAAAACAAGAAAGACATAATTCATTGGCCAGAGTTAAATGAGAAATAGACCAACATTGTGAATAATGTCCTGATAGGTCAGTAAGTCTATAGATCAGGTTGTAGATACGAACACAGCAGAGTAACATAAAGAGCAATACATTTCAGCAAAGCATGTAGCTTACCAAAACAGCAATAGAAGGAGGGGAGGTAAGTGGAATGTGTGTGAGCTATAAGACATTAAGATAGTGGGCCAGAAAGCCTAAGTCTATGTTAATGCCCATATCCTTTGTATTAAAAAATGTAATAATTTTTAATTCAAAAGTTTTCCGCTGTTGGATAGTTCTGGAATTCCCTCTGAGTACTTTTATTTTGCGGTTCTGGATGGAGTGATTCTCCTGGGTGAAATGGGGTTCAACTGGAGTACAGTAACTGTCTTCATGGTGCTTCTTCAAGGAGCTTCGGTGGACGTTCATTCGCATGTGTAGTTTCTGGCTGGTTTCCCCAATGTAGCACCCCCTTTCACATACAGTACATTGTATCATGTGCACTACATTGGATGATGTACATGAATATGAGCCTCTGATGTTGTAGGTCTTGTTGTTGTGTGTGGCTGTGTCCTCTTAGGGTTAGGTTTAGGGTAGTGGCAGATAACAGGATCTGCAAAGTAAAACAGTGGTGCTTGCAGAGGTGAGCATTGGCCAGCAGGTGATATTGGGGGAAGATAACAGGAAAGATGCCTACATTTTGCTTCTAGCCCACTTAGTCTAAATGGATCCCATGTAAAGTGGGCTAGAGGCAAAAGCTGGTGCATTTTTAGTTTTATTTGCAAGTAGCTACCCAGGAAGCACTGAGATATTCTGTGGGAAAACAGGTCTCCTGGTGTGTCTGAGACAAGTAGGTGTACCAGGAATGTTTTTCTCCTTAATTGTTTTAGCAAATAGTCCCGGTAGATCAGAAATTCATGTGAATCCTGTGCAATGAATATAACACTTCAAGTGAACATTATACAGTGATGCTGGTTCTAAGAGATGCATGCCAAGTTAGTAAGAAGATGTTCTGAGAGCAATATTTAAACAGCAGATGTTACTCCTACTGAAGGGTCGATAGTGTTTGTGTGAAGATGCTATCAAAGAAGAAATTACTCCCAAAAGAGGTAATGAAAGATCATAACAACATATTGGTGAGGGTGGTTGATGTGTTTTGCTGGTAGTATCCCTGTATTGTATAGCACTACATGGCCTTGCTCTCTGTTTGTTACAATAACTGAACATGCGGATGGCTCTAGGATCACTGCCGACAACCATATAGCCATCTATTACATTTGCAAAGTGCTCATTTCCAAATGAAGTGGCTTTCAATCAAATGGGCGATTCAAAATCCTTGTGAAGTTTAAATATGGGTGTCTTGAACATGAAAGAGGAAGCCTGCAATGTTCACTCTTAATCTACTCTAATCTAATTTGTTTAATAGCAGGCAACCAAGCCTTTGATTGGCTACCAAATTATACTTTTTAGTCTGAAGCTTCAAAACAAATGTGTCATTTCCTACTCTGAGGAGAAAATCTGATTTATAAGATGCATGCCTCTCATTTTTCTGCTGGAGATACTCGGGAACTATTAGAAGGCAATATATTGCTATCCAGGAGAAAATCAACAAATATATATTATTGTGAGGATGTCAAGTGAGCTCCAGCTCTATTGATTCATCAGGATTAATGTGAAGCACACAATTACCTACATACGCTGCTAAAGCAAGGAAGATCTACTGAACAAGACCTTGTACTGCATATTATTTACTAACCTGCTGCTTTTACAAAAGGAACAGAAGTCTAATATGTATTAATGGGGCAGTGACAAAGGTAATTTGGATATATCCTGTTGTGGTGTCGGGACAGGTCCGCCGCTGCAGTGGGGCCTCAAACCGCTAGATTGCGCTGCCAATATTTTGCAGCGCTGCCGATATGTGAGACAAGTTCTAAGCTTATGATGTTAGCCTAACCCTTGAACTAACCCTAACCCTCACCCGAACAGTTTACCTAAGCCTTGACTCTATGATATGGCACCGGAAAAGCAGCAGGGCCATCTAGAGGATAGGTCTGGGAAATGTAAAAGTACACATTTATGGGTCCAATTCTTGCAGTAATGTGTGTTTTGTGTTTGTGTTGTTCAGTCGTGTCCAACTCTCCATGACCTCATGGACCATAACACACCATGTTGATCAATTTGGTATTCATGGCTGAGATACTGGAGTGGGTTGTCATTTCCTTCTCCATACAGCTCCTGGTATTCCTAGGTGGTCTCCCATCCAAGTACTAACCAGGCCCAGCCCTGAATAGCTTCAGGGTGGTGTGATCTCATGGTTCCCTGAATGGAATCAAACACAGCTTGCAGCAGTGAAAGCAGAATCATAAACACTGGACCACCAGGGAACCCAGCAATAAGGTAAACAACCCTAAAAAAACATTTTGCAATGTATTGTAATGACAGACATCTTAGTTTGAACTTGTATTTTTTGATGAATACAGAATAATGGGTATTCCCACCTTGGCTAGTCTCTTCTCAGTCACTAGAAATGTTAAAACCAACTGAAGTGTAATATTTATAGCACACACTTATAAAGGTCCTGACTAAATTATAGGAAATATGTTTTTAGATAGTTTAAAATAACCACAGATTTTACATTTTAACTACTATGTTCAATATTGTGTTACTAGCACCAAAGCAGAGCACATTAAACTGAAGATGTTCTGTAAAATGTGTTTATACACATGGCCTACACAAGCATGTAAAGATTTTCTTGAACTACTGCAGTCCTTTAATAAGAGCTCTTTGAGGGCCCGTAAAACTAGCAATTGTTGCTGAATGGCTCTGACATGAGCTGATCTCTGTAATCAGGGACATTGAGCAATAAATGATGTGCATGGGACCCCCACCCAATCTGTTAATGTATTGAAGGTTACTGATAAGAAGGGAAATGTATGTCTCATTAAAGCCAAGAAAATGCTATTTTCAAAAATGTACTAGGGGATTTACTTTTTGCTAATAAGAAGAACGCCTTTGGGATCCTTGTGATGAAAGGGCTTGTGTATTTCAATGAAGCTGTGAGCTATACCATGTAGGGTCATGGCAGAGAGGTCAGACAAATTGCAGTCCACTGGAGAAGGAACCAGCAACCCACTCCAGTATGTTTGCCAAGAAAACCTTGCAGGTTTCTCTATTTACATCATATTTCTTAAAGGACCACTGAACAATGAAAAATAAATATATGTTTAAAAACTACGAATCTGACTGAGAGCATAATTACCGTAAATAGGAAAACTGCCATACAGCTATTTTTTAATTAGAAAGAAATATGTGATGCCTCTGCAGGACCTGGAGGGAACCATGATACATTGGTTAAAGTTGTGTGTGTGTGTCAGAAGGGCCTTTATATTTATGGACACCTGTGATCCCATTGATAGTATGTGCTTATGCCCAAGTGAGGGGGGAGGGGTGTGATGTCAATGCCAATCTTATCTACGGACCAAATAAAGGTTCTAAACTTCTACCTTTTCCCTCCATCTCCACCCCTCTGTTCATTGATAACTACAAACACACACACCATCATTCAGCTCTCAGGATATGATATATTAAATACAAAATAGATTCATGTACTCATAAGCAGTCTTCACAAATTGAGATTTTTATAAAAATGTTTTATGTCCATGGCTTACACAGCTGCTAATATTAATTTGGTACATACTTGAATTCACTTTGTCATGGTGAAGAGGCTTGCATACCTCAATGAAGCTGTGAGCTATCCAATGTAGGGTCACCCAAGATTGACAGATCATAGCAGAGAAGTCAGACAAATCGCTATGATGATAAAATGCTAGAAGCCTGCAAATGCCCCAAGCCTGTGGGGCCATTTACTGCGGGTGTTTTTTTTTCTCTAAATGTTTAAATGTATTCTATTTACTCCAGCCAACAATTTACCTACTTAAACCAAAACAAGTAAACCCTGCCTTTTTAAGTCTGATTTCAGTTCTGTGATCATATGATCTGACAATATTTAAGCAAGCACGTAAATGACACCATCATCATGACGTAAGTAAAACATGGAAGTTAGACGTAATCTGCAATAGGAGGCTATGAATTAATTAGTGCCAATAATTATTATTTTCCGATCGGGCTCGCAATCAAGCAATCTAGCACTCTATAAAATGCATTAAATCATCTGTTTTAGTCCATGTGGCTTTCATGATATGTATTAATCCCTTGAGTCCGGGACCAATATTACTCAGAAATAACATTTAAAAATAATATTTTTAATTGCATATTTGTAAGTTTGAGACTGTTAATTAATTCTAATGTCTTTCCATAACTTCCCATGCTTTTAAAGTACAGTATTGGGTGTTTAATTGCTGTTAGAGCTATAATAAGTGTTTGAAAAAGCCTTTGCAAGTCCTATTTAGTACTTGTAATATTTTTGACAGAAAAGTGATATTTTTTTCAGATGCTGGCTAGAGCTACAGGTCAAATAGACAGTAGAGTTCAAAGGCTGGGTTTTGCGTCTTTGGCTGGCCCCTTAGTGATTGTGTTGGCGGGTAACTTGTAATTGGATTGCAAGTAGCTAATAGAATATGTGGCAATACTAAGAGCAGTTTTAAGTGTATATACATTTATGAACAGGACAATAGAATAAGGCCCTTAGTGAGTGTTGTTGATATGATAGGTTTCTCTGCTCATACTGGGCCTGATGAGATGCACAGATTCGTCTCTGCTTCTGTAATCAGTGGTAACATTTGAGAATTATGTGATCAGGACAATGTTGGAACTGCTTATAATTGTCTAATTGGAGGGATGTCAGTGACTATTACACGTTCTTTGCTAGCTATTCTGCCCATAACAAAGATGACAGCCGCGCATTCATTAACACTAACGTCACCATGCACATATGCAGAAGAACCTGGTCCAGAATCAGAGTGCGTTCGTAACTATGGAACGCCATAAATCAGGACGTCCACCAATAGATAGATAGATAGATAGATAGATAGATAGATAGATAGATAGATAGATAGATAGATAGATGGGGAAAAAAGCAGTAATGGGGAAAAAAGCAGTAATGAATTGCGGGAGATTTTAACCCTTCATTAATGCACGTAGGTCCACACAAAAACGTAGGACCATTGTGGTTTTAAAATGTACTTTTTTAAACCTTTTTTAGAATGTAAAAAGAATATAACACATATTCCTGCACAATAGGAATATGGCATTAAGAACTGGCAGTAATCTCAGAGGGGCTATAGGGAATCTCAAACCGACAGCAATAGGCAAGAACACAAAATGAAAGCCTGCAGCAAAGAAAACAAGCATAAAAGCTGCAAAATGTAAAGGCTGAGTTTAGCTTTACCATTTTACCCAATATCATGTTTAATTAAACAAAACACCATATAGAAAAAACTGATCACAGTGGTCCTTTCTGCATCTTTAGATTTGTTTTTTGCCTTAGAAGGTAATGATATATTATTATTAGCACCTCTACTAAACATGTCTACAAGGAGCTTAGTAATTACTAAGGAAAATACACTAATATATCCACATCTAAGTCTAATTTTGTGGAAGATAGCAGCATCCTTTCTAAAGAATCTGTGATAATATAGTGTCATAAATCTGACAAAAAGACAGATATCAGTATAAAACTCAATTTCCACCTTAAAATCCCATTTTGTTAATACTGCCTTGGTTTAAACCTAAGCTGCATGTTCCACTGCTAAGTGGCCCATCAATCTCCAGTGACAGAGAAATACTGATATAAAATAACATTTACAGGTTCTTTTACCTATGGATAGGCTTTCACAACTTGTTTTAAAATGCCTTGTAATTCTCATATAACGCCCATGAAATGAAATCAAGAATCCTATTTAACTGCTCTACTTTTATTAGTTGCTAATAAAAATCAGCATATCCATAAAATTCACAAAATATATTAGTATTATGTTTTAAATTGACTTCACCTTAATGCTATTTAGATTTATTACTGTGAGACTACATCGTTAGCTGCTATGACAAAAAAATATTGAGCCATTATGTTAAATCTACCTTATAATTTCATAGGGCAACAAAAAAATAAACACAGTTTTAATTCACTTAAATGAAATAACCATTTGCTTGGCTGCTGTTTTACAGGCCAGCGTATTTGTAGGGGCAACAGGCAAGTGAAGAGATACTTTCTTATACACATATATACATATGTCTGTCTGTCTATCCATCCATCCATATACAGACGTATGCATATGCTTTTATATACATGTATGTGGGGTTCCCTGGTGGTCCAGTGGTTAGGATTCAGGGCTTTCATCGCTGTGACCTGGGTTTGATTCCAGTCAGGACACCAAGAGGTCACCCCACCCTGAAGCCAAGCAGGGTTGGGCCTGGTTAGTACTTGGATGAGAAAACACATAGGAATACCAGGAGCTGTATGCTGTGGCCCACTGGAGAAGGAACTGGCAACCCACTCTGGTATCTCTGCCATGAATACCAAGATCAGCATGATGTGTTGCGGTCCATGAGGTCACAACTGAATAACACAAACATGTGGTAATGGGGGATATAGCCATTGCAGCATTTTGTAGGGACTGCAAGAGCTTTGTGAACCCATCGTCATCCTGGATACGAGACAGACAGAAGAGCACGATGAAGCAATGATAAAACACAGTGTATAACTTGTCTGGATGGATTCACTGTTCTCTTGGAGAAGCAGATGTCATGATGGCCCCTATTTACCCACAGGGTGTATTATGTGTCCCCTATCAGTTGTGTGAATCTATTTACTTTCTGGATGTCATCTCTCACTGACCCGCTTGTCACATTTCTTAGTTTGCCTAGATTTTGGCGTGGCTTAAGATTTTATCCAGAGAAGAATCCAGCCAAACTTGTCTAGTGAAACTGTCAACATTCCCAGCAAGGCTATAAAATGAAGCGCCAATATACACACAGCATACTGGATTATGCAGGGAACACAGTCCTCTCTATAATATATGTTAAAGTCTGAAAGAACCAACGTAGTTCAAGAAAATGTCACTTGTTTGTGAACTATGTCACAAACTAACAACATTATCAGACATGAGCATAAACACATTTTGTGGGAAATTCAGAAAAACATGGATTATTCTGTCTATGAGCAGAGAAATCCATGTTGTTTTTGTTATACCCCTTCCTGAGAACTGGATCATAAGGACGTGTTTTTATCCCTCAGTGAAGGAAGCGCTGGAGGCATTCTGAAAACTATGTTAGATTATTGGCTCCAGTATATCACGGACGCCTCCAGAGTCCTCCCATATTTTCCTACTAAATTATGTTCTTCTTTGGATTAAATATTATATTTAAAAAAGAGCAAGAAAAAGAAAGAATGAGAAGGGTTATGATGGGGTGAGAACCCATCTTTCTGGTGTAAATGTCCAACAGAGTCCTGTGGTATCTATCTATCGAAGGGGATTGGGGTTATGGATTGTTGATCCACTACCAAAAAAATGATGAGATTAATGTCTTTCATGCTCTTTAAGATGAAACCAACTTCCTGTTAAGTTCACAGGGCCTCATTCTATTATCGGCTGTAAAATGGCCGCAAGGCTGCGATTCCTTGCGGGGGTTCCGTTATCTTGGAATTCAATTATACGGCCCCGCAAGGATCTCCCCTTACGGCCGGCCGTAAATCTTGCAACCGGCCGTAAGCTCTGACATCTTAAAAGTCAAAAATAAATTGAAGACAACTCTGTAAAGCTCTGTAAATGCTAGGGATCATATTGGGGAACATGAGGATTAATAGTGACCCACTCTCAAGCTTGCACATCAGCCCAAACCCGAGTTTACATTAACTGTTTATTTTCCGGCCACAGCGTGGCCGGGTCTGAGGTGCTCCAAGCCCTCTGGACTTTTTACATGGATATGTGACATAAATTAAAAAATAATTTTTTTACGGATTTGAGTGTAGGGGAATGTTGTGCTATTTTTGCTAACACCTACAATCACTTTATAGTCTCCTCAGAGTGCAGGATGGCTTTATTTAGGCTTTATAATGTGCTTAATTGGTGCTAGCGGGACTTTTTTGCTGCAAGTAAGCTGCGGCTCGGTTTTAGCCTTGCAGAGAGGTTTCCCGGAGCAATTGAATAGCAAACAGGATTTTCTTGCGGCCGAAACTCTTGCGTCCGTTTTAGATCAAAGGCTTTCCTCTGGCGCGTGCGGCCGCAAGGGATAACAGGGCGCCGGCCGCAAGCCTGCCGGAATCCCCGGCCGGAGGGGAATAGAATAGCCGAATAGCTTGCGGCCGGTCCTTGCGGCCCCGCATCTCCTACGGCCGATAATAGAATGAGGCCCACAGTATCTATTTTAAAAAGAATCACAAGTAATTACGGTAATTACATTCTCAAGCACCTTTCCAGCCTAAGAAGCCTGCATTGACAGTGTCCCAAGAAAAACTGTGTGTAATTAACTTTTTGGGTCAATAATGAGAAACATGGAATGAATTACTCCCATTTTACATAAATATTACCAACTGCACAAATCAATCAGTAGTGTGGCCAAACCAAGAAGCTGTTTCAGTTAACACTAAATGTACTTTCTCACGTCTTATGATGAGCTCTTGGAAGAGTTTGGTTCAAAGCAAAGAGCAATTAATAAGCAGAATTAATAGGCAATTTATTTTCTCTTATTGCCTGTGCAGATGTCTGTGCTCATAAATGCAGTTTAATTAATTTGTTTTGCACTATTTTTGTTTTGCATTTCCCTCATTTATTATATACTTCATGACGTTTTGTCATTAATACATTGCCTTTTACAGTGTATTCATTTCACAGTGCTATAAATATAAATGCATATTTCATAATTTTTATCTTCGCATACCAGTTTGTAAAGACAAATAAAAGCCTCTGCATTGAACACATTAATAAGAATATTTAATTTATCCAATGCAGACAGATTTTTTTTTAATTTTGAAAAATGTCTCAGTCGCCACAAACAGTCTAAAAGAAATAATTAGCAAAAACGTTTACAAAACACGAAATATAATTAAAGGCATATCTAAGTTTTCTGAAAACTAATGCAACTGATAGAGGAGAATTAATGGTGTATGAAAAAAAAATGTTTGCATGAAAACCCCTCCCCCCCCCCCAAAGATGAATTAGCACACTTTGAGGTTAGCAACATTTCTTATGTTTTTTAGCAGTTGCATTTGATGATGTACAGCCCTAGAAAATCCCAGGTACATTTACATACAATTTATTTGGCTGTGCCCAATCAGAAGCATTGATATCAGTCTCCACCTAAGTGGCTTCTGACATGCTCAGTACAAGTACTGAGGTTGTAAGGGCAGAACTCTGCCAGCACTTCCTCTGCTTCATCTTTCCTGCCGTTTCAGAGAAAGACTCTTACTGTGCAAAAACTATCTCACTTGGGTTGTTACTGCACTTATTACTAAATGCTGCAGGTCTCTCACACACACACACACACACAGCAACTGCAGGTCTGTGCTGATCTCTGGTGGGGGCGGGGCCCAGCAGAGACTGCAACAGGAAGAAGCCGGGTGGGACACATCTTAGCAGTGACTTTGGGGGTGATATCAGTGCTCTCCTTTTGGCTAAAGAAGCCAGAGCAGGTTATGGTTCCCAAATGTTCCATGCTGATTGGGCGTTATCAGGTGTCTGTGTAGGCAGTCCTGGGGGCGTCAACATAATAATTAGAGGGATTATTAGATATAAATAAAAATAAAACGTTTTATAAAATGTGCTGCATATATCAAGGATTGCAGAAATATAGCAATCCAGAAAACTTACATATGCCTTTAAATATAAAAATCTCAATTAAAATTGAAAAACATTAATATGACATAAGGAAAATAGCATGCGGACTGTGTGGGATAATCTCACACTGAGATTTGACAATTTTAAACATTCCTGAAAGGTTTTGCCTGCCTTTTTTGTCTTCCAAGTTTTATAAAAGCATAAACTTGATGTCCCTATTTTATTATGTGAAATACCTTTATCCTCTCTTATATATTCTCTCATTTATCTTTTTGCTTTATGTCCTATTTTGCAAACTTAATTGCTACTGCCTTGAAAAGAGTACGAGTTGAGGAGGTGTCAAATGGTGAAACTTATTAGTATCTGTGAATGAGCCAATAAATTAGAAGAACATTTAAATATTTTCAACATCTGATTAGCAAAGAATCAGTGGCACAAAAAACACATACCCTGCAAAATTATTCCATCATTAGGGATTGATAAAAGTGCGGCTGCTGAGGGTGCTGGGCACCCACCAAAATGTTTTCCTGTTACTGTGCTTGTCACTTTTTATGGTATTTTTTTTCGCTGAACAAAAAATGTAGAATTATCAACTATTATGCAAAAAATTATACCCCTGAAATAATTTTCAATTTTAATTTTAAGCTATGGAAATGAAACGGAAATATTAAACCAGTGTTCTTGGTGAATGTGACCAGAATATATAGGATTCCAAACATTTGTGCATATAAACCAACAACCCAAACAAATATAATAACCCTCAAACAAAGACATTCCTAAATACCCGCTGCGTTTAAACACAGAGGTCTATAGATTGAATGATGCACAGAACAGCAAGTCCACGCTTACACAAAGACATGAAGATGAAACGCATTTCTAAAAATATAAAGCTAATGAATGAAGTCTCAGTTTCATAAATTCCTACAAAGGTCACAGAATGAAAAAAACTAAATAAATACATTATTTATGAATAAACACAGTATGTATGTAAAGTTAACCATTTTACTCTCTCTCTCTGTGTATATATATATATATATGTGTGTATATGTATATATATATATATTCATTATCGCATTTCATATCTCCCCAAGCTTTAGTGAAAAGGCTCTATGGAATAACATAGGGATTTAATATGTTCTCCTCACTTCAAATGGGGTTAACAGGTTAACAAAGTTTCATGCTGACCTGACATGACCCTCATGAAAATAATCCCTGTGTGCATGTATACCAAATTCTTCCATCAATGCATGCGGTCACCTCTCATACAGATTAAGCTCCATACGCTAGGGGTCTTGAGATCATTTTCAGTGACAATTTTCCAGGGATATAAATCCGTGGGAATAGTAAGTCACAACCTGTCATGAAAAGCCTTTAGACAGGTGGATATTTTGAGAATGCTAACAGAATAGAGAACTGTCTTTGCGATGAGCGTTGTTTGGTCACACTCCTGTCCACATTCTGCACCTGTTGCCTCCTGCTGATTCAGTTTGGTGTACCATCCCTCTTAGGTTTCATCCTGTGGATTACACTCCTGAGATCTGGATAATTTACTCAGAAGCTGCTAATGTGTTGACAATTTCAGTGTCAGGGCCGGGAGACACCGGAGACCTTTCTGCATTCTCAGTTTACCACTGGTGTTTCTAAACCCAAGTCCTTCCCTCTGCTGCTCTCAGAAGTTTGCCCATTTCTCTTTAGGTATGATGCACTATCAGCAAACCAGTATCTGATTTCATGAATGGCTAAGTGACCTTGAGCAAAGTCACTCTTTAACTCATATTCTATTGAGCTTAGAAGATCATCATGTAAAGCTGATGTCTGCATCTTCTGCTGTGAGGTGGAAGCCAGTGCATCAACGTCTCCTCTGTCTTGAGGCTCATTCACAAATTCATCCTATACTTATTGAAGCTACTAGGAATTTATCCTTTTATAAGAACTGTCTAGCTCATGCAGTTTGTCCGAATCTCTACTTTATTACCTGTTCTTTCTCTATGCTCTACATTTGTTATTTGTACTTACCATTTATGCTGTCTCCAATTTAGTTTACATTTAATGACTACACTTCAGGCAAAGCCCAATGGGTGACACTACATTCACTTGACGATATAACAAATTAAACTATGCACTTGACTTGGGCAAAATGTTTTTAGAAAGTGAAAAAACATAACAGATACTGTAATTCATTGATTACGGTAATTAACATATGCAATTTGCTGTGATGGGTCAGCCACTGTTTTTTGTATCATGATTCGACCCTTGAGAGGGGATTTCCAATGCAGGCAAGATTCCCATTCAATAGTATTGAATGATCTTCCACTCTTGCCACAAGAGATCATATAATAAATAACTGGATAGTGTAATTAGCATACAAGGCCTATAGACATTTCCGAAGCAGATAATCAGACACCGTAGTGGTGGCTCCTAGCTCAGCACAGTGGCACTACATGAAATATCTACCATTTCTGTGTCATCCTTTGTCTCTCTCCTATCACTCAAACCTCTCCTACAGTTTTCTCTCTGCATCTCCATGTCCTCATCTCTCTCTCTTCTTCTTTCAGTGTTCTCTTCATCTTTCCTCTATGACCTTTTCCCCTCGATGATTTTCTACAACAGTCTGCTCTCTTCCTTATTGGTTATTTTTTCTCTTTCCTCCTGCTTCTCTTTTGCTTCTATTGCTCGTTGCTGTGTTACTCCCTATATCCATTATACCTTCCTCTCCTGTATCCCCCATACTTTCATTGTATCCCTCATCTCTTCATCTCCTCTATCCCAATATCTTCATCCCCCATATATTCCTGTCCTGTATTACCATCTCTTGTACTAGATGGTCTTATGCAACCCCACCTTCTATTCCCTTAAACCCCCCCCCTTATCATCCATCCATCTTTTCGGCCAATTGTTTAACTCTCCTTTTGATGTCTCCTCTAACCCGAAATTTATATCTCCATTTTTCTCCTATATTTTTCTTTTACCAACCCTCTTCATGTTTTTCCATCTATCCTCTACTCTTTTCCTCTGACCACCTCCACCAATCATAATGACAGCTAATCATTAGAGTTAAAGATTAAAAAGATGCATATATATTTTTTTCTAAAACACGTGACCATTACCAAGACTGGTAACTCAAAAGTACAAACTGTAACATGGGACTGTTATAAAAACATGAAAAAAACAAACAAATAAAAGATTAGAAAAACACAAAATTAGCAAACTAAGTCTACATACAAAAATGTGCATGTGATATCTACTCAAACACCTGTGATTGCAGGTAGCATTTCTCCTGACTGCTGCTGCGGGGATGACAAGTACAGTGCAATTATGGCTCTAGTAGTAAGTAGGTCACCTGGAGGTGTATCCAAAGCCTTCAGTGTCTGCCAGCTCAAACACCAGTGGGAGATGGATTGTTACATTAGAAAAGTATTAAAAAAGTGAAAGAATGATTTCTATTGTACAAGGAAGTGAGTTATGTGATCCCTGTGTACAAGCAAGTGTTGTGTGTAACCTATGGCTGTACGGGAAAGGCTGTACAGGAAATTGATGTGTGGTGGGTTTCACTAGCTATGGTGGGATATCTAACAGTTATTATCTGTTGTTATTACAGTGCTATATGTGTAATTTGTGATGGGGAGTGATATCTAATGGGGTTTCAGGTCTGATAAGGTTGTTTTGTCCAGTGATGTTTGAAGTTTGGTGCAGAGAATTGAGTGATTATGGTGGGGAATGAGTTGTGAGTATCACTGACAATGGTGTGTGAATATGCTTGTGTGATGCATGGTGTAGTTTGTCTTTTTGGCTATAGGACTGTAATGGGAAATTGCTTGTGTTGTATAATGCACGTGTGTGTGCGAAAGTGTGTGATGTGCAGTATGTATGTCAATATGAAAATATGTATTGTATATGTTAGTATTAACATCTTAGCTTGGAGAATTTTTTGTATCCCATAGGTCAGACATATTTCAAACATTCTGACATGCATCTGTTTAGAAGTGATTCCTGACAGCATATTTATTTGTACATATTGTAATCTACATTTTTCAGCATAAATTTAGCCTCATAGAGGTATACTTTTATATAGATTGTACGTCATATTTAAAATAGATAATGTAATATATGCAGTACATGAATACATTATTTGGCCTCTTGGCTGCATCTTGCCAATTGACTTACATGTGAATTTTCAGTTGTATTCATCTATTGCTAATATCTAACCTGTCACCTCCCCTACTGGATCGCTACATTATTGTGGTGTAGGGTCACCCCAGATGAGCAACTCATAGCAGAGAGGTCAAATAAATTACAGTCCATTGGAGAAGGAACTGACCACCCACTCCAGTATCTTTGCTATGAAAACTGTATGGATAAGCACAACCAGAGACATAATGAAGATGTGGCTGGTGTGCTGCTGTCCATAAGGTTACGAAGAGTGAGACCTGACTGAGCAAATAAACAACAAACCTGTCACCTGTAACTGGCTTATAGCCTATATCTGACTTGTTGCTTGAATCAGACCCGTCACGTGTATCTGGCTCACAGCCTCAATGTAATTGGTCTATGGTATCTGGACTGTTCTGCATCACACACAATGTTGTGGGCCATCAGTTACACAGAAGAATAGTGTTCAATGTCTGAAAAGCTGCAAAATGTAACAATCTGAAAATAAATAAAAGGCAATATTAACTCTATACTGGCTGTTCAAAAGCCACATCCAGACTTTTTAAATACAATATCTCTGGAGCACCCTTAGGAGTGAGTTACCAAATGTAAAGAGCCAAACAGCTGTTAAACAGCCACTTGTAAGATATTACTATACATAAAACAACAATTCCCCTTGGTGTATGGGGTTTGCGTATCGGCTCTATACATGGGTAATAAAAGCCACCGCTGAATTTATTTAATGAAATCTCACCCGTACTTGACCTGTTCACTCTAGGCCAAACCAGAAGGAGAAAATCTAAACTTGCAGACATGTTTCTAGAAGCTTATGACAGAGCCAAATTAAGGTCATCTGGAAAGCGTTTTAAAAGCATCTCCTTTCCTGGATGAACACATCGCCTGTTTATATCACTGCTGCAAATTACTACTCACGTCAAGCCCACCCAGCCATCTGAGCAATTAAATACCAGGCACTATTTATAAAAGTGGCAAGTGGTCCTCCTCCGTTTTTTGAGGCAGAAAAGATAACAACATGTTAGGCACTAAAAGGGCACAGTGTAGAGACAAGAGACGCCTCTCTCCAACCACTATGTGATTACAAGTGGCACTGTGTGGGAGGGTGTACACAGCAGCGGGCGGCTGATAGCAGCAAACATAGAGAAGGGCAGTGGTGAAGGACATTAAGCATCCCGTCACTGCAACATTAGTGACCCAATGTAGAGATGTACTTTGAAATTATTATTTAAGTAACACCATAAATGTACAGGCACGTCAGACACAGTATTATGTCTGCATACCTACATTTGTTAACCAAACAGATCTTATTCTTCTACTGGAGGAGTCTGCAAGACAAACGCTTGAGAGACACAGAATTTCACAGCAGATAACAGCATTTTAGCCCATCTCGACTATTCATTTTCCTGTTTGTTAGAAACCTCAAAAGCTATTTAGATCTTGTGCCCTATGTCAGGGGTTGACAATTTTATCTAAAACTTCGGAGCCAGCGAGCTTAGTTGGGTGCAAGGATAACATTTTTAATAGACAGGAAAGGGATTAAACCGTTAAGAGCCGTCGCACCCGGGGTCACATGATTTGTCAAGCTCTGTCCTATACCTATCCCAAGCATGTAAGTATGCGAGTTTTCAATCTTGTAGTGTGCTTTGGGAAAGTACTGTGTATGTTATATTCTAAGCTCAGACAGGGCCCTCCGTTTTTTTGAAAAGTGTTAAGATGGTTTTTGACTTCTTCTTAACCCATGTATAGAGCTACAGAATATGCTGGAGTATTACAAATAAAGGATAGAAATAAAGGATAATAATTGAATTCATGTTCTATAGTAAAACCTAATATTAGTGCCATTTAATTAATCATTATTAACTGGGCAGAGTATTCAGTCATTTTCTGAGCGTCCCATTAAAGGACTATGTATTGGTAAAAATTAAACTTAAACTTCAAAGAGTGAGCAGTCGGTAGCCCCACAACTGCTGCAGATTCTATTGACCAAACTACAGTGACTGACGACCTCATTGTGTAATCAACCAATGATACAAATAGGTCCCAAATAAGTCATCCAGTGATCAAACTCACATTTGATCACTGGAGATCTTGGTCTTATGCAACATTTTTTAAGAGATGAAGGCTCTTGGTAGGAGTAGATGCTATTAGCTTTCCTAAAACACATGTTAAAAACATATTTTTACAAATATAATTGCTTTTTTTTTTTAAAGAATACAGTATGATGAAACAAAATATATACATTTCAGTGGCACTTTGTTGTCTTTATATTTCGTTAGAGTTTAGACCATGCATACATTTGGCCGCCTTGCACAAGACTAACTCTTCCAACTATTTTGCCTTCAAGAACATTTGGTTGTTTGTGCTACTTTGGCTTGATGTCATATTGTTTGTTTGATTACTGCTACTGTCATTTGGTAACCATTTGCTATTCAATCTCCTGCCACCTTCTGGGCCTTAACACTAGCCAAAGTGGGTTACTTAATATACTGATTTTATCAGGGATAAAACAAAAATAAACTGTTAATATCTTAATATTTAAGTCTCTATATATTCTTCATGTTTGTCAACCTGATTACACAAACCCCTCATAAATATTTGTGTGAAAGTTAGGATGAGCCTTGGTTTATAAAATGTACATTTAAGAGAGGCTTCCAAAAATAACTCCCTTTTGTTTAAACAATGTGAAGAGCTCTCAACTGGTAAACATAAAAGTACTGGCACACTCCAGCACTCAATGCTTGTGTAATCCTTTCTACACTCTGCCTGTCTAGTTAAATATTTCTCAGCGCTTCTTTATAGACATCCATCCCTCTGCACGGTCAATTTGTAAGCCATAATCTCTGTCTGGAAGTTTGTTTGTCTGAATGGCTTTAGGGCTGCATTTTCTAAACGGCCTCTGTGGTCATCTTGTGGCTAAACACTACCCTTGATGTGTTATGGCCTATAGTATGCTGGGCTTACAACACATATCACCCTCTGAGACTGTAGCCTGACCTTTTTACTTGAACTTTGCGGTTTACAGTCACATATCAGAGAGGATATCAATTATTTACATTACAGGGTCAGACCTAACCTCAAAGCACTGCAGAACTCTCTTATTTTTGTGATCACCAGACCAAAGCCAGAGGAGTACAACATTAAATAATCATGCGTGTGGGGAACTTTAAACATCAGGAACAATAGCAAATGGATAAAGTTGCATATAGTGAAAGACTCACACAGTTGCACCATATCACACATTAATCTGTTTGATTTGTTGATAATTAGTGCTATGGAATATGTTGGTGCTTTACAATCAACCGATAAGTACAGGGGATACAATAGTTACATCCTAGTACAGAAGGTGTAGATGGCCCTGCCCTACGGTGGTTTATGTGCCCTGAACACAAAATACTACAAGGAATGTTGATGAAACTTGATTCAGTTGCAAAAAAAATGGGAACACAAAATATTATTTTCTACAGTTTTGCATATTTATAGTATAACAAAATGCTTGATAGTTATAATTCCAGTGTTTGCAAACAAACCCTAAGGCACCTATCAGTAGGTATAAGTATGTGACAGGTAACAGCTGTGGAATGAGACATGTTGAAGCATGTGTCCTGAAGGGCCAGGAGGTCCCAGCTGCCTTAAGTACTTATCTGCAGAAGACCATTCTGTGTCTGTCAGTCACACCATACTTTTTGACCGCAATAAAGCATTGTTTTATGCACAATAAATGTCACAGGTACCTTGCTATTACAAAATAAGCTTTCGGCAAAACACAATAACATGCCACCATGACTGTAAATTACAACACTAGACCCAGACCAACTGATCTAGGTCATCTGATAGGAGTTGATCATCCATTCTCTCTTATACCAACACTACTAACCAGTTTTGTAGTTACCACACACCATTCAATACAACCCACAACAATGTTTGTATTATGAAAATGTAGGTCTGAAAGACAAAGAGACCAGACGCGAAACATTAATATTGAGTTGCGGTTCCAGAACCATTCCACTGATAATACCATTACTGCTACAAAGACACACAACCCTCCTTCAGACAGTGGATTCAATATTTTACTTTTACAGTAATATGCTGCCATTTCACCAGATTCTGCTGCCAATTAATTTTAGCATTGCTTATAAAAAACATATTAAATTTACTAGATTCTGGATGCTGACTGTGCAGTTCCACTGTATTGTCCATTTTTTCCTTGGCCCATACATCCTTATCAGTGTAATCTCACTAAAAATATAACAGTTTATCTATTACTGTTGGAATAAGATGCAAAAGCAGATTTTCTAGTTTTTTTAGAAGCTTCCTTTACATACAAATTTTCCGCCCACCTCAGGAACTTAATTATTAGAAACTAAAATGGAATTTTTAACTGCAAAAAAATTACATGTAAAAGCTAAAAAATATTAAAGACCATGTTATTTTTTGTTACTTTGTAAAAACAGTTAAAACATTATCTTGTGCATATAGAACTGGTGGTCCTTAACTTAACTAAATGGCTCCTTGTACAGAACATTAAGTGCAACAAGACTAAAACTGACAAGATTTTTAGCACATTTTAAAATAATTCTTACATGCTTTTATGCTAGCATGATTTCTTAAATTATTTTACATTGGAGGTACATTGCCTTCATTAATTTAATGGTACATGGAAATATTTATTTCTTTGGCGCATCAGTATTATTTGATAATATGTAAAAGTGTGTTTTGTTTTTTTTAAACGATGTCAGAGGGAAAAAAAACACATTGACAAATTTAACAGCTCGTGGGGCCTTGCTTTCTGTCAACCA